>JAZAYU010000608.1:46718-221973 GCA_038501625.1 Corbicula japonica
GTTTTAAAACCTGTCGGTAGTTCATTGATCATTGATGTACATTTTGCTTTGATCTGCCTTCCTGTTAATTTCATGGAGGTTGCATGTTTTGATTATGAAGGCAAACAGCGATAATATCTGTCAATGAAATATGACTTCAAAGAAAAATGTCGGCTCGTATCGTGACTGTGTTGTTTTGTCGGCTCTGCTATGAAAGTGTTTGATCTACAAGAAGTGTGTACATGACATTTGTCATTTTTTAGCTGGTTTAAGTTGGTTGATGATGCAATAATACTGAAATATTACACTGGAGATAAAATTAGGATGTAATTTATAAATTATGGAATATGTTCACGATGGTTAGTGTTTTAATATTTATTTTACATTTACGTTTGTAAATGTCAGAGTTTGTTTCATAAAATAATTAAAATTTCTGCAAGCATCTAAACAAATGATATACGGTCTTTAATTTCATTACAATAATTTAAGGCCGATCCCATTTTGATCTTGGTGTTATTAGTCAGTCTCTTGCTGTTTTCAGGGATGAGAATTTTCCGCGAATTCGCGGATTTCCGCGATTTTTTTTGTCTCCCAAACAGTTTTTGAGATCGATGTAAATCCGAGGAGAATTTGGGGGGGGGTACACTGCCCTAGTCAACATAGACGATGAGGACAATGTCTCGCGTTCGTCGATAGTACTATTATTGTATTAATAGCAAGTGCGCGGACTGGTTTCGTGTTTCATTTATTTTAGCGCCTATTCTGTCTTATCTAACTACTTCAATCTATAACCAGTCTGAACATTTTCTGTTATCAGTTTTCGCGGAAATTACGATTTTGGATCATCTGTGTTTATTAACAATTATGGAACGATACAAACTATAAAATGTCTTTTAAAACGGTTAATTTGTCGGATGAAGCACGAGTTCGTGACATAGATAGCGTTGTAAAAAACAAATTCTCATGGACGTGGCTGAACGAAGAGGTATCAATTCCTGTTAAAAATGAAGTGACCAATAGAGTCAGATAGCATTTCAAAACATAATTTGATCAATGGTAATTTGGCCTAAATCAAACCCAGGAAATGCATTTTGTTATAGTAAAAAAAAGGTAAAATTCATTTTCTTCCGGGGGCTTCGCCCCCTGGTCCCCCACCGGGGCTTCAGCCCCTGGACCCCAATTGGGGGCCATTGCGCCCCCCAAACCCCCTGCGCTATTTTCAGATATTTTTGTCAAAAGTCATTCTCATCCCTGTGTTTTGCTTTTTTATTTGAAATTTGGTAATTGTATGTCTTGTAAGAAATATTATTTGTCGAGTACAGTGTGGGGAATTATGACATTACGTGGGATTATGCATAATCTTGTTAGTTGTGTATTAGGTAGTATATATGCGCAGGAAAATCGGGTCATGTATTTTTTGTGGGAAAATCGGGACATATATTTTGCGCGGGAGAATATAACGCGGTTACACTTATTAACGCGGTCGGGATGATGGACCCGCTATACCGCGTTATAAAGAGTCCGCAGTGTACTTGGCAGTACTCATTTTAAAGTGTATATATAAATGGAATGGTAAGAATATACTCAATGTAAATTCTGGCTTGGAATAAAGATCCAGTCTTTAACAAGTAACAGTAACCAAAGATATTGGTCACACTATGTTGTATTTCTTCTTGTTAGCATAATAGGCTGACATTTGTATATTAAACCTTGTCGTTGCTACATGTACATGTAATGAATAAATGATGTATGAAAGAAATCAATTTTCTTATTTGATGTATGGTATAATCAATACTGAATATCATTTTGTCCTGGTAACGTAATAATCTTTGACATCTGTGTCCACAACATAATTATGGTAAAAAATCGGATAAGTCATTGGTGTGATACATGTAAAGAATCCAAATTCTGGTGTTATATTTCACAGAAGATATTTTTATCAAATAAAAACAAAGTTTGGAATTCGTAAAGATTTGACATTGTAACATGTTTCTTGAATAATATTGTAATTATTTTTTTTCAAGGGTTTGACCTGGAAGTTAACTTTTTGACTCGCTATTTCCAAAAATTGTCTATTTGACCCCTATGATTTTAGTTGAAGGTTAATTTTTCTTGAAATAAAGGATATTTTGGCTATTAATTGGCAGAATTGCCAACCCCTAAAATTTGATATAAATGACCTTTGAGATTCAGCAGCTAGTGAAACCCTTGTTTTTATTATGTAAGTATTTTCTTGTTCTTTAGGTATTTCTAAACAGTAATGGATTGGTTAGATTACATTGAATTTGAAGTGAATGGTCAAACAGAAGAGACTGAGAATGAGGAATTTGTTTGCTGTGCCAAAGGGAGAGGTCATGTGCGTGGACGAAGGGTACCGAGGCTCCCCCTGAAGGCTACGCTACAACGTATGATGGAGGTATGTATATACTGTGGATGCACTTACATTAATTTTGTGGTCATAAATTCCTTGGTTTTCCTTTAGACACCATGTTCGTGGGTACTTGCATTAGTGGATCCCAATTTTTTAAACTACATTTCTGTTCAATTCCAGATTTTGTGGTTGTTTGTTTTGTAAACTGACTAGCCCACAAATCCACAGAAATAAGTACCCTAAGAATAATAATTTTTTGACTCACTGTATGTATAGGTTTAATGTCTGTTTATGTTTAGAAAAAAAAGTTTCAGGTATACAAGTGGATTGAAATGTAATTAATTAAATTTTGACAGTCGTAAGATTATTAAACCCTTACATCATATATATGGGTTTTATCCATGCCATCTAGTCTGGATCTATACTGGTCACTTTTTGGTAAGAAATAACCTAATCAATCTAAAATCACTGGATGTGCTGGCTGAACTGGATCTACACTATTTGCCCTTGATAAACAAGCTTGTCTTTTAAGTAAAGGGTTAAGAGTTATACATTGTACTTATTATTAAAAACATTATTTAATATTCTGCACATTATGAATGTGATCTAAAAATTCGGGATGAAATGACCTCTACTTTTTAAGCTCGACTATTCGAAGAATATGACGAGCTATTGTACTCACTTGGGCGTCGGCATCGGCGTCGCCGTCAGCGTCGCCGTCGGCGTCCCGCTTTGGTTAAAGTTTGCGTGCAACCTACTGATATCTTAAAAACTACTATAGCTACAGCTTTAAAACTTGGCACACTTGTTCATCATCATGTCCCGAGTATGTATGCCAAGAACCATAACTCTAACTTTCATTTTGATCAAATTATGGCCCTTTTGCGACTTAGAATTTCAGGTTAAAGTTTGTGTGCAAGCTAATGTACAGACAAATAACTTCAATACAACTTACACTACAGCTTTGAAACTTGGCACACTTGTTCATGATCATGTCCCGAGTGTGTATGCCAAGAACCATAACTCTAACTTTCATTTTGATCAAATTATGGCCCTTTTTTGACTTAGAATTTCAGGTTAAAGTTTGCATGCAAGCTACTGTACAAACACATAACTTCAATACTACTTATACTACAACTTTGAAACTTGGCACACTTGTTCATCATCATCTCCCAAGTGTGTATGCGAAGAACCAAAACTCTAACTTTCATTTTATTAGCTCGACTATTCGAAGAATATGTCGAGCTATTGTACTCACTTGGGCGTCGGCGTCCCGCTTTGGTTAAAGTTTGCGTGCAACCTAATGATATCTTAAAAACTACTATAGCTACAGCTTTAAAATTTGGCACACTTGTTCATCATCATGTCCCGAGTATGTGTGCCAAGAACCATAACTCTAACTTTCATTTTGATCAAATTATGGCCCTTTTGCGACTTAGAATTTCAGGTTAAAGTTTGTGTGCAAGCTAATGTACAGACAAATAACTTCAATACAACTTACACTACAGCTTTGAAACTTGGCACACTTGTTCATGATCATGTCCCGAGTGTGTATGCCAAGAACCATAACTCTAACTTTCATTTTGATCAAATTATGGCCCTTTTTTGACTTAGAATTTCAGGTTAAAGTTTGCATGCAAGCTACTGTACAAACACATAACTTCAATACTACTTATACTACAACTTTGAAACTTGGCACACTTGTTCATCATCATCTCCCAAGTGTGTATGCGAAGAACCAAAACTCTAACTTTCATTTTATTAGCTCGACTATTCGAAGAATATGTCGAGCTATTGTACTCACTTGGGCGTCGGCGTCCCGCTTTGGTTAAAGTTTGCGTGCAACCTAATGATATCTTAAAAACTACTATAGCTACAGCTTTAAAATTTGGCACACTTGTTCATCATCATGTCCCGAGTATGTATGCCAAGAACCATAACTCTAACTTTCATTTTGATCAAATTATGGCCCTTTTTCGACTTAGAATTTCTGGTTAAAGTTTGCGTGCAAGCTAATGTACAGACACATAACTTCAATACAACTTATACTACAGCTTTGAAACTTGGCACACTTGTTCATCATCATGTCCCGAGTGTGTATGCCAAGAACCATAACTCTAAATTTCATTTTGATCAAATTATGGCCCTTTTTTGACTTAGAATTTCAGGTTAAAGTTTGCGTGCAAGCTACTGTACAAACACATAACTTCAATACTACTTATACTACAGCTTTGAAACTTGGCACACTTGTTCATCATCATGTCCCGAGTGTGTATGCCAAGAACCATAACTCTAAATTTCACATTCATCAAATTATGGCCCTTTTTGACTTAGAATTTCAGGTTAAAGTTTGCGTGCAAGCTACTGTACAAACACATAACTTCAATACTACTTACACTACAACTTTGAAACTTGGCACACTTGTTCATCATCATCTCCCAAGTGTGTATGCCAAGAACCAAAACTCTAACTTTCATTTTATTAAAATTATAGCCCTTTTTCGACTTAGAATGTTACAGTTTGCGTGCAAGCTAGTGTACAAACCCGTAACTTCCATACTACTTATACTACAGCTTTGAAACTTTCAGCACTTGTTCATTATCATATGCCGAGTGGGTATGCCAAGAAGCATAACTCTAACTTCCATTTTGTTCAAATTATGGCCCTTTTTCAACTTAGAATTTCAGGTTAAAGTTTGCGTGCAAGCTAGTTACTTTCATACTTCTTGTACTATAGCTTTGAAACTTTCAACACTTGTTTACCATCATGACCCTGACTATGTATGTCAAGAACCATAACTCTTTCTTTTTAATTTTTAATCAAATTATGGCCCTTTTTCAACTTAGAATTTCAAGTTATAGTTTGCGTGCAAGCTAGTTACTTTCATACTTCTTGTACTATAGCTTTGAAACTTGTTCACTATCATGACCCTGACTATGTATGCCAAGAACCATAACTCTTTCTTTGATTTATATCAAATTATTGCCCTTTTTAGACTTAGAAATTAAGGTTAAAGTTTGCGTGCAAGGTGGTGAAACCTCATATCTTTCATTCTATTAAAACGACAACTTTAAAACTTTGTATACCTTTATTTTATCATACATCAGGTTGATTTTCAAAGGCCCATAACTCATCCTTGCTTTTTTTATTTAATTTTTGCCCTTTTTCGCTTAGAAATTAGAATTAAGACTAAGAAATTATGGTTAAAGTTTCAATGTTAGTGTTTTTCATAGGTAATGCTATAGAAAAGGTTTAAAACAGATGTACTTAACATACTTTGGTTGAAAGTGTTGAGTGGTTATACTATACTATACTATACTATACTATACTATACTATACTATACTATACTATACTATACTATACTATACTATACTATACTATACTATACTATACCACATACTATACTATACTATACCACATACTATACTATACTATACTATACTATACTATACTATACTATACTATACTATACTATACTAAACTATATACTATACTATACTATACTATACTATACCACAGTACTATACTATACTATACTATACTATACTATACTATACTATACTATACTATACTATACTATACTATACTATACTATACTATACTATACCACATACTATACTATACTATACTATACTATACTATACTATACTATACTATACTATACTATACTATACTATACTATACTATACTATACTATACTATACTATACTATACTATACTATACTATACTATACTATACTATACTATACTATACTATACTATACTATACTATACCACATACTATACTATACTATACTATACTATACTATACTATACTATACTATACCACATACTATACTATACTATACTATACTATACTATACCACATACTATACTATACTATACTATACTATACACATACTATACTATACTATACTATACTATACTATACCACATACTATACTATACTATACTATACTATACTATACTATACTATACTATACTATACTATACTATACTATACTATACTATACCACATACTATACTATACTATACTATACTATACTATACTATACTATACTATACTATACTATACTATACTATACTATACTATACTATACTATACTATACTATACCACATACTATACTATACTATACTATACTATACTATACTATACTATACTATACTATACTATACTATACTATACTATACTATACTATACTATACTATACTATACTATACTATACTATACTATACTATACTATACTATACCATACTATACTATACTATACTATACTATACTATACTATACTATACTATACTATACTATACTATACTATACTATACCACATACTATACTATACTATACTATACTATACTATACTATACTATACTATACTATACTATACTATACTATACTATACTATACTATACTATACTATACTATACTATACTATACTATACCACATACTATACTATACTATACTATACTATACTATACTATACTATACTATACTATACTATACTATACCACATACTATACTATACTATACTATACTATACTATACTATACTATACTATACTATACTATACTATACTATACTATACTATACTATACTATACTATACTATACTATACCACATACTATACTATACTATACTATACTATACTATACTATACTATACTATACTATACTATACTATACTATACTATACTATACTATACTATACTATACTATACTATACCACATACTATACTATACTATACTATACTATACTATACCACATACTATACTATACTATACTATACTATACTATACTATACTATACTATACTATACTATACTATACTATACTATACTATACTATACCACATACTATACTATACTATACTATACTATACTATACTATACTATACTATACTATACTATACCACATACTATACTATACCACATACTATACTATACTATACTATACTATACTATACTATACTATACTATACTATACTATACTATACTATACTATACTATACCACATACTATACTATACTATACTATACTATACTATACTATACTATACTATACCACATACTATACTATACTATACTATATACTATACTATACTATACTATACCATACTATACTATACCATACCATACCATACCATACCATACCATACCATACCATACCATACTATACCACATACTATACTATACTATACTATACCATACCATACTATACATACTATACTATACCATACATACATACTATACTATACTATACTATACTATACATACTATACTATACTATACTATACTATACTATACTATACTATACTATACTATACTATACTATACTATACTATACTATACTATACTATACCACATACTATACTATACTATACTATACTATACTATACTATACTATACCACATACTATACTATACTATACTATACTATACTATACTATACTATACTACTGTACCACATACTATACTATACTATACTATACTATACTATACTATACTATACTATACTATACACTATACTATACTATACACTATACTATACTATACTATACTATACTATACTATACTATACTATACTATACTATACACGACACTATACTATACTATACTATACTATACTATACTATACTATACTATACACGACACTATACTATACTATACTATACTATACTATACTATACTATAACTATATACTATACTATACTATACACTATACTATACTATACTATACTATACTATACTATACTATACTATACTATACTATACTATACTATACTATACTATACTATACACAACACTATAATATACTATACTATACTATACTATACACGACACTATACTATACTATACTATACACTATACTATACTATACTATACTATACTATACTATACTATACACGACACTATACTATACTATACTATACTATACTTTACTATACTATACACGACACTATACTATACACGACACTATACTAAACTATACTATACTATACTATACACGACACTATACTATACTATACTATACTATACACGACACTATACTATACTATACTATACTTTACACGACACTATACTATACTATACTATACTATACTATACTATACACGACACTATACTATACTATACTATACTATACTATACTATACTATACACGACACTATACTATACTATACTATACTATACTATACTATACTATACACGACACTATACTATACTATACTATACTATACTATACTATACTATACTATACTATACTATACACACGACCCTATACTATACACGACACAACACCACACCACACCACACCACACCACCCACCACCACCCACCAGCATCCCCACCACCACCACCCACCCAACACTCACCCACCCCACCCACCCACCCACCCACCACCACCCCACACCAACCCCACACCCACCCTCCCCACACCCACCTCCCACCACCACCACCCACCCCACACCCACCTACCTCACACCCACCCACCCACCAACCACCCACCCACCACCACCACCCCACACCCACCCACCCACCACCCCCCACCACCACCCCCCCACCCACCCCCCTCCCATCCACCCACCCACACCCACCCACCCACCCACCCCACACCCACCCACCCACCCACCCCACACCCACCCACTCCACACCCACCCACCCACCACCACCCCCTACCACTACCCACCACCACCACCCACCACCACCACCCACCACCACATACCACCAACACCACCACCAACAATAACACCAACAACACAACCAACAATAACACAAATAACAAAAACTACACCACCAACAACACCGTCAACAACACCACCAACAACAACATCAACACCAACAATAGCATCAACAACACCACCAACAACAACACCAACAACACAACCAACAAAAACCCTAATAACAACAACAACACCACCAACTACACCGTCAACAACACCACCAACAACAATACCATACCTTACTATACTACACCACACTATAGGTGGGCAGGGGTGTATGGACTGGGTTGTGTAAACCCTCTAAAAAAACTACAATAATAAATTAAGTGTAATTTATTGATTTCCTAACTTGTATTAAGAAACTTTTGTTCATGTGTGTGTGTTGGGTGTCATAAACTCCTGAATCACTCCCCAGTTTAAATGAAGCCCAGTTTTAAATGTGCTTAAATATGTCTGACTTCGAATAGTCGAGCGTGCTGTCGTCTCCGACTGGCTCTTGTTTAAACTATTTAATTGAAACCACTGTCTGTTTTCAACTGAACATATTTATTATTTGCTTTTTAAAAGATATCTTCTGATTATATGTTACATGCACCTTATTATCATGTAAGCTTTAAAATGAAGTCTATTTGGGCAGTTGCATTGCCTTTAAAAGTTTTTTATTAAGTTCAAAACAATTGTTTGCAGCTCTTAAAGTTTAGTTCTTGGGAAAGCCAGGAGTATGAGCAAATTATTTCTACCAAGAATTCTAAAACTTACCAGGTACTTAATTTAACCCTATACTCCATATATATAATGGGCTTTATCATGAGTGTGATTAATGTAGATAGATATTAGCTGGTATGTCTATGCCCTATGATCTGTCACTTCTTGGTGAGAAATAACTTGGATCTAAAATCTACACTGTTGACCATTTAGATATGAGCCATATCTCATGGAGTAGAGTTAAGAATGTGCTTATGGCATATGTGCATCAGTTAAAGGTAGTATTGTTGTTTGTTAGAACCAGGGCCCAAGATCCTACTAGTTGGGTGTTCAGTTGAACACTTGTGTCACCCTCTGGTACTTTGTCAGAAAAAAAGTCAAAGTACAAAGAGGGGCATAACTCCATCAAATGTGACTTTGACCTAAAGACTAGGATGTTGTTATAAGCAATATAATTTGGAAGTTTGATGAAGAAACGTTAAAAAAATGGCACAGTTATAGCCAACGTTAAGTTTTCATGACAGAAGAAGCAACAGACAACCAAAGCGATCCCTATGTATCGCCTTTTTCTCCAAAAGGGCGACACAGAAACTAAGATTGGAGACCAGTCTCAAATCTCAAGCATCTGGTTGAGATGTGTCCAGTTGCTGTTTCAGCCAATCAGATGCTTGAGATTTGAGGCTAGTCTCCAGATTTCGTTTTATGATCTTAAGCATAGGAACATGGAATTGTCCTCTTATGTTGACATCATTTCATCATGTATTCATCATGTTGGTTATTTTGCAGGAATCTTCCAGTGATTCCAGCAGAGGAAGGGGAAGGGCTCGGCTTCTCTCAGACAGAGTAAGACCAGCCCGGCCACGGGGACTTAATCAACTCAATCAGGTAAATATAGGAGTAGATCTAGACAAGTCTGACCTCAGAGCAGTGGTCTCACTATCTTTCAAATTAAAAGGGGTTAAAGAAAGTAGAAGGGTGATTTTGGGCTTAAAACAAACAAAACAGCAGCTGTCACTAAAATAGCCAGGTCTTGTGATCAATATTGCCAGTGAAAATCTTAGCCTCTTGCCTCTGAATGAGACCACTGTCAGGGACTCTGTGCCCAAGGTTATAAAACTGAGCATGGAAACCAGTCTCAAATCTCAAGCATCTGATTGGCTGAAATGGCGACCAGTCGCCATTTCAGCCAATCAGATGCTTGAGATTTGAGACTGGTTTCCAAACTCAGTTTTATAACCTTCAGCCCAGGTAGATTAAGGAGTAGAGATGAGCTGACCTTAGGGACTCACTCAGGTAAATAAAGAAATATATTGACCAGTATGACTTCAAAACTCTCTTAGATAAATAAACAAGGTGTGATCCAGACATAACTGGACTTGATGCATAACTCAGATACTGCCCAGGGGAAAAACCTGAAAAAGATCTGTCATAAATTTCAATCTTTAATACATAATTTCTGAAATGTGCCTTCTTATTTCTGGATCAACCCTCCTCGAAATTGATAGACTGGTCCAACATTAGGTACTGACTCAGATAAATATAGTAGTAGAGACCACCTGACCTTGGGGATTTGTTCAGGTAAATATAGGAATATATAGGTAAGCCCAACTTCAGGGAATTATTCATGTAAAAAATAGGAGTAGATAGACCAGTCTGAGCTTAGGAACTTTTTGAGTTAATATAATAATAGATAGATCACCACAGCCCAGGGACTGACTCGTGGTAAATAAAGAAATAGATTGACCAACCTCACCTTTGTGAATTACTGGTAGAGGATAAGTGTGAACATGTTAGGAACCCAGGGCTCGCTTTAGGTCAACTTGTTCTAAGTTTATTACTAATATATTGGTAACTAAACAAATATAAAACTTTCAGACAAAAAATGAAAAAAAAAAACAAACTTACATGATTTTTTAAATTTGTACATATAAAAGAGCAAACATTGATGAAAGGAAGTGAAGTAAGGTGGAGAACTTATGTATGACTGATGTTTGAAAAACAAAACAAAATCATTCTGAAAAAATTGTTTACATTATTTTAGGCAAACAGACAAGCAGGACCAGTGTTTAATAAGGATGAATTTCCAAAACTTGGTGATGGTAAGTTTAAAGTTTTCTTTACAGCTGGTAGTGCAAAATGATTTGTCTTATCTGCATCATTCAGTGATACAGTTGTCATCATACTGTAGAATGTTGAAAATAAGCGCATGATCAAAAGTAAGCGCATACTGAATATACTGTATCGTCTACAATGATCAATAAACAGTATTAGCCAGCAAGGTGTGAACAACTCCCTTTGTATTTTCAAAGTGAACCGTTTATTATTTTGTTCGAGTACAAAGAAATAAAGTATTATAGTTTTCAATGTTTGTTTGGTAATATTTATATTGCTTGAAGTAATAATTTTGTGCATACACAGTTTTGTGTTATAAAATAAATAATGGATGAAACTCCAAATATAACCCCCCCCCCCAAAAAAAAAAAAAAAACAAAAAACAAAACAAAACAAACTCAGAAATCTTACAGCAGAGAAAAAAGGATATTATACAATTTTACAAAGAATGTCAAAACCAATATAAAACATGTGAAGAGTTTGGTCTGAACACTAAAATGTTGATGAGGATGATTAAATCGGAGGAAAAGATGATTCGATCTTTTCGAATTTCAAACACGTCTTTCCTCTTCAAGACAATAAATGTGTTTTGATAATTGTTGATGCATGCATGTCTTTTAGTGTTATTTTGTTTTAAAAAAATAGGCGTATATTCAATCAATCTGAGCAATAAGCGCATATCAAATATAAGCGCATATTCAGCAGCTTAAATATAAGCACATATAAAAAATAAGCGCATATTCGACGGCCTAGATATAAGCGCATATCGAAATATAAGCACATAAAAGCGTCACAAATTCAAATATTAGAGTATACGTTTATTTATGAGAGATTCTAAACTCAATAAGGATATGTATATTGATGATCTCTAAAATAAATCAAATCAAAAACCTGTAATTTCTACAGTGATCAACCATATTAAGACAAGAACTTTTTACCATTTTAAAATTCAGTAGTTTTTGAACAGTTGTTTTTTAACGTTTTCTTCTTCTTCTTATGAGCATATAGTCGCTGGGTTATCTGTCCGTACATACATACGCCCAACATTCGTGTCAGGCCCATAACTTTGTTATTTGAAGTCGTAGTTTAAAATTATTTCACAGAAATGATCACCATATTGAGACAACTTGTCGCGCACAACATTTGGGTCGCTACTTTGAAGGTCAAGGTCACAGAATTACCTTCAAGCAAGATCATGTCTGGCCCGTAACTTGTGTCACGCACAGCTCTAAAAGTATAAGAGCCGAAGTTATAAACTTTACAGCTTTGTTAACCATAATATGTAGTTGGGCATCTTTGTTTCTGACCACGTCCTTTTGAACAAGAGTAATGTCCCCTTATGTATTTCAGTACTATACAATCACCATGTAATGTTGTGTTGCATATAACTCCTAAAGAAATAGCCAGTCATGAAACTTGATAAGTTTATTGACTATCATGCATACTGGTAGAGTTGGTTTGTATTAGGTAACTCTGATTTGATTAACTCCCTTTGTTTAAATTAACTTTTAATTTTCCAATGGAAATGTTGAGTATATTAATTGAGTTATCCTTAGACAGAAGTTATTCCAACTAGAAAGGATGATAAACCTTGATGTTTAGCACAACACTTGTTTTGATGTTTAGCACGACAACACCTTTTTTTCTTGTAATTCTGAAGTAAAGTGTTCTGTGACCACAATATTGGCTTTTATTGACAAAGAAAACTAAGAACTGGGGCATCTATGTCCTATGGGCACAGCTCTAGTTTTTAAATATTTTTCTTGGTCTAAATTTGCATTGTAAAAGCATGGCTGATTTTGTAATATTAACTGAATTACACTTTTGAAAATTTAAAATATTTTTTTGTTCAGACTTTGCATCATTCACCAACTCCTCAGAAAGATTACATGGAGTACCAGCAACAAACAGTACCATGACAGAAATGCGAGATAATACCAGTACATGCTTACAGCCAGCAGCTGATACACAGAGTAAAACAGACATTACATCAGGTTCATTTCAAGTAAGATTACCACAAAACACAATGAAGAAGTCTAAAAAATTTGACTTTACTAAAGCTAACCAAAAACTTTTAGAAGACTTTCCCATCTTTGTAAAACCACAAAACAAAATTTTAACACTAACTCAGCAAAATCTAGAAAAATTTCTTCGTGAAAGTGATAATGAAAGCTCATGCTCATCTCAAGGTCAAACATCCCATAATTCCACACAGGAAAAGATGGAGGATCTTCCTGTTTACCAGAGGTATGCAGTGACATTAGATGATATCAGAAAATCCAAATCATCCCAAGTACCACCGCATGTTAAAGGAAATTTGGTGAACTTATTAGAGGCTATGGATGCATATATTAAAAGTCCTGATGAGCTGGAAACCAAACCAAGAGAGGTAACTGATGAAGTTAATATTGAAACGAAGGATAAGACAGAAAAAGGTGATGCTGAGAATTTTAACCAAGTGTTAAACACCAATGTTGATATAGAATGTTCAGCTGCATCAGTGGTGTCTGAACTGTCCAAGCTCTCTTCCCCTAGTGACAACATGGCAGAGGATTATATTGTTACTGATTCACTGAATGGACTTTGTGATACTAATGATAATTTTGAAGATGATTTAATAGTCAGCAAAACACCAGAAGAGTCCAGTAAAACTTGTTTTATTGAAAATGATTGTGATAACCAAGGTTGTGAATTAAATGATGAAAGAAGTAATGATTACCCTAAAGAAATAAATGAAAATGGTGCTGTAGCTGCTGCTGCTGCTGCTGCTGCTGATGATGATGAGGCAGACAATGATGAACATAACAACTTAGTTCGAAATGATGGACCACATCAAATTGAAAGAGACTTTTGTACCAATAAATCAGCTCAGGAAAATGGATTAAGTATAGCCAATGGTTTAAATCCAGATCAAGAAAGAAAGGACAGTAAAATTGACAGCTGTAAAAATAATGCAATTAATATTGAATGTTATATGAGGGAAGAATATAATAAGAATGGTTGTTCGGATCAAATAGATTCAGTGTCAAAAACCAGTGGAAATGGATTCTGTACACTAGATCAGTTAGATGATATAGACATTGATATTTCTCCAAGAACAGATGACTTGGACAATGGGATGGAAGCAGGAGGTTTTCAGAAAGTTGAAAGAAAGAAGAAAAAATCTTCCACAAAGGAAGCAAAGGTAGTCAAAGCTTCATTACATGATAAGAAGGAGGAAGCAACTGTATGGAGACTATATGGCAAAAATGTGATACAGGTAAGCTACATTTGATCAGGGCTGAAGGTTATAAAGCTGAGATTGAAAACCAGTCTCAAATCCTAAGCCTCTGATTGGCTGAAATGGCGACTGGTCGCCATTTCAGCCAATCAGATGCTTGAGATTTGAGACTGGTTTCTATGCTCAGTTTTATAACCTTGGGCACAGGGCCCAAGATCATAAAACTGAGAATGTATACCAGTCTCAAATCGCAAGAATCTGATTGGCTTAAATGGAGACTTGGCTTAAGATTACAGACTCATCTTTAATCTCAGTTTTATAATCTTCAAACCAGGTTTAACTCTTTCCTCATGTGAGGGTGAACAGTTTAGATCCAGATCAGCCGGCACATCTTTGCCATCTGATCAGGATCTAAACTGTTCGCTTATTGATTTGTTAGGTTATCTCTGACCAAACAAAATGCCACCAGTGCAGATCCTGATCAGACGGCATGTAAAAATGTGGTTATATGGAGAAAAGGGTTAACATGTCAGACAATGCCTATTGACCTGGTTACAAAATGGCTTTTATTGACACATTTTTAAAAATATATTTTGATATATGCTTTTAAATAAAATAATTTACTGTTAATTTTTGCTTGATAAAAGATACATTGAAATTAAAATCTGAATTGATGACATCTCAGACTGTATGATCTAAGCAGAGTTTTTTTTTATCATTGGAACAGATTTTCTCCTACATCCCAGTTTGAAAAAAAGGAAACAATTTCCAATTTCAATCTCAAATTATTCCAAGAAAAGATTCTTATCCAAAACATTGGTCCAAATATATCTTACTTCTTTACCAAAATAGTGTCATTAACTGATTATTATTTCTAAATTACACACATTTAAACAGTCAGGGGTGTAACTGGCAATAGATACATTTTTTGTAACTAGGTTGAGATAAAATTGTTCAATTATTGAGTTTTCTCCCTTGCACTAAGTATAAAATATTAGTTGCAGCAAGGAAGAAAACTGTAGCAAGAAAGATAACTAGATTAAAATATGATTCCACAGTCTGAATCTGTTGGCGTTATCTCCCTTTTAATAAATTGAATTTGGCGTGGTTCGCTTTTAGCCATAACACTCTTAAGATTAATTATAGTAATTTTACATTTCATATTTTGTTCTAAATTTGGATTTGTACTTTTTTGAAATTCAAAATAATCTAAGGTTACATACATGTATCCGTGTTCGCAAGATACATTGTACTAGATGCATTTTTAAAAAAAAAAAAAGGGAATACTAAGAAATGTGAATGAAATAATTTTTATACATGTGCATAAAAATTGCAGTTTGTAACTTAAAGCTTTATGAGCGAATTTGGTTACAAATAAACTCCAAGTTACTTACAAAACAAGCAGACTAAATATTTAACGTAGTAATTTTTATGAACAAGTTGTAATGTTTTATAAAGGCATGCATATGAAACATTCCTTAAGAACCGAGATTGGTAGTCCTGGAGAACTTTTTTCTTAATTCAGGTTAACTGGACATTCAGATTACCAAGGTCATTAAATAACGTGGGGGGACGGGATGCAGATTAATTGGTGTCTATCTGGTCAATGATTCCGTCAATATGAAAGTTTTCAGAACGCCAGGAAGTTTGCAGAATCTCTTACCAACTTGATAGAGTAAAATTCACGCAGATTGTCCATTAAAAGTATAAAGTGAAAATTTGTTTTTGCAATTGAAAGATAGAAATATCCTCTATATCTCATGAAGTGTATTAGAATACTTGATTTATTATTTATGTATATTGCAACAAGCATGTATATGTGGGTGTGAAAAAACATTCCAAACAGTGTACACATTTCAAATGTATTTTAGAATGTCCTGTTTCTTTTAAAATCAATTGATTTCCTCAAAAATTTAACTTGATTTTAATGAAATTTATGTAATTCGCAATTCAAGTAAATGTAAATGGATTCTAATGTACTTTTTAAATCTCAAAAGAAATTCTTTTAACATTTGAATATCATAAAAATATGTTATACTTTTCAGTGTTTTATTTATTTTATGGCACATTTATATCATGTTTGTATAAATTATATTAACAAAATCAAAATCATACTTCAGTGTATTTTATAGTATCAAAAGCCAACTATACTTCAGATACGGTTGAAATCAAAACCAGAAAAAAGATAAATGGCCGTTAATTATCTCATGGGACAAAGTATTATTCTGCTGCTTGTAGAGTTTATTACAATGAGATAACATGGCAGATAAATGTTAAATTAATTGCTCTAAAGCTGCGTCGTGAAACTGACAACTGATTGATAGCCAGTCTTGGCCAAAGACTTTTACAGGTGTTTGTTTTCTCTGCACGAGCAACTTCATTAAGGATGTTCGCTTCCTAGGATAACACAAGCATGATCAATAGACTCTCTTACTGCAGACGTTCTCAAAAGCTGTTTACTTACGAAAAAAAGTTGTTTAAGGATAGCCATCTTAGAAAAGATATGATACCAGATGTACATGTATTGTTCATTTTATTGTTCAACACTAAAAAGAAAAAAAACTTAAATGATTGAAATATGCCATTAAGTATACCGAAATGACTTGACACAAATGAAATATTTCAACTAAGAATTATACACATCAATGTATTCGACCTATTTTATCGATGGTCCGACCGAATGTGACTGAGAACTATTCAGACATGAAGGGATTGATAACCATGATCTGTATTAGAAATAAACTACTTAAAACATAGAATAAACTAGGCATAGGCCCGCCGTTTATGTGATGTGACGTTCTCTCACGAACGTTATTGAAACAAGGCGCAAGTAACATAAAAACGTGCACAATCACTTTTTAACAGGAATCGATATATATCAGTACATACCCATAAATTTTAGATGAGACTTAAATCGTTTCCTTTGAAATAATTATGGAAGAACAATAAATGATTTCTTTTCAAACGGCAAAGACGATCAAGTCCATTATGGCCTTAGAACAATCAAAGCAACGTTCGAGCAGCATGTTACCTATTACTCTGTAAGACTGTTAAGAAAATCAACAATATATATAATACAAGTGTTTTAACTAGTGATTAAATGATAGCAAATAAATAGTTTGTGCAGAACACTAATTGGTGGTGTAGTTTGGAAAAAAGTAACAAAACAGTATGCAATTTACAGTTATGTATCCATCAAAGAAAACATCATTTCGTACACATACACAAAGTAACTGCTGAATAAATTGTTTCGGCGTTTCCTTTGCACGGAAACGTCAAACATGACCTGTTCAGTCTCAAGTTCTTGTATAAGATATTTAAAATCATCTTCACATTACAGAGAACACTTGTTAATGACTTCAAAAAAAAACAAAAACAACAGTGATGTGCGTCCTTTGAAAACTTCTTTTGGCGCATTCATTTTTTCACAACTGTAATGTTGAAGGCAGGGAACAGATAAACCACCTTCGTGTCTCGTTACTAAATGTATTCTATCTAAAAATTTTAACAACATGGTATTATAGAAACATTGTATGGAAGGCGTTTTATTCAATAAATTTCTTAGTGGTTGTTTTGAAGTATATAGAAAATGACTCAAGCGTATGTTACATTTCATTTGAGATCCACTGCTATCAAAAAGATTGTAGAGAATTTGTAATATCTATAACAAACCATTTTCTGTGTAAAGTTAAACAGAAACAACTTTTTGTCTATGGCAAAACAATGGCGAAAGACGCAATACCTTCAATAAATTTCCTGTAATTCATTTTCTTAAACAAGAGAAAAAACAAGAAGAAGATACCAGTCGGTAATCAACTTATCGTACAGTACGTTACCGGTATCTCAACAGTCACGTGACAAACGAAATAGTATAAATATGATTTGTCAGCAATAGTTTTACAAAATGTGGCATCTTCAGGTTCTCTTAATAAGATTAGATAACTGAAAAATCATTTAACTTTCTATATTTTCCAAAAGGTCATTATATACACGTACAGAATAAGTGTCTCGTAACTGTCTACGAATTCGTTATCACTTAATACTTATTATCGGCCTTGTGTAATGTTCTCATTCTAACATATTTGTGACACACAATTATCGGGTCCTACATGTGAAAATGCAATTATTTAGTTAACGCACTGTATTGAATAAAATGCACCAACTCTTCGTTATCTATTACTTACTCAAATGATATTGTTCAAATTATCGTAATCGGCCAACATTTCTAAAAAAACAATATGTGGTTTGTTCTTGACGATAAATAAGCAAGCGCTCTCCTTGACGCAAAGCAATTGCTTTGAGGTTTATAAAATTTGAAAATTGTTTATGGTAATTCAAGCAGAGCAAACCATTATTACCATTTATAATATCATCAACATTCAAAATTTATACAGATGCAATTTTATGTGTACTTTGAATTTATAAAAAATCTTGCCGACGCATGGCTAAAAAGCAAAGGAATTCAAGGCCTGTTTTTTCATAAGCCAAGTAATAGAGCAACAACCTGCACGACATTGAGACACCGTTAACTCGTGATAAAATCAGGTCAGTAGGGTTAGATCAACATGCCACTCAGTGAAAATAACAGTGCTGTTCCGATAATATCATCGATAATGCTGCCCAACGATGTTTTAAATTTTAATCATGCACGGTTACTGCTTGTTCAGGGAAAATAAAAGGCCTATAGAAACAGTTCAATCACATTGTAACTGTAGCTTGTACAGTTATAATCTTGGCATCTTATCTAATTTATTGACGTGTAAAATAACATGTGGTCAGCCTCTCAGCATGTGGGGTCATTAGCTAATACCAAGATACTACCAGATGTGAATATTTCTTGAGAATATGTTGTATTTAGTATTGCGATTCGTTGAGGTATCATCAGATTGTAAAATTTGAGGTGTAGTTGCGTATAAGTGATAAATGAATATACGCACATTTACTAAAAAAGTAAAACAGTAAAAAGTATATATTAAACGCGCAACTTTAAATACTACAAAATAGATCATCCTTTCAACAAAATATATGATGTTTTGTAAAGTTTACAAAATAAATAACATACGCCTTTAGTCCATTTAAAGGAGTTTAACGCTTATGTGAAAAGTGTAGATCCAGGTTAACCAACAAATTCCTAGCGTCTAATCATGATATTCTTTGCGCACTTTTGGAATAGGCTATATCAGACCAAAAAGCGAACAGTGTAGATCCATACAGATGACACAACCAGCTGATCTGGATCTACACTGTTCGCACATGAGATAAAACCCGTACATGTTGAGGAAGGGTTAACGTCACCAAGTTTTCTTCAAAGCGAGGTATATTGTGTAAATATGATTAAACATTTACTTTCCTGAAGACTTAGTATGATCTACCTTTTTATGTTAGAGTTATATAAAATGTAAGTGTTGTATTATTGATTGTAAGTATTTAGAGCAGAACAAAACACTATACAAGTCAATTGTAAAAGCATTTTGTTGAGGTCTGATAATAATTCCAGACGAAAACACAGTATTTTACAAAGTCTGACTTTATATTCTTTCAAAATCAGACAAAAAATCTGTTTGAACCTATGACAAAATCGTGCTTGCACTTTAAGCAACCTTTTCAATCACCAACGAAATGGGAGAAATTTTGATTATGTGGATGCGCATTTGATTTAAGATAGCAGATTATAAATTGAAAATTCACAGCTTTAATTGTAAATATTGGTAACTACATCAGATGGTATTGATTTAGACTGTTTAGTGTTTATGTGGAAAACACCCAACTGATCTTCAACTTTTTGAATGAAGTGTTCAACAAGCAGATTTGTGGTACATTTTACTGCATGAAGTTTATACAGATACAACATCTTTTTATTCAAAATGTGCTTTGATGTATAGAGTAAAAGGATAAATGTGTTTCGTCTTTGAGCATTACATTGTTTCTGATACCTTTGCCTGAGTAACCGACCTGCTAACTTTGTAATTTGATACGATCCGTTTAGGCTTCGGCTCAGCAATTATATGATTCCTGGGGTGAAGTGTGTTTTTGTTACATGTATGTCATGGATAGGGATCAGCTAGGAAATCCAGAAGATTTGGGAATGCTTCGACATTTTTCTTTATCGTAGCAATCTTTGAGTACATTGTTAACTAAAGATAATAATAATATTATTATAGTGAACTATATCATCGAATATGTAGTATCAATAACTGAGTAATTTAAACAATACCCTGCTTCAGTAACCACACGGTATTGGCAATAAGGATTGCTACTGCAAATCAAATTAAATCAATCTTAAAGTATACTTAAGATCATAATTGTAAACTCATCGTCGAATATGTAATAAACTTATATTTACAAGTTAAACAATGCCATGCTTCAGTGTCTGATGAAAATGGTGTGTTTATTGTTCCTCTTTTTTCCCCTGGCTCTGCTCTGCTTCTGACCACGCCTCTTTAACAGGGCCGACGCTTACCTATGACATAATTTATAAGTTAAATACTTAAGGTGAATCGATACCTTTAACATCGGAATATAAAAGTTGTCCGATCATTTTAAATTTTGGCATGTTGATAGATTTGACGTCCGCGTTGTATAGCAATGTCTGTTTTCTTTGGGGGTCAAGCAAGTCATCGACAGCGCGCCCCTATGGGCGTTCTTCTGGAATCATCACGCCGATTGCTTATTTGCGTACAACTTTATTGTTTGCTATCCAATATTTATCCCGTTAACTGTGCTGTGTTGAGAGTAAAAATATCATTTTGTCCATTGTATTCTTTTCATTTTATTCATGACAAATGATTTGAATATATGTTCCATCTGGCCTAAACGGCGGAAACAACGTTCAGTTTTTGCTGATGATTTTTCTCAAAAATTTTGCAAATAAAAATACTCGGTACAGTGAATGTTTTTTTTTGTAATTTTGATATGATTTTTATGAAGTTCAAATGCATTTAATAAATAAAAACTCCAAGGCGTTAACCTTATTGGGTTACTATTTTTAGCTCACCTGAGCTGGCTCAGGGTGAGCTATTAGGATCGATGAATGTCCGTCGTCCGTCGTCCGTCCACACTTAGTTCGTTAACACTCTAGCGGTCACATTTTTGCTCCGATTGTCATGAAACTTGGTCAGGATGTTTGTCCCAATGATTTCTCGGACGAGTTCGAATATGGGTCATCTGGGTCCAAAAACTAGGTCACTGTTACTAAAAATAGAATTTTCTTGTTAACACTCTAGGGGTCACATTTTTACTCCGATTGTCATGAAACTTGGTCAGGATGTTTGTCCTAATGATTTCTTGGACAAGTTCGGTTATGGGTCATCTGGGTCCAAAAACTAGGTCAGTGTTACTAAAAATAGAATTTTCTTGTTAACACTCTAGCAGTCACATTTTTGCTCCGATTGTCATGAAACTTGGTCAGGATGTTTGTCCCAATGATTTATCGGACGAGTTCGAATATGGGTCATCTGGGTCCAAAAACTAGGTCACTGTTACTAAAAATAGAATTTTCTTGTTAACACTCTAGCGGTCACATTTTTGCTCCGATTGTCATGAAACTTGGTCAGGATGTTTGTCCCAATGATATCTCGGACGACTTCGAATATGGGTCATCTGGGTCCAAAAACTAGGTCACTGTTACTAAAAATAGAATTTTCTTGTTAACACTCTAGCGATCACTTTTTTGCTCCGATTGTCATGAAACTTGGTCAGGATGTTTGTCCCAATGATTTCTTGGACGAGTTCGAATATGGGTCATCTGGGTCCAAAAACTAGGTCACTGTTACTAAAAATAGAATTATATTGTAAACACTCTAGCGGTCACATTTTTGCTCCGATAGTCATGAAACTTGGTCAGGATGTTTGTCCCAATGATTTCTCGGACGAGTTCGAATATGGGTCATCTGGGTCCAAAAACTAGGTCACTGTTGCTAAAAATAAAATTTTCTTGTTAAAACTCCAGCGGTCACAATTTTGCTCTGATTGTCATGAAACTTGGTCAGGATGTTTGTCCTAATGATTTCTCAGACGAGTTCGAATATGGGTCAACTGGGTTCAAAAACTAGGTCACTGTTACTAAAAATAGAATTTTCTTGTTAACACTCTAGCTGTCACATTTTTGCTCCGATTGTCATGAAACTTGGTCAGGATGTTTGTCCCAATGATTTCTCGGACGAGTTCGAATATGGGTCATCTGGGTCCAAAAACTAGGTCACTGTTACTAAAAATAGAATTTTCTTGTTAACACTCTAGCGGTCACATTTTTGCCTCGATTGTCATGAAACTTGGTCAGGATGTTTGTCCCAATGATTTCTCGGACGAGTTCGAATATGGGTAATCTGGGTCCAAAAACTAGGTTACTGTTACTAAAAATAGAATTTTCTTGTTAACACTCTAGCGGTCACATTTTTGGTCCGATTGTCATGAAACTTGGTCAGGATGTTTGTCCCAATGATTTCTCGGACGAGTTCGAATATGGGTCATCTGGGTCCAAAAACTAGGTCACTGTTACTAAAAATAGAATTATCTTGTTAACACTCTAGCGGTCACATTTTTGCTCCGATAGTCATGAAACTTGGTCAGGATGTTTGTCCCAATGATTTCTCGGACGAGTTCGAATATGGGTCATCTGGTCCAAAAACAAGGTCACTGTTGCTAAAAATAGAATTTTCTTGTTAACACTCTAGAGGTCACAATTTTGCTCTGATTGTCATGAAACTTGGTCAGGATGTTTGTCCCAATGATTTCTCGGACGAGTTCGAATATGGGTCATCTGGGTCCAAAAACAAGGTCACTGTTGCTAAAAATAGAATTTTCTTGTTAACACTCTAGAGGTCACAATTTTGCTCCGATTGTCATTAAACTTGGTCAGGATGTTTGTCTCAATGCTTTCTCGGACGAGTTCGAATATGGGTAATTTGGGTCCAAAATCTAGGTCACTGTTACTGAAAATAGAATTTTCTTGTTAACACTCTAGCAGTCATATTTTTGCTCTGATTGTCATGAAACTTGGTCAGGATGTTTGTCCCAATGATATCTCTGACGAGTTCGAATATGGGTCATCTAGGTCCAAAAACTAGGTCACTGTTACTAAAAATAGAATTTTCTTGTTAACACTCTAGCAGTCACATTTTTGCTCTGATTGTCATGGAACTTGGTCAGGATGTTTGTCCCAATGATATCTTGGACAAGTTCGGTTATGGGTCA
The DNA here is from genome assembly GCA_038501625.1 of Corbicula japonica. Taxonomy (NCBI): domain Eukaryota; kingdom Metazoa; phylum Mollusca; class Bivalvia; order Venerida; family Cyrenidae; genus Corbicula; species Corbicula japonica. Next base: position 71,016 of record JAZAYU010000608.1, read on the forward strand.
TCTAGGTCCAAAAACTAGGTCACTGTTACTAAAAATAGAATTTTCTTGTTAACACTCTAGTAGTCACATTTTTGCTCTGATTGTCATGAAACTTGGTCAGGATGTTTGTCCCAATGATATCTTGGACAAGTTCGGTTATGGGTCATCTGGGTCCAAAAACTAGGTCACTATTACTAAAAATAGAATTTTCTTGTTTACACTCTAGCGGTCACATTTTTGGTCCGATTGTCATGAAACTTGGTCAGGGTGTTTGTCCCAATGATTTCTTGGAATAGTTCGAATATGGGTCATCTGGGTCCAAAAACTAGGTCACTGTTACTTAAAATAGAATTTTCTTGTTAACACTCTAGCAGTCACATTTTTGCTCCGATTGTCATGAAACTTGGTCAGGATGTTTGTCCCAATGATTTCTCGGATGAGTTCGAATATGGCTCATCTCGGGGTCTTGGTCACTGTTACTAATAAGAACTTTGTTGTACTCAGGTGAGCGATAAAGGGCCATCATGGCCCTCTTGTTACGTTTATGTCTTGATGTATGTAAGACTGTGCCATATAAAGCTTGTTCCTCACGAAACATTTTTATGCGGTCATATTACATGTACAAAAATAGTAACAATTCTGAAATATGTGTATCCTTATTACATGGTGAAAGCTTCAAAACTTATAGTTTTACCATATTCGTTACAATGTCCGAAATTCACCAGCTAGCTTACATGTATCTATTATATCTACAAAACAATGTTGCGTGCTTGGGTTGGGTGAAATAGGATCACTGCCAGGAATTGAATTAAATGTTATGGCTCGCCTCGAATAGCCCCTTGCTAAGCGCAGCTCAATATCTTCAGAAGTCAAAAGAACACAAATTATTTCGGTCTATCGCGAAAAATAGACAAAGTGTGCATATAATAGATATTGTGGAAACTTTATTGCAATTATTAGATAAATGAAAGGTTCTCAGAAAAAACTCAAGTAGAAAGCAGTAATATAAAATCAGTTATAAAATTTTAGTATTCTAGCTATTGGCGTACATGCCCCAGCGTGTGTCAGACTGTGTTATATGAAATATGTTGCTTGCGAAAAGTTTCTTCTGCTGCCATTAAAAAATTCATTTAAATGAGTCTTTGCTGAAGACATGAACTTCAAATTATGCCATATCCTTAAAATAATAAAAATGCGTTTCAATAATTCGCACATAATACAAACACGTGAACTTAATTAATATTTTATGTGTACATTTCATAATCATGAGATATCGCAAAAATATTAAACGATTTCGACACTGAAATTAAATATACATTTACCCGTCATCATTTACTCTACTGGGATTTGATAAGATTTTAAAATAGTTACACATTGTCCGTAAACGGCTACACAAAAATAAAATAAAAGAGAAATCAATTATCTATTTTGCTTCTTTTTACAGCTTTTGTGTTGTATTGCTGTTGATAGAAAGTTAACATAAACTATTTTGAATTTTATGGAAGTTCTTATTGTCTGTCAAACTAAGGTGTATAAATGTATAGTTATGCGACAAAGTTTACATTTTAAGCGTTCGGACGAAATAATGCTCTAGTTACCAAGGACACACTAAAACAAAAGATAATAATCTTTAAATCCCCAACACTAACACTTAACACTAGTCTACAATTTGTTGCAGTGGTTTGTAGAAAAAAATCTGATTTATATAAACGTTAAAAAACATTTTCATTCCTAATTTCGGTTTCAACGTTAAAACCGTCTGTTGTGTTATAATAAAACATATAATAATTTTGTTAAAGTAATTACAGTTTGTGCGAGTTCAAGTAGAATATACTTTCTTCAAATTTGAGCAAGCGAATGAAAGTGCTTGGAATCAACATTTTTAACCGGACTATCTGAATGACTAAGAATAAGGGTGATGCCTTCAGAAGAGAAAATCTGCTTTTAGTTCTGCCCAAATTTATATAACTTGTAACGTAATGATTTTGATCATTATATTTTATAATTAAATTTTAGAACAAAAACGTAATAACTTATTTGTAGAAAATAATGATTTTATTCGTATGACAAATCTTGTTGATATTAACATTGCACTTGTATACAATAAAGTAAAGTGTATGAAGAGTTTGTAGTCTTTCCGTTTAGTTAAATATATAATAATTATTTAATATAAATCTGTTTTATTTAATTAACACATATTATATTCACAGGGTGTCTACATTAAACATATCAAGCAATCAAACATTTACATTTTAGCAACAATTCATTGACAGCCGAGTGTGATAATAGATTTTACACAGTTCCGTTCATTAACATATGGTCACTAAAAACCATATTTATAAATTTCTAAAAATAGCGTTTAAAGATTTTTCTTGAAGTAGTACACATTCATGACAGTATCACAATTTCTCAGATATATGGAAAGTGCAACTCAATATTTAAATACAAGTATAATTGTAGACCAAGTAGGTTTTGGGGGTGAATTTAAACACAAGACCATCTAAGTTTCCTGGGTGAATTTAATCACTGAATGGTCAAACTCTCTCAGGCACTGAAATGATAAAGATTAACAATTCCAAAGTATATGAATTAACAATCATTTAAATAGTCTATATGAATTGGTTAATATGAATACATGATGATAACTGATTTATAATCCATAATAGATGATATAATAGCCATATGATCTATAATAGACATATCTATCTTAAATATAGTACACATATTAAAATATAGACTAGCTTCAGTGTAGTGGTCTTAGACTTTACCGTAAAACTCCTAAAAACAATAATTACAATGACTATGCCTGCGGCACCTTGTACTTATTATATACAAAGGCTTATACATAGAAAAATAGTTACAATGAGTGAACTTACAGATCTATGGGATCTTCAGCCCTTTACACATTCAGCAATGGTGTAGAAAACCTCAAGCTCTCATCTATCACCTGGATCTCACTGTGTGCTGTGCTGTGAATAACAATTAGATATTAAGAATCTAATCATGCAAGAGTTATAAACATGCAAGTTAAAATGAGATAGATAGAAATAAGTTAGGTTGCCATGTTGGATTTACTCTGAAAGCTTTCTTGCATTTACTTTCCAATTCATAATAAATACCAAATATGAACAATTTACAGAACATCAGCCATTGCAAAAAGGTTACCTTCAATCAAATGAAAGTCTGAACCACTAAACCCCTAAAATAAATGAGCACCTATAAGAATGCCCAATACTTTTCATCAACCTTCTCCTTTGAAAACAACTTGTGAAGTGACAAAGAGGGCACTATATTTCCCGCCAAATCAAGGGAAATAACTCCAAGTAAAAAGATATTTAAATACCAACAAGACAGCAAGGGAACTTCTCAAAACACAGATTACCAAAAAACTAGATCTGGCTACATTCTCCCCTGGTCTGATAAAAATGACACCTGTCATTTTCCAAAACAAAACCATTTTAATCTAAAGAACTAATGAACCACTTAAATATTAACAGAATCACCTTAACAAGAAAGATGAATCACCTTAAGGCTAAAACAATATGGTTCAAGTATATTTATGTATATACAACACAACTATCTCCTAGCTGTTGTTCATAAACCTGAAAAACAACTATAATTAGTTCCCTTTTCTTATTTGATAAAAGTACTCTCAACCAGAAATCTAGCAGTTGGTCATCTGAAAAGAAATCTCATTTATGCAGTCCCTCACTGAAAATACAAATGCAGCTTTCCTCCCCTGTTAAAGAAAAAATTTGCATTCTTGCAAATGAGTGAAAACTCAATGGTTTAAATAAAGTGATATGGTTGTAACAACCCAGTATGCTGCATTCTCCATGCCACTCGTTCCTGTTAAAAATAAAAGTAATAAAACATCTAAACTTCACATTTAACAGATAAGGAGTGATGTCAAAACAACACTTTAAGCCTTGATATAAGTTTATTACATATTCCAAATAGAACTTACTATTTTCTGAGCTATGTCAGTACTCATGTCTTCTAGAACTCCTGATGCAAATAAACTGTTCAATGCTTGCAATTTTGCATCAGTTTTTCTGGTAGTCATCTGGTGCGTGTGATAGTCAGAAAACCAGGCTGGTTTTTTCCTTACTCTCTCTGACCTTCTGACCTCCGTTATTTCTATTGTGGGCTCTATGTCTATTACCTTGGCTGCTGTTTCCTGCTGCTCTTCATTAATGCTGCCAGTGTGGCTGCTTGAAGAATCAGCATCACTTTCTTCAATATGTTCTCTGTCGGTGTCTGCAACCACTTCTTTCCTTGTGGTAATCTCTTCAGGATGGGTAACGTCTAAATCTCTGGCTTCTGTTCTCTCTACGTTTCTGTCTGAGTGATCAGTACCTGAAGCCTGGGCGTCCCCAGATGTTGTTGTATATTGTACAACCTCATCTTCACTATTGTCACTATCTTCTTTTGTGATGTCGACATCCTTCTCTGAAGTTTCTCCTGCTTTTCCACTTTCTCCTGGAGTACTCCCTTTTTTTTCCAATGCAGCTGCTTGGGTTTCCTCCATATCATTTGCACTAGCTTCCTTGTTAACTGGTTCATTGTCCATGAAACCTAAAGGAAACAGGTGATTCCTATGAAGCCTTCTGATGCTCCCATCTTTTGACCTAACATCAAACACAGGTATGTCAGTATTTGGTTGTCCCACTATAGTGCAAGTGTCCTGTTCAAATCTGTCTTGTATCTCATGTTTCCCTTCAAAGGCTAATATCTTTACCAAGACTGTGTCTCCTATGTTAATTCTGACTGCTTTTGCCTTGCGGTCACAATACTCTTTCTGCTTGAGTTGAGCCTTTTCAGTGATCAGTTTCACAACCTCTTGTGTTGCTCTCATCCTCTGTTTTAACTGTTCCACATAGTCTTCTGGTGATACAGAATCATTTGTCTCTGCCATAGGTATGTCAAATGCAGCATCAACTGGCAGTCTAGGTTTTCTACCGAACATAAGTTCATATGGAGTGAACATTGTACTCTCATGCTTGGTGCTGTTATAGGCATGTACCAAAGTTGGGAGGTACCTTTTCCAGTCTGTCTTTTGTTCTGGTTGTAATGTGCCTAACATATCTAGCAGAGTTCGGTTGAATCTTTCTGATATGCCATTTCCCATTGCATGATATGGTGTGGTTCTAGATTTGTCTATGTTGAAAATATTGCAAAGCTGTGCAATGACATCAGACTCAAAATTTCTCCCATGATCTGAGTGTATTCTCTCTGGCACACCATAATTTACGATGAAGTGTTCGTAAAATGCCTCTGCAGTCGTCTTTGCAGTCTGGTTGCGAGTGGGTATGGCCAAAGCATACTTCGTGAAATGATCTGTAATGACCAATATATTGCCTATACCACCCTTGCAAGGATCCACTGTTAGAAAGTCCATGCAGACTAGTTGAAGGGGGTATGTAGACTCAATGTTGTTCAGAGGTGCTCGAATGTTGGTCGGTGTTTTGCGCCTCAAACAGCGTTCACATGATCCAACAAAATTTTCCACATCTGCAGTGACACCAGGCCAAAAAAACCTCTCCTTGATCAAGGAAAGTGTCCGATCCTTTCCAGGATGGCCTACCTCTGTATGTAACCCCTTTAAGGCTGTATCTCTGTACACAGCTGGCAAAACTAACTGTCTGACAGTCTCTTGGGTTACATTGTCCTGTATCTCTCTGTATAAGACTCCTCTTATAATTCTGAAATGCTCAAAATTTTTTTTCATCGTGATGTCACTTTTAGAGTGAAACTCATTCTTATGAGGTAATCTCTGATCAATTACAGTTCTTATCCACTTGCCGATGACTGGATCTTCTCTCTGACTGCGTCTTAGTTCCCTCATTTCAATCTGAGCCATTGGTTCACCAGGTGAGTCAGTCACCTCAATGATGTTGATAGACGCAGTTGGTAGTGTCTCAACAAGTGGTACAGCTAGTTTAGAGCAAATGGCTTTCACAGTCTGGTCTTTAATACCAATCATATCACCTGTGGTGTCTCCTATGATGTCATGAGGGTATCTGGACATTGCATCTGCGTCTGCATTTCTAAGTCCAGCTCGGTAAACAATATCAAAATTGTATTGACCGAGGGCTGATGCCCACCTCTGTCCAGTTGCATCCAATTTGGCAGATGTCAAAACGTGAGTAAGTGGGTTATTGTCTGTATAGACTATGAATTTGTTCGCTGTGAGATAGTCTGAGAACTTGTCTGTCTCCGCCCACTTCAGGGCAAGAAATTCCAGCTTGAAGGCGGAATAGTTTTTTTCTGCCCTGTTCAAGTTTCGACTTGCGTATGCGATGACCCTCTTAAGTCCATCCTGTGTCTGATATAATACTGCTCCAAGACCTTTGCCTGATGCATCAACATGTAATTCAAATGGCTGTTGAAAGTCTGGGTAGGCAAGTATTGGAGGTGATATGAGTGCCTCTTTAAGCCTGTTGAAGGTAGCTTCTTGTTCTGGTCCCCAATTCCATGGTATCTGAGCCACTTTGGTTTTTCCTTTCTTAGTAGAAGTAGGGGGTAACATGTCAGTCAAGGGTTTTGCTATCTTGGAGAAATCCTTGATAAACCTTCTATAGTATCCTGCAAATGCTACAAAAGATCTCAATGCGTCAGCATCTGCTGGAATCGGCCAGTTCTTGACTCTCTCAACTTTTTCCGGATTTGTTTCAACTCCATTTTCTCCTACAATATGTCCAAGGAATTTCACTTTAGACTTGATGAAAAAACATTTGTCGGCCGAAAGTTTCAGGTTGCATTCTTTTAAACGTGTCAAAACAGTATCAAGTCTCTCTAAATGTTCGTTGAAGTCCTTGCTGAAGATGATAAGGTCGTCTAAATATATTATACAAATCTTCATGTTTAAATCCCCTAAACATTCTTCCATGACACGTTGATAAGTGGCTGGGGAATTCGACATCCCAAAGGGCATCTTTATGTACTAAAAAAATCTGAGGGGTCCCACAGTGAATGCGCTTCATTCTTTGTGAGCGTCTTCTATTTCGATCTGGTGGTAACCACTCTTCATATCGATGGTACTAAAAATCTTGGACCCTTTGAGAACATCAAACACCTCCTCAATCCGTGGAAGGGCATAAGCATCCTTAATAGATCTTTGGTTGAGCATCTGATAGTCAACACACATCCTTAATTTCCCATTTTTCTTCCTGACCAAAACTACATTTGAACACCAGGGTGATTTCGACTTTCGAATAACACCACTGGCCAGTAACTGTTCTAAGTGTGCCCTTACTTCATCTATCATGGCAGGTGGAATTCGCCGATGTTTCTGCTTGAATGGAGTTTGATCTAATAAATCTATTCTGTGCTTCATAATATCACAATGTCCAATATCAGTTTCATCCTTTGAAAATATATCTTCATGTTTTAGTAGGAGTTCCTTAATTTTTTCTTCTTGGTCAGATGCAAGTGTTGATCCAATAGTTACTTCCTTGAAGAGGTCAAATTTGGCATTGCTTTGTATTTTTTCATACACAGTTCATTCAAAGGACACAGGCTGTAACTCCGCAAGTATAGCTCTGGGTGCTATCGCTACAGTGTTTGTTGTTAAATTGGAAATATTAACTAAAACCTCTCCATTCCTGCCATAATGAAATTGAACCACTGATGGAGTTATGTCAATAAAATCGGAATGGTTGACTCCTCTGTTTCATGAATGATGGCACAAGTTGGCGGATAATATAATTCCTTGTCAGTTGTTCCTTTAATGTTGCGAGTCTGATTTGGACCTAAAATTATCATGGAGGGTTCCGCACTCCGTATAACTGCTATCCTGTTTTTGTTTTTCTTAACTTCCTGATTCCTTACTACAATACTTCGAAATGCCAAATACCACGGAGTGTGTAATGATGCCTTTTGAAGAAATAAATGTCCAAAATTTTCTTTACATGAAGTCATTAGTTCCTGTATGATGTTTGTTCCAAGAAGAATAGGAGTTTTGGAATTGTAGGGTGTTTCAGGCACAACTAAAAGTAAGCAGGTAAGATCCTTTTGATTTGGAATTCCATTGGTGTTTAAAGTAGCTTCAATATATCCTAAATATGGAAGAGTGTTACCATCTGCACATTCAATATTTAAAATTTCTAAAACTGGTCTAAGTTCTAAATGCTTCAAGGTATTGTTGTAAAATTCAATATTAACAGTTGAAACGCAACTCCCAGTATCTATGAATGCAGTAGATGGAATTCCTTCTATACAAATTTCAGCCTCATTGGTTTGTCCTACTAAATCTGGACCATGTTTGGCCTTGGTGCTGGCATTAGGTCCTATCATGGCAGCACTTAATCGTTTTCCGGACAATACTTGGCTATGTGTCCCTCTTTCTGACATCTATAGCATGTAACTCCCTTTGCATCTTTTGATGAAGGCTGAAATGTAGACCCGCTTGTTGGACGTGATGGTTGATACTGCCCTCTACCTCTAGACTGGTTTCCACCTCGGCCTGATCTACCTCTAAAGTGTCTTTGTCCTCTTTTGCTGAAACCTCCTCTCTGATTCTGTTGTTCTTGTCCCTGTTCCTTTTCCATCTCCAATTTCTTTATCCTTTCATTCATTTCCTGAAGTAAAGCTTTCATTTCTGTCCATTCAGTTTGTTCAGGTTGCTTTATCATAGCCTGACTCTGTGGCTTGTCATCCTTCTTTGTTCCTTTTATCTTAAGTGACATCTCCTTCTCAATTTTCCTACATTCAATTTTGAATGTGTCATAGTCGTCGACTGTTTCAAATTTGTAATTACATTGCTGCTTTAATGGTTGTTGTAATCCTTGATAAAACACACTCTTTAAAGCAACCTCTTCCTGTGTAGGGGTTAGTGCTTTTAACTCAACTGCCTCTGCGAAAATTTCTTCCACCCTCGCTGCATATGATACAAGTGATTCATCCTTATTCTGTTCACAAGAGTATAATTTTCTCAAGATAGATATTGGAGTGTCCAAGTCTCCTTATGTGGCCTCAAACTTTTTCAAGATTTCATCTACACTTAAGTCTGCATCCAAATTCCTCATGATAGCCGACGCCTGACCTTTCACAGAAGGCCTGATACCAAGACGTATTTGTTCAGGAGTGTAAGCCTTCTCCTGTTGCAGACATTTGATTTCATACTTCCATGTTGCATATGTGACTTCTCCTTTCCCTTCTTCCCCGAAGAACAGTGAAATGCGTGGAAATTTAGTTGTAATGCTGACGGGATCTACTGCTCTAGCGCCATCAGCTACCTCCTCTACTTTAATTTTCTTTCCACCTTCCGCAGCTGCCAATCCAGTTCCAACATGTTTGATATAGTTTATAAGGTCCTCTTTTGTTTCAATTCCACTTGTTCCTTCTAATTCACCATCATCTGTTTTATTACTGTTTTCCTCCTCTCCAACAGTTCGATCATCTTCTTCATCACAAGGTTGTCTTTCCACCATACTGTCCATCAGGTCTTCAGAGTGCTTGTTTTCCTTGTTGAAACCAGTACCCAAGTTAACAAAGCATGGCCTAATCTTATGCCTCGTAATTAACTCGGCATCAGAAGCATCTGGACTTGATACATATGCTTTATCCTTGCCTCTGTCATCCACATCATATTCACCAATACCCTGAAATGGACCACTACACTGTACTATGTTGTCACTGTCCAACACACTTGCAACTACAGAAAATTCACTGTCACTGTTAAATATACTGTCACTGTTGATGCACCGTCTCTAACGTCTCTCCTCCCGGGCCAAAGAAATCTTGTCCTCAAGAAAGAATCGTTCGCACGGGATATCCTCCTGTGGTGAAGACAATGAAGTCCACTGGAAACGAACGAACAAACGAACCAAGAAGATCTCCTCAATGATCCGTCATTAGTAAAGTGAACGGAAATCACTTTTGTCCAAAGGTGGAATGATCATATAGTAATAACTCAACTACTATACTATGTCTTTTGCGTCAATCTCGGTTGAAATTGACTTTCCTCATTTTCTTATCCAACAAGTTTGAACGTCCTATGTTCACTATGAATGCACAAGCTGAACAATCATCCAGGTGTGTAGTCCAAACACTCAATGAAGTATAAATGTTAAGCTCATTTAACAACTTGAAAAAACTTCTTCAATCTTTTCTAGCATCAGTTCATAAGTAACTATGCAGATTTATGATTTTCAAAAACGTTTGGTCGATCCAAGAGCTTAAAAATACTGGAACTCTAATGTTCACCACATCACTGGGGGCTCCATTGTAGACCAAGTAGGTTTTGGGGGTGAATTTAAACACAAGACCATCTAAGTTTCCTGGGTGAATTTAATCACTGAATGGTCAAACTCTCTCAGGCACTGAAATGATAAAGATTAACAATTCCAAAGTATATGAATTAACAATCATTTAAATAGTCTATATGAATTGGTTAATATGAATACATGATGATAACTGATTTATAATCCATAATAGATGATATAATAACCATATGATCTATAATAGACATATCTATCTTAAATATAGTACACATATTAAAATATAGACTAGCTTCAGTGTAGTGGTCTTAGACTTTACCGTAAAACTCCTAAAAACAATAATTACAATGACTATGCCTGCGGCACCTTGTACTTGTTATATACAAAGGCTTATACATAGAAAAATAGTTACAATGAGTGAACTTACAGATCTATGGGATCTTCAGCCCTTTACACATTCAGCAATGGTGTAGAAAACCTCAAGCTCTCATCTATCACCTGGATCTCACTGTGTGCTGTGCTGTGAATAACAATTAGATATTAAGAATCTAATCATGCAAGAGTTATAAACATGCAAGTTAAAATGAGATAGATAGAAATAAGTTAGGTTGCCATGTCGGATTTTACTCTGAAAGCTTTCTTGCATTTACTTTCCAATTCATAATAAATACCAAATATGAACAATTTACAGAACATCAGCCATTGCAAAAAGGTTACCTTCAATCAAATGAAAGTCTGAACCACTAAACCCCTAAAATAAATGAGCACCTATAAGAATGCCCAATACTTTTCATCAACCTTCTCCTTTGAAAACAACTTGTGAAGTGACAAAGAGGGCACTATATTTCCCGCCAAATCAAGGGAAATAACTCCAAGTAAAAAGATATTTAAATACCAACAAGACAGCAAGGGAACTTCTCAAAACACAGATTACCAAAAAACTAGATCTGGCTACATAATGCTCAACGGCGTTCAAAGGGATATATAATTGAAAACAGCACCGAACAAATTACGATAGCGGTGTGTATTTTGTTTTATGAACATTTTATAAATAACATTTTTTATGTTTTCATGGTATATTAACTTTTAAATCAGAAATAGTTAACATCTATGAAGAATGTTTGTGTTGTTAGCAAGTAATCTCTGGCTCCAATCGCAGTGTGACAATACAGTTATCTCATCAGACATGTGCCATTCATCTTAAAAACCACTTGCAATATACAATTCCAATCTACATATGCCTTATTACGTTAATGACAGTTCAGTGTACAGAAAGTTGTTAGCAATTTCAATGTGTAACTCTGCGCAAAAATATGAAAAACTAACTCTTTGAATTGCTATTATTTTCTCTAAAACTTCTGTTTTACCATACCGTGTTTCCTGACCAACAGCTTGAGTAGAAGGTTTTATATTTCATGTTACTCAATTTTTGTTTTACTCAAATTGCCAAAAATCAAAGGTATCATTGGTGCTGTTCTAAGTTGTGCCACTTTAAATTTATATTGAAGGTTGTTTGTTTGCAACTGTTCCATTAACCTTCCACCAACTTCCAAACATACGTATTGTTGATGTCAACTTGTACTAAAAGCTGTCTGGTCTGTAGTTGTTACTTAAACTTTCCATGAGAGACAAGAGGTTTTAAAGTTCTTCATCGACTGATCTTATCATTTACATTACAACATGGCATACCATCCAGTTTAATTGAAAATACAACAGAATTTCTCAAAATTGTTGACTTTTGTTATGGAGATTGACTTTCGCTGTATCAGGGTTAGTTGGGCCATTCAAACAGAAACATAATCACTTTTAAGTTTTTCAATGAACAAAACGAATCTGTCAAAATTTACACAAAGATATTTCAGAAATCTTCTGATACCAGTTTGTGTTATTTGTCTGGATTTGTTTGTTTCGTGTTCGCACTGTGTGAGAGTCTATCTAGTATGCGCTTGCATTCTCGTGACGTTGTGACAGCACATGTAAAATATTGGTGCTAAGCAAACATATAACTTGAATATAAACATGTGACAAAGAACTCTAAAATAAGCTACAAGACACATTTTTATTTCAAAGCGCAAAATTAAATATTATTGTAAAAAAGCAGGTAAAAGTCATTTTAACTGGCCATTAAAACAATTGTTATCAATTCAAGTTTAAATATGTTTCTGACTTACATTCTTTTGAAAAGGGAACATAAGTCAAACACCAGCTTATAATATGCGTACTGAAATTAATCAATTTCTACTTAAAAAAGGTGTAATGAATGGATATTAAATAAAGACACAAACGGGTTTAAAGCAGTCTATTCACAGTTTAGGGTGTAAAACTTCAGTGGATTAAACCAACTTAGGCCATTTCTTTTGCCTCCAGGTTCTCATTTTCATTCATTGTTAGTGCCGCCCTTTTTGAAACTGACCACAGTAAAATAAATAAAAGTTATTTTCTGTTCTTTTTTGGATGCATCCATCCCCAATATTAACTTTACTTTTTGTACTAAGCTCTGAGAAGTTTGATCGAATTATTGCAAAAAAAAACTAACAACTGGAATATGATAAGATATACACAATGGATATAGTTTTTTTATGAAACTACATTTCAGTTGTCAGCCGTCAAAGTTAATTACAGCACTATCAACTGACTTGTGTTTATTAAAGTGCGCAAAATGTTCTACCCTTCAAATGAAATATATAGTATGTGAATTAATTAACCGTTAAGTCAGTCAAACTTGTTTGTAAAATTAGGATGTGATAATTTCAAAATTGTTATTTTCTATTGTGATGCGAACTAACAGTTACATTTTGTGTATGCCGGTATTTCGATCGATATTGTATCGGATTGGAATCAGGTGATTTTTGCTGTCTTGTGGTAATTTTCCTGAAATAACTTATTTCTTTTGAAAGTTTAAAGCCAGTGTTGAATAAACAGTTACTCTCTAGAATAATATGAATATGATTTTGGCCCGTCGAGGGTAGGGGATGCTTTATTTTGATACTTGAATTAAAAATAGATTCGCAATATTTGGTCTGTAGTGATATTGCACAGTGTGAATAGTTTTGGAAACAAAAGATGCTTTTTTTGTATTGCGTTCCATTTATGATTAATATTGATTGATACGTCATACATTGTAACCTGTAAACTGTGGATTATGAATCTAAACTTTATGCTGAATGCCCTTCTAAATAGTTTGATGGCTTTTGGTAGGTTACTTTTAGGTAACCACCAGGAGGTTGCGAGATTGAGTTAGAATCACATAGACATGACAGACGATATTTCTGAATTCTCTTTTATTTGTGTTTGTTAATAAAACTTGTGTTACATATAAGGGCAGGGGTAAAATAATACAAGCAATGTTACATTTCTTACTAAAATATTTTACAAGCTGATCCATTTGTCCTATGATTTCGATTCGTGTATAGGCTTATCAGCTAAGTTGGAACTCCGATAAACTGCGATTTAGGAGCATTTCTCCGTCAGGACGGCCAGTAGTCCCGTTATTCAAATAACCTTTAGGAGGTTGTGGTTTGTGAGTGTGGTGTTATAGAGAATATTTGTTTTTACAATTGTAAGATAGAAATGTATTTCACCACGTTAGCTCTGAAAGTCGTATTTTCATAAGTGGCGAAGCTCACGGGTAAAGTAAATTTCTATCTTTCACACATTTTCTTAATTTACGCTTTTAATGCACAGTCTGTTTCACATATTTTCTTTTGTAATTTATGCTTTTAATGCACAATCTGCATGAATTAAAAAAAATTATGCCATAATTATAAAACTGAGATTGCAGACTAGTTTCAAATCTCGGGCATATGATTTGCTGAAATTAAGGGTTGTCTTTATTTAAGCAAATCAGATAAACGAGAAAAGAGACTGGTCTCCAATCTCAGTTTTAAATTCTTTAGGCCAGAAAATCGGCTTGTTGTTGTTGTTGTTGTTACTTCCCAGTTTTATGTCCCTTCCGCCTCTGAACGAGGACATTATGGTGAGGAAGACCCCAGGTGCCCCTCCGGGCAATTTTCAGGCTCGAGCGGGCACCTGGGTAGAACCGCCGACTTTCCGCAAGCTAGCTGGTTAGCTTCCTCACATGAAAGATCTTGACCCTGGTAGGTTTCGAACTCACAGCGGTGAGGGGCAAGTGATTCTCAGTCGGAAACCTTAACCACTCGGCCACGGACGCCCCGAAAATCGGCTTGAGACAATACGGCGGTTAATATATTTTTCCATTTCTTAGCTGAATGTACCGTTTTCTGATATGCTATTCCGATTTGAAATTAAATGGTAACACACTTAATGTTCCGACTGACATTGATAAGATATGAACTATTATATAAAATTAAAAAATATTTGCCTTTATATATGCTTTTATATACCTAAAATGTGTAAAAATATCTGTCATAAAGGTACACAAGTTAAGTGTAAAGCTATCAAGTTGATAAGAGATTCTGCAAATTTCCTGACCTGACAGCCACCCATTAATCTGCACCCCACTGTGATTAATGACCTCTGCGTGCTGAGCATCCAATTAACCTCAATCAAGAAAAGCTCTCCAAGACGACCAGTCTCGGCCCTTTAACCGATTTCTTATCGCAAGCACAATAGTAAATCCTTATCAGTGATATAATTCTAAGTGCCTCGTTTATCCGACATTTAGCCAGTGTCTGAATACTAGATAACGTATAGGCATTTTGTTCTTATAAATCTTCATAATTATACATACTATATGCGTGATATATAATCAGAAACAATAAATTTAATGGATAATAATGCTTCCGTCTTACAAGAATAGCCCCCCCCCCCCCTCTTCAAAAAAAAAGGTTTTGATTTTACAAAATTTCCCGGTTTCTTAAGTTATTACTAAGTGCAGAAAATAAACATCACTGTTACAATTATGGATAATAATGCTTCCGTCTTACAAGAATAGCCCCCCCCCCCCCCCCCCCCCCCACCCCCTCTTCAAAAAAAAAGGTTTTGATTTTACAAAATTTCCCGGTTTCTTAAGTTATTACTAAGTGCAGAAAATAAACATCACTGTTACAATTATGTTTTATGATTAATTTCAGAAAGTTGTAAAAGAGCATTCTTATTTTAGCAAATAACTCAGTTTGCAACATATTATTAATCTGTTTTAAAAATAGGAATGTATGATGCACACATAAGAAATAAACGTATTAAATGGTTATTATCCCATGTGCGAATAGTGTACATCCGTCAAGTCTGGTCAGGATCTACATTGTGCGCATGTTGGTAAAACTAATCTTATATATCCAAAGACAAACCGTGAAGATCCAGATCAGACTGAATAATTTGCAGGCTGATGTGGACCTACACTGATCGACATTGGATATAAGTCATATTCATGGAGTAAAGGGTTATATAAACATTGAGTAGAGTACCTGAAAATTATCTGTTGAACAGTGTTTTCCCACTTGCTCTTTCTGACCTACTGGTCTCTGTGCTAAAATAGCTTTTCTCAAGAACGCTATTTGAGAACTCGCATCATAACAAATAAGTTCACACGGCAATGTGGGTAATCGTTTATTATTTTGTAAGAAAAGAAGGGCCTAGAGAATAATTGTTCATTAAATCAATTATAATACAGATTCAAGAAGGTAAAATTGTACTTCGGATGAGTTGTAATATCAAACCCATGCTTAGCTAATATGCATTTTTAATCAAGAACGGCAGTGCTCATGAACCAAATAAAAGAGCAATAAGCAATTAGCTAAACATTGAAGCAAACATCATAAATTGCCTGATAGGATAAGGTCATCTCAACCATATAATGACATTGCTGCTCGAGATACAATCTCACCCGGCGAAGGTAGGCGTCATTGTTTCACACATGCAGTGCGGCTGACCGCATTAATTGTTAACATTTGATAGGTTGATTGATATCATCGGAGTCTCTCATGCCATCTTATCTTATATTAATAAGTGGACGACCGATAGCTTAGTGTCATACTGTGCTATCGATACATGTTTGTGATAATTGTAAGAGTATGAAGTAGACGTTGAAGGCGTTAATCTTTTCGTCATTGCTAAGTCATAGACAACAAAGTAAAATATCAAAACGCAATTACATCAAACTTTCATAAGTCAATGTTATTTTGTGTATTTTTATTTAACATACTCGTACGTTAAGAAAAGTCACAACAGTAAAGAAAAATAGTTAGACTTTAACAATTCTTAAACAATCATTAATAACAATGATCTGTGCTAAGTTTTATGGTACTGCATTTTGCCGTTAAAGAGATTATGATAACTTTCTTTTTTATCACTGACGGTTTGCAATGACAACTGCCATAGAGCCATGCAAACTTAATAAACATACACTGTGCATTTGGTTTCATTGTTAAACATGGTAACAAGATTGCATTATTTATATTAACAAGTTTTAACAATGCAAAAGCGAAATATTTACTGTTTTAAATAAAATTTCATTGTCTTTCACTATTTCACAATTGACTGTTGAAAAGGCAAACTACTAGTATACTCAACAAAAATACAAAAGTATCAACTTTCCTATCTGTAACTTTGCAAAATTAGAGAAGAAAAATTCGAAATTCTTTCTTTGAACCGATTTGCATCTCTGCAATCATTTGAAAGAAATAAAATGTTCGTATTAATTAAATCGACAGTCACAAACAGAGTTACCTATTCTCTTGGTGTAATTAGGGTTTCAGGAAGAAGTCATTGGTTCAAAATAATATTCACATTTTTGAAGAATTCAATTTCCCAAGTTTTTTTGTCGATAAAATCACAAAATGTTCATTAGTAAAACAATTAATCCTTGATAAACAGCCCTAGAAATTTCAGCAATTGGCAATTATCTCCCTTTTAAGCTGCCTGGCCGCCAAACCGCTATCTTCTCGCCGTCAGGCCGATAGGCAGCTACCTTCATAAATCCTTCTTTTAATGGAAAATTGTGTTTTTATTTCCTTTATTTATTGTTATAAGATCGGCAGATTTTCAGTTCTTGGTGTAAAAGATTGTCTTCATGACCAGATAAACTTAAAAACAACTGGGATTAACTAACAAAACACCCTTCAGAGCGTTCCTAATTATATATTAAGAAAACCTCAATGAGAACATTAGGATAAAACGTGGATACTATTTATTTTTGTTGAGTATAATTCATTAAAACACGCATATATCTGATTTTTATGAATGACAAAAATATAACACTAACTTTAAAACTACTTAAGTTTTTTTTAATGTGATTAAATGACTGACTAAAATTACAACAAAATTACGAAATTACTCACTAAATACATGTGACTCCTTTTATTCACGAATTGTGAATGACAGAAGTTTGTGTAACGGCTTGTAAAGTTTGAGGGATACATTGCTTTGTGCACGAGCATTTCGGGGTTTTGCAGTCATGTGGTCTAAGTCGGATAGACACCTCGTGGAGCGGCTATGAAAATAGATGCTCGTTGCGCTCGCGTCTATTTTTCAAAGTCCACTCCACTCATTGTCTATCCTTTACTTACTAATGAAAGCAAGCACACAAGCACATTTGTTGTACGAGGGTTGTCCCAGATATTCGTAGACTGTGACCATATTTCGATCGATTTGCGCGCAATTGGTAAATCAATTACATAAACATAAACTACAAGATATTTTCTTTATTTTAACTTAGATTTTATGATGTCTTAAACGTTTGTTTTTATTTGCCGATAATTTTTATAACCATGGTAACGCGATATCGCCCCACGTCAAAAAACGATTCTCACTTTCCTATTTGTTTAGCTATATTTAACGCATTTTTTAAGCTGAACTTCATGAAACTACGGGAACGTATAAGGCATCCATTTGGTGACGTCATTACAAAATTTGACGTCAATCGGTCGTTGCGTTTCGAAAACAACAGCGTTTCCGCTAGTCACGGTGTCTTAGATCTAACGTGAAAATGACATCCCATGAACGCATGGAGATTAAAGCAAACATCAAATTTTGCGCTGATTTAGGAAAAACACCGACAGAAACATATAAATTGTTGCAGCAGAAAAAGCGGGAATCCTCTGTAAGTCGGGCTCTTGTGTTCAAATGGCACAAGAGATTTTCAGATGGCCGCACAGACATCAATTTAAGACTATGCGCGACCGGGTCGTAATGCTGTCATCCTTACGACGTCGTCAACGTCAATCAAGAAGGTGCTTGAAGGAGACCGCCGCCTGACAGAGAGATTGCGGAAATCGCCGATCTTAGCCGCGGAACCGTGCATCGGATACTGACGGAAGACCTAAACATGAAAAAGGTATTTTAATTAATTTTACCTGGTATATAGAAAATAGCTATTCATATTTGTTCATGCAATTCTCATATTCACAATTTATTTAAAAAAGAACAACAACACGACAACGATTCATTGAGTTGATTACGAAAGGAAAATAAAAAGATGGTCTAGATAAAGTATTTTATTATTGATAACATTAAAATAAAACATAAATATCTTTATTTAATTTATTATCTTTCCAATATTAGTTCACCCTTTTTTAAATGGATCGAACTGTTGAATATAATATACACTGATTAATTTCAGGTACACGCAAGATGGGTCCCAAAACTCCTCAATGCTGATGAGCGTGAACGGCGTGTGTTCGAATCCGAGAAGTTCTTACGGCGGTGTCGGGTGCAGGGTGATGCCTTCCTTGACAACATTGTGACGATGGATGAAACCTGGTTGTACTTACATGACCCGGAAACACGCGAACAGTCTGCGGTGTGGTGCGAGAGCGGCGCGCCGCCACCGGAAAAGGCACGAGTGGTGCGTTCTGCTGGAAAACAAATGTATGCGATGTTCGCTGATTGTAGGGGAATGATCCTTTGTCATCCGGTTCCAGTTGGTAAAACCATCAACGGGGCCTACTACGCGAAATATTTTCATATTTACACATTTTTAATAAAGTCGCATTTTTTAAATTGGCGATTTCGTTACTTTACAGTTAGGTTGGTTAAATTATTTATTACGCGCAATTTCACATATTATATTTTATCAGCGCTATTTTTTATTTATGGTCGAGATGCAAAGTACACGCAGTTAAATTTCGAACATGTCCACATATTTTACGTCATGTTCATAAATTTAAAAGTAATTATAATATAAACTATCTCAAAGCGTGGCAATGTTCCATTTCTAGGTTTTGGCGCGCGATCTCCAACGGGCGCTGCGGAAGAAACGACCTGATCTGGCAGTTTAGAATATAATTTTACATCAAGATAATGCCTCCCCACACACTGCCGCAGTCACACAACTAGAAATAGATGTACTTGGTTTCCAACGTCTTAGCCACCCTCCCTATTCCCCAGACCTGGCTCCTTTTGACTTCGCACTATTTCCGGAAATTAAAGCTAAACTGAAGGGACATCGGTTTGAATCTCTAAAACAGTTACACAGTTTTACGCTCAGTGTAATTCGTTCATTCGGGAAGGATTGGTACCAAAATATTATAAAAAGACAGTGGATAAAACGCCACGAACGATGCCTTTTGCACGCCGGTGCATACTTTGAAAAAAAGTGAACGTCAGATAACGTCCGCAAGTGAACATCGCTTAATTTGATTGACGGCGTGGGGCGATACTGTAAACCATGTATTATAGTTTTTAGCATAACTTTTGTACCATTGCTTGTTTTATTGTAATTTTTTGCAAAGGTATGTAAAATAGATTGAATTTTATGTATATGCAATTTGTTTTCTTATAAAATAATTATCCAAGAAGTTATGAGCACAGTCTACGAATATCTGGGACAGCCCTCACACACAGTAATCAGTTGTGAATAATGGCAAATACATTTTCGATATGTAAGTATAATAACGCAATATCATTTTTTTCTGGCAATTCCAATCCCTATTTGGATTTACACAGTTAGCACAATAATAACAGTCATATTACACAGAATAAAGGGTTAAACAGATTTATTTATTGGAGAGAACGCGACATAGACCCCTATCACACTGACTGGAGAAGCACGCAATGATCTGGGTCTACAATGGTCTGATATGTGACAAATGTTGTGATAAGTAATTGAAATCGTTTGTAAGCTGCTTTGTGCTTTTATTAAAAACACAAACATAGCTTTGCTTAGCACCTTTTCATACAGTCATTATGCAAATATTTATATTCAACTTTCAATAATAAAAAGCTGATTTATAAGTTATATATGCGTTTTATGAACCACACCATAATGTATAATTTCGATCATTAACACAATTGGTTTACATAAAGTTGTCTTAAACTAAAATAAAAGACCAAGACCACTAACAAAAATTTTCAATTTAATTGTCGAAATTAACAAAAATTTCCTATGTAGAAATACATGTTACTGATGTGAAAATGAATAGGTTTTCCCAGTATCAAAGTAAATTGACGCTATTAATTGACACAGTCTCTACCCAAATTTTGGCTCTAGTCAAGGAAGTAACTGTCATTAACAAGATTAAGCGTTTATCTACGGATCATAAATTAACTGCAGTATCTGAGAAGATGCAACTGAATTCGAATGTTTCAACATGTACAATGCGTAAATATATAATCGAACTTAAGATCGCAGTACGATCACATAATTTGAGATGATTGCCTGCTCTCCTAACTAAAGCGTATTTACTTGAAATGCAATGTATTATGTTTACAATAAATTTATTTAATTCTTAACTTTATATTTGTTAAACTGTTTTCGTTTCCAATAACTTATTTAGGTGTTCTGTTAACAATTATTTTCTTATTTTTTTGAGCGTGAGTGTATTTTAATAATTTATCAAAGCTTTTTGTTGATTTTGTTCATACAATCTTTGAAATTTAAAAGTAAATATAATTAGATATTTTTATTGAGCAAAAGTTTTAAAAAATTCATTCAGATAGTGCTTGAGTTATGCTCTTGACCTTTCCGCATGAAGGCATAGGGGAGACAAACTGCATTTTTTCTCGTTTACGAGTTAACGAGTTGTCTTTCTTAGAATACAATTTTCTCCATAAACCTATCAAATAACGCAGCGTAGTTACATTTAGAAATTTCATGCCTCTCTTCAAACGGCTTGCGTAAAG
This sequence comes from Corbicula japonica, assembly GCA_038501625.1. NCBI lineage: Eukaryota > Metazoa > Mollusca > Bivalvia > Venerida > Cyrenidae > Corbicula > Corbicula japonica. Next base: position 92,258 of record JAZAYU010000608.1, read on the forward strand.
ATTTAATGGTCATGCGTATCGGAAAATATCATTAAACTTGACGCAATACATATCAATTAACCAGAAAAAAATTATGGCATCGCTTGAAAAAATTCTGAGCATGTTTTATAAGTGTTTAAAAACGCGTAATTTGTGAAAAATTGACTTCATTTTTCATAGAAAAATGCGCTTTTCAAAGGTTTTAAGAATAATGAATGAACAGAAAACACGATTTTCAACGAACAACAATCAGAGAGAAAAAATCACCTCTTTGTTTTCAAAAATATTGCAGAAGACCTCGTAAAACCGAATATATTTGCATCAAAATGTTGACCGCAAATTCTGTTATTTTTTAATCTATAAAAGTTATAAAAAATGTAACTATCGCAAGTTACACCCCTGACTGTTAAAAGTAGCTAGTTTAATAGATTAAGCGTTTAAGATTTGAGACTTTGTCATTTTGCAGGTAGATGGGCTTCCATTTAAATGTGATATAACAGAGCTGCACAGTATGGTGATGGGATTTGGGACTGTTGTTGACTACCAACTTAGGCACTTAGATGCTGGCTCATCTATAAGATTTAAGTAAGTTCAGAGTTGCCAGTGTTTTAGGGTCCACAGGGAGGGAATTTTACAGGCCATAGTACTATTAGGATACTGATGGAATTTAACTTTCTCTTGGTAGCTGGGGTGAGAGGTGGTGAATTTTTGTTTTCAACAGTCTTTTTTTGGCTGTTAAAGCATAATGTATAAAATTAACTTAAAAAATTCAGTCAGAAAAAGCAAACATTTGAGTCTAGCGTGTGATTGATTAAAGAACTAGTGTAGGTGTTAACAGCCCTAAACCAAAAAGATCACCCCTTCCTGTCCCAGCTACCTAGAGAAATTAAAATCCCATCATTATCCTGTTAGTACTTTATTCTGTGAAACTCCCTATGTAGGGAGACAGTGGACCCTAAACCACATGTATTTAACATATATTGTGTTTGTTTTGCATACATGTGAACATTTTTATTCCAAAGAGAAAAAATTATTTTGAAAGGGTGGTTGATTTCGAATATCAGTATAGACAAAGAAGGAAATTATGCCACATAAAAGTCAGCTTTCAAAAAAAGTTAGCATCTCCCACTTAAAGCATAAAACTTCACAGGTAGAACTTTTGTAGCAGTATCCCTATGACCAAAAATCTTACTGGTAAATTTGACTTAAATAATGTTTTTATAAGTCGAAGTAAATTTTAAACCCTCTGGATAAAATATACTGTGTAAAGTCATCGAATAAGTCAAAGTGTGAAATTCACAGCGGTCAAACAATGTGCACAGTATCATCAAAGTGAGAAATTGTCAGGTGGGAAAACTGACATGATTATTTAATAATCAATAATGATCACATGTTATGTAAAATGTTCACTCAGTAAATGCATTCTGATATTTTTAATGGCAATTAAAAACAAACAGCGTTTAATTATGATTATGATGTGATGCCCTTTAAATATGCATGCATACGTACGTCTGTACGTCCCCAAATCTTGTGGCATCAACTCCTACACTATTAGGCGGATTTCTTCAAACTTGCACAGATGATCAAGCAGGATGTGTAGATGATCGTTAAGAAAGGAATTTTTCCTGCGACCATTTTTTCCAGAGTTATGGCCCTTTGTTATTACAAAATTTGTTGCAGCTGTGGGGGCATCAGTGTCCAAGAACACATTCTAGTTTAAATTTATGATGACGACGATACTTTGTCTATGTACATGTAATAAATAAAATTAATTTAATATGTTTTTCTGTTTTGTTTTGATTAACAAACAATGTTAGGTTTTACTAATATTAGAATGATGCATTGTAATGTTATTGTATATGTTCCTGGGGAAAACCACACACATTCATAATAGAATTAGAAGCATAAAGGGTATACTATACTTTTATTGGTGTCAATTAGGATGTGTCGAACTTTGGATAGCTTGAATTAAAATTTACGATCCCAACGACTTCTACACAATACTGTGGACTGTACATGCATTTGTCACTGGGCAAACATTGTAGATCCAGATCATCTATGCCAGCTTATCAGAATCTGCACTGTTCACTTTTTTTTTTAGCTCACCTGAGCACTTGTGCTCATGGTGAGCTTTTAGGATCGCCCTGTGTCCGTCGTGCGTCGTCAATTTTTGCTTTAAACAACATCTCCACTTAAACCCCTGGGCCAAAGTTGATGAAACTTGCCACAGATGTTCCTTGCATGAAGCTCTTCCAAAGTTGTTCAAAAAATCAATTCCATGCAGAACTCTGGTTGCCATGGCAACCGAAAGGAAAAACTTTAAAAATCTTCTTGTCTGAAACCACAAGGCCTAGAGCTTAGATATTTGGCATTTAGCACCCTCTAGTTGAACTCTACAAAGATTGTTCAAATTATTTCCCTGGGGTCAAAATTGGCCCCACCCCAGGGGTCACTTCATTTTACATAGACTTATATAGGAAAAACTTTAAAAATCTTCTTGTCTGAAACCACAAGGCCTAGAGCTTAGATATTTGGCATTTAGCATCCTCTAGTGGAACTCTACAAAGATTGTTCAAATTATTTCCCTGGGGTCAAAATTGGCCCCACCTCAGGGGTCACTTCATTTTATATAGACTTATATAGGAAAAACTTTAAAAATCTTCTTGTCTGAAACCACAAGGCCTAGAGCTTAGATATTTGGCATTTAGCATCCTCTAGTGGAACTCTACAAAGATTGTTCAAATTATTTCCCTGGGGTCAAAATTGGCCCCGCCCCAGGGGTCACTTCATTTTACATAGACTTATATAGGAAAAACTTTAAAAATCTTCTTGTCTGAAACCACAAGGCCTAGAGCTTAGATATTTGGCATTTAGCACCCTCTAGTTGAACTCTACAAAGATTGTTCAAATGATTTCCCTGGGGTCAAAATTGGCCCCGCCCCAGGGGTCACTTCATTTTATATAGACTTATATAGGAAAAACTTTAAAAATCTTCTTGTCTGAAACCACAAGGCCTAGAGCTTAGATATTTGGCATTTAGCACCCTCTAGTGGAACTCTACAAAAATTGTTCAAATTTTTCCCTGGGGTCAAAATTGGCCCCGCCCCAGGGGTCACTTCATTTTATATAGACTTATATAGGAAAAACTTTAAAAATCTTCTTGTCTGAAACCACAAGGCCTAGAGCTTAGATATTTGGCATTTAGCATCCTCTAGAGGAACTCTACAAAGATTGTTCAAATAATTTCCCTGGGGTCAAAATTAGCCCAGCCCCAGGGGTCACTTCATTTTACATAGACTTATATAGGAAAAACTTTAAAAATCTTCTTGTCTGAAACCACAAGGCCTAGAGCTTAGATATTTGGCATTTAGCACCCTCTAGTGGAACTCTACAAAAATTGTTCAAATTATTTCCCTGGGGTCAAAATTGGCCCCGCCCCAGGGGTCATTTCATTTAACATAGACTTATATAGGAAATCTTTAAAAAGCTTCTTCTCACAAACCACAATGCGTACAGCTTAGATATTTTGTAAGTAGCATTGTCTAATGGATGTCTACTAAATTTGTTCAAATTATGTCCCCTGGGCCAAAATCTGCCACGCCCTAGGGTTCTCTTGGTTAACATATAGTTATATAGGAAAAACATGAAAAATCATTTTTCTCCAAAACTAATAGGACTAGATCTTAGATATTTGGTGCTGAGTATTGTGTAGAGACCCTTTATCAACTTTGTTTAAAAGTTGGCCCTGGGGTCAAAATTGTCCCCGCCCCGGGGGCCCTTAATATGTGAAAAAGGCAAACTTTAAAAATTTTCAACTTGAAACCTCAATGCCTAAAGCTTAGATATTTGGTATGTAGCATTGTCTAGTGGATGTCTACCAAGTCTGTTCAAATTATGTCCCCTGGGCCAAAATTGGCCACGCCCCAGGGTTCTCTTAGTTTACATAGGTTTATATAGGAAAACATGAAAAATCATTTTTCTCTGAAACTAATAGGACTAGACCTTAGATATTTGGTGTTGAGTATTGTGAAGAGACCCTTTACCAACATTGTTTAAATGTTGGCCCTGGGGTCAAAATTGGCCCTGTCATGGAGGCCCTTAATATGTAAACAAGGAAAACTTTAAAAATCTTCCTACTGGAAACCTCAATGCCTTAAGCTTACAAATTTGGTATGTAGCATTGTCTAGTGGATGTCTACCAAGTTTGTTCAAATTATGTCTCCTGGGCCGAAATTGGCAACGCCCCAGGGTTCTCTTAGTTTACATTGATTTATATAGGAAAACATGAAAAATCATTTTTCTCCGAAACTAATAGGACTAGACATTAGATATTTGTTGTTAAGTATTGTGAAGAGACCCTTTACCAACATTGTTTAAATGTTGGCCCTGGGGTCAATATTGGCCCGGCCCCAGGGGCCCTTAATATGTAAAAAAGGCAATTTTTAATAAACTTCTTACTGGAAACCTCAATGCCTTAAGCTTAGATATTTGGTATGTAGCATTGTCTAGTGGATATCTACCAAGTTTGTTAAAATTATGTCCCCTGGGGTAAAGCTGAGAGTACTTTTGAATGTAGGCCCTGGGGTAAAGCTGAGAGTACTTTTGTACTCAGGTGAGCGATATAGGGCCATCATGGCCCTCTTGTTATGTCTCCCCCCCCTCTGGGGGAGACAAATTGTTTTTGCCCTGTCTGTCTGTCCGTCTGTCACACTTTCGTTTCCGCTCAATAACTCGAGTACCCTTTGACCCAGAGCCTTCAAACTTCATAGGGTGATAGCCCTTATTGAGTAGAAGAACCCTATTGATTTTGGGGTCAGTAGGTCAAAGGTCAAGGTCACAGTGACCCGAAGAGTGAAAACCGTTTCCGCTCAATAACTCGAGTACCCTTTGTACCAGAGCCTCCAAACTTCATAGGGTGATAGCCCTTATTGAGTAGAAAAACCCTATTGATTTTGGGGTCAGTAGGTCAAAGGTCAAGGTCACAGTGACCCGAAGAGTGAAAAATGTTTCTGCTCAATAACTCGAGTACCCTTTGACCCAGAGCCTCCAAACTTCATATGGTGATAGCCCTTATTGAGTAGAAGAACCCTATTGATTTTGGGGTCAGTAGGTCAAAGGTCAAGGTCACAGTGACCCGAAGAGTGAAAACCGTTTCCGCTCAATAACTCGAGTACCCTTTGACCCAGAGCCTTCAAACTTCATAGGATGATAGCCCTTATTACGTAGAAGAACCCTATTGATTTTGGGGTCAGTAGGTCAGAGGTCAAGGTCACAGGGGCCCGAAGAGTGAAAACCGTTTCCGCTCAATAATTTGAGTACCCTTTGACCCAGAGCCTTCAAACTTCATAGGTTGATAGCCCTTATTGAGTAGAAGAACCCTACTGATTTTGGGGTCAGTAGGTCAAAGGTCAAGGTCACAGGGGCCCGAAGAGTGAAAACCGTTTCCGCTCAATAATTCGAGTACCCTTTGACCAAGAGCCTTCAAACTTCATAGGATGATAGCCCTTATTGAGTAGAAGAACCCTATTGATTTTTGGGTCAGTAGGTCAAAGGTCAAGGTCACAGGGGACCGAAGAGTGAAAACCGTTTCCGCTCCATAACTCGAGTACCCTTTGACCCAGGGACTTCAAACTTCATAGGTTGATAGCCATTATAGAGTAGAAGAACCCTATTGATTTTGGGGTCAGTAGGTCAAAGGTCAAGGTCACAGGGGCCCCGAAGAGTAAAAACCGTATCCGGTCAATTACTGGAGTACCGCTTGATCCAGAGCATTCAAACTAAATAGGGTAATAGCCCTTACTGAGTAGAAGAACCCTATTGATTATGGGATCAGTAGGTCAAAGGTCAAGGTCACAGGGGTCTGGGCGCAGGGGGGGGGGGGGGCGGCGCAGGGGGGAGACATGCGTTTTTCACAAAAAACATCTAGTTTCATTATGTAACTTCTGACCAAGAAGTAACCCATTCAGATATGCACAGACCAGCAAGTTACTCTTCATGTTGCAGGTTACACAGTGAAGATGCATGTGAGTTTGCTGTTCAGTGCCTTGATCACACAGATTGTGTCTTTCCAGGTAATCACTCCACTCCTTGCCATTCTTAGGACACAACTTTATTTGTATTTAACCCTTTACTCAAAATACAGTTTTTTTGCATGTGTGTCCATTGTAGATCCATATCAGATTTCAAATCCTTGTCATCTAATCAGGATTTACAGTAGTTACTTTTAGTCAAAAATTACATATTGATTTAAAACGAACCTTTTAAAGAGCATGATCAGATGACACAGATGTATAATTTGATCTGGATCTACAAACTTTAAGTCAAACATTGTAGAGCATGATCAGATGGCACAGATGTTCCATTTAATCTGGATCTACATGTTTTGCCATGGGATAATAGCCATATCCCATTGATTAGAGGGTTAAGCAATTCATTCTTGTAGGACAATGAAGTATGTCATTGGTTAGCTTGTTTGGAGTCTGTTAATCTTCTTTTCCTCGACTTGACATGCCTGTCTCTCAGGACACTTGTATGTTATCTTGTCAGCTTTGTTGTTTGAAAGTTTTCAATGAGTTGCAGAGAAACACAGGAATCATATTTGATTATCTCATGCAAATAAATGATATAATAATTACATGTATAAGAATATTCTTATTAGTTTACTACAACAATAATAAAGTTTACACATGTTGTCATGTAAGTGTAAAGACAGTATAAGTACCATTAAAATATGGAGTTTTATTTATGCTTCCCAGTGAAATATAGAATTTTCCCAGTGAAATAAAAGTGGTATTTCACTGTTTTCAAACAGTGGAATATCATTTTTATTTTCACTGTTTTTTCAGGTTGGTACCTAAACGTACTTACATGTAACATTCCGAATGAGGATGTTTAGAAACGGACGCAAGTTTGGGTATATGACGTCACGTCATAAACTAACTTTTTTGATGCCATTCCCTGCAATTTTTCAGTCAAATTCACACAAATTGTGCACCAAAAGCATAAAATAAAAAGAAAATTTGTTTTTACCAAAGAAAGATAGAAATATATTTCACTCTTGATCTCGGAATTATGTATTTTCACGAGTGGCAAAATTCCAGAACTCATATTTCTTACACTGGTAAAAACAAATATCCTCTAGATATACTGTTTTTGCACTAAGTCAATGATGTATGTCCATTATACAAAGGCTCTAAAATGAAGACATCTTTGCAAGTGTTCAAAACACAAACTTATTTACACCTGTATTATGATCTTTTTGCAGATAGTGACTCTACACTGACTTGCTTCCAGCTGCAAACGTAAAGCGTGTATTTGGTGTTAACCACCAGTGGCGATAAAAAACAGGCAGATTACACTGAGATGCAGATGTTTTTTATTTGAGGAATCAGTTATGCACGAAAATGTTGTCTAATGTATAGATGACAGGATTTGATAGCAAGCAACAAGCAATATTGCAAGAAACTTATACATTGCATTTGATCTCAATGGAAGAAATCTTAACACCGTAAAACATTTTATTTATCAGTGAAAGCAGTTTTGTATCATTTACTTTGGTGCTAATTTAAAGAAATATGTAGTGGAACTGGTACTGTAGACCAGTATATGGAGCCACAGAAACAATCCGTCCATCTTGTTTAATCAGTTAATTGATGGGAGTGAAAATATATACAGATTTTATTGTATATGCAAACAGTGTAGATCAAGATCAACCAGCAATTTTGTGCTGTCTTATTACAGTGCTGTGAATGTTTAAGGTTACAAACTAAACGCACAGTACACGATATACAGACGCAAGATACACGATAGACGGATGCACGATACGCGATAGACGGACGCACTATACACGAAAGAAGCACGATACACGATACTGCCATTTCATATAATTTGTGTACGAGATTTCTAAAAATTGAAAATGCTATCAAAATATAAGATGCATGGTTAAAATTAAATCATATAAATTTGCATAAGCGAGAAACTTATTCACGTTGCACGATAAAATTAAAAGACGCATAATGCACGATACACGGACACACGATACACGTTAGACGGACGCAAGATACACGTTAGACGGACGCACAATACACGATAGACGAACGCACGATAGACGCAAATTTTGTAACCTTAAACGTTCAAAGTACTGTAGGACCTATTCTGTTGCTATTTGGTCAGAAACAACCTAATTAATCAAAAAGTGAGCTGTGTATATCCTGGTCAGATGGAACAGATGTGCCATCATATCTTGATCTATAGTTTACCCACGAATAACAGCCATATCCCATGGAGTAAGGGTAAGCAAACAACCTAACATATACATTATTTATTAAATATTTTTTCCAGTATTTACAATATAAGCCTTTATTTATTTTAACTCTTTACCCCATGTGAAATGGCTTTTATCCCATGGACCTAGTGTAGACGTAGATCAGCCCGTACATCTGCATATCAGGATCTACACTGTTTGCTTTTAGATTTATTAGGTTATTTCTCACCAAGAAGCAACCAGTGTAGATCCAGATCCGACTGCATGTGATATTAGTTGTATCCATGAAGGGAAGAGTGTAAACAATTAAGTGTGGAAATACTCTAAGGAAAAATGTTGTTGACCTTAACCCTTTCCTCCATATATACACTTTTTTACCCATGTCCGATCAGTGAAGATCTAGATCAGCCTGCACATCCATGCCGTCTGATCAGGATCTGCACTGGTCACATTTTGGTCAGAAATAACCTTATGAATCAAAAAGCAAACAGTGCAAATCCTGATCAGACCGCACAGATGGGTATATATGGAGGAAAGGGTTAAAGCTGCTACAGATTGATGTCTTATATGCAGCCAATGTAGACTCACACCAAAATGTACACTTTTTGCTATTCAGTCAATAGATTTCTGATAAGTGGGTCCTTTGCACAAAGAATGGCAAAGATTGTTATCAGGTTAAGTGCCAAGATTCCATGTTGAATTAAAAAAACAACCTTTTCTAAAATTATTACAAGTTAAAATCAGACTTCGATTTATTGGTGGTTAATTACTTTTTTTAATGTTAGTAAATAATTATGTTGTTTTAATTTCAGTAAATACAGTTTGTTAGGTATATTTGTAACTAGTGTTCGGATATTTGCATTAAATACAATTTTAGTTATGACAAATAGTCCCAGTAGTTCATTAACTCATTTTTGTAACCAGGATAGCTTTTTTATTTTGATGCAAACTGTTCATCTCGTGTTCATTCTGTTGTTAATAATGAGTGTCGGACCATAGAGATGAGCACAAGTAAGCTCACGAAACATAGGGTACGGACACGACTGTATAAACCATGAAGTTGTGTTTCCCGTTCAGTTTACCTTAGCCAAAGGCTGATGATGAGTGTGTCTGGTCTTTGTTGAGCATCTGGCTTCTGTTGGTCCAGAGGCTGTCAACAGTTTGCTTCAAAAATATTGAAACCACTGATCAGATTTTGACCAAATTTGACCTCAATCATTGACCACTTCTAAAGTTGTTAAATCTTCACCCTTTTGTTGACTGTTTATCTGCTTTACAGCATGGAAGCAAAATCAATTAAAAATTGCTTATGCTCACTTGATTTCAGATATGTTTTAGCAGAAACATTTTTGAAGACCTTTTACGAATTGTAGACGCCATGATGTTTAAGAAAAATAAAACATGGTTGCAAGAGTGTAGAGCTTGTTTTACCTATATGTTAAGGGGAACTTTTAAAAATCTCAAAAACGGTGAACCTGATTACAAAAACATTTTACAGAAACATTTCTTGGTAGACCCTCTACCAAAGTTTTTCAAGCTCTGATGTTTTATAAAAAAACATGATCATCAGGGACAAGACTTGTTTTGATCCAACAAGAATTAAGAAAATTTTACAGGATAATTGCTTTACCAAAAGTGTCTTCCAAACCATGTTGTTTTGGAAACAAACAACCACTGGTAGGTGGGGCTTGTTTTCCCCATTTGTCTTTAGAGAGAGAGAACTTTAAAAAATCTTTTATTAAAAAACTGCCATCCAGATGTCATCTACCAGAGAAGTTCAAGCAGTATTGTTTTGTAAACAAATAATGGCCATCAAGGATGGGTCTTTTTCCCCTATATGTCTTTAATTATTCTATTATAATGATTTATATTTTAAATATTTCTTTTCTGAACCTAGATTATCTCAAATAATGGCCATCAAGGATGGGATTTTTCCCCTATAGGTCTTTAAGTATCCTATTATTATGATTTATATTTTAAATATTTCTTTTCTGAACCTCAATTAGCTTATTTTGTGGTTATAAATATCTTTTGGTGATCAATGCAGGTTCTTCATGACTCTGTTCTTTAAAGTTCTTGAAGAAATGGTAATATTGAGGAAAATTTAAATGGAATCATTTGGCCATTTTTGAAAAATTTTCAACAAAATTTTGTTTCTCAATCTTTAACATTCTATTCACTACAAAACATCATATTGATTTTTGACTGCTGTAGTTTTACATTTGAAAACCATTCACATTTAACAAGCTGTACAATACTTAATGCCATTTATTATGTTTCTTAGATTCTTACTCAAATTCTGCATTTGAAAGTCCATTAAACAGGTTTTTGCTACATTTTTTTATACACATTTACAAATGATTGTGCATTTTGTTTATAGCAGCATTTACATACATTTATTAAGAATCAAGATGCTCTTTAGAAAGTAAGGTAATATATATTTGTAATGATATATGTAATAAAGCAACGGTACAATACATTTAAGATTATGCAATTTATGGTGGCTCAATACCTTTCACGGTAAAAGGGTTGGTGTCATGCTTTTCCATCTTTGCACCCAGTGACATATTTTTCATTGGGAACTGAATAAATATATAAAAGATGCATATTTATCTTCAATACAAATAAATATCAGCTGTTTTTATGCATATGAACATTAATTTTCTCATTCTAAATAGTTCCAAAACAATACAACTAAACTTGATACAATAGATACAATAACTTGTTGATTTTGTGTTGTGTAATGCAAGTTGCGAAAAATCTCCCTCATTGAGATTTGAAAAAGTTGGCAGGTCTGATAAATATTTATGGTCATCAATAATGTTTATCTTAATGTCAATGCACAATTAAATGATTTTTATGCCCCCACAAAGTTGCAATCATCCGTCCGTACATCCTCTAAATCATGTGGCATCAACTCCTCATAAACTATCAGGCAGATTTCTTTCAAACTTGCACTGATGATCAAGCAGGATGTGTTGATGATCATAAAGAAAGGATTTTTTCCTGTGGCCATTTTTACCAAAGTTATGGCCCTTTGTTATTACAAATATTGTTGCAGGAGTGGGGGCATCAGTGTCCGACGACACATTCAAGTTATATACATAAGACATGTTTACATTTATAAAGTGCAAACCTGCAAAACAAAGCATTGCAAATGCATTATGACAGAAAATACTCAAAAATTGTTAAAAGTCTGTGGTATGGAAATATACTCTAAGATGTTCTATATGACTTTTGTCGTCTAGTCATGTTATTTTTTTCAGATTTGTGTTAATGTAGAGGTGATGTTTGATTTTGCCATATACATTATTTGGTGCTACCTCTCGAAATAACTGCAAAGAATTGTTTTATTCATCTGCTGTATTAAAATCTCTGTGTGTTTATTTTTTCTAATTATTTTTTATGTTTGCATGTACTGATAGAAGAATATGCTTTGACAACATTCATGAGAAATGTCAATAAGCTGAGGGACCAAGATCACAAAGCTAAGATTGGGGACCAGGGCATTTATGAACTTAGTGAATATATTCATTATAATACAAGAAATAATTATTACTAAGATTGTAATTTGTTTTATTTATTTAACCCTTCACTTCATGGGATATGGTGGATATCCACGGGTGAACAGTGTAGATCCAGATCAGCTGGCACATCTGTGCCATCTGATTAGGATCTATGCTGATGGCTTTTTGATTCATTAAGTTTTTATTTTACAAAGATATGAACAGTGTAGATCCTGCTCAGACCTCCTGTGGTCTGAATCTACACTGTTTGCACATGTGTATATATAGAGTAAAGGGTTAAACCAGCTGAAAGTATCAGTAGCTTTAAGTTCTATGCTAGGGACATTCCACCGTCCGCTGATTATAAAATAATGCTGAATGCTGTATGTTTACCTTGTACCAATATCAACATTGAAAATGAGTTTCAAAGCAATTGTGTGAATATGGATCCTTTATCTTGTTTCCTTGGTGATCCAGCACCATGCAGCAACACTCACAACCCATTTACCTACTGAATCTGAAATACATGTCATGAGTTTTTACAGTGCTTCATCAAATCTTCACTTGGTAATTTTACAGAATGCACCAACTTTTGTGATCTTGTGACCTACTTTTAAAAAATGTACTTCGTCTTGTTAAATTCAAGGGTATGCATTTTTCCTCAAGCTATTTTTCCCGACTCTGATGCTACGATAAAAAGCTTGGTTATATAGTTTTATAAGATCACTAATTATTGCTGTATCGTGATTGGTATTCATGACTTATGTCTTTTGTAGATCCAGATCATTCTGATAAGGCTCGACAATGTTTACTAATCAGTAAAACAATTTCTACTATCATTCCTAGGAACATTGGACCAGTTGCAGTTGAACGCAGTTTGAGTCCTTATCATAAATTTTGCAGGTTAATGTAATAAAAACCTGTTTTGCTCTCTTTTACTCTCTCCTGTTGTTTTTATTGTGTCGCCTGCAAAAGCAGGTAGACATATAGGGATTGTTTTGTCTTGTGGCGGCAGTAGCAGTATCCGGTAGTCCCCCAACTTTAATATGAAACTTATTGTTACCTCTAACTTAAAAGTACTTGGCATATTAATTTTGTACTTTTAATATAATTATCATATGCATGAATGAATCTATTTGTGTAAACTCCTGTTTAACTTTTTTGAGTAATCTCTCTTTCAAATGATTTTAATATCGAACTTAATGTTGCCTATCACATTTTAACTTGTTCTATTAACTTAATATTTGAAATTTGTCATCTGCATAAACAAAGTCATCTGTGACACCAAGAATAATTACTCCTAATTAACCTTTTTAGTTATGCCCCTTTCTAATAACTTTAACCTGAAACTTAATTGCTTATAACTTGGAAAGTTTTTTCTGTTTTGAGTTATGCTCATTTTAACCTGAAACATAGGCCCACATTTCAACTTCTTACATGGAGGCGACAGGTGTTACAAAGAACACCAAATTCTAGTCTAATAACTTTTCATATATATTACACTTCTTAGCATTGCCTTAACTGTTTGGCAATATTGAGGCATGATGTATATAGTTAATTGTTATTTTATTATGTTCAGTTTTTAAGCAGCCTTTTTTTGTTTGTTGTGAATGCTCAAGAAGCTACTTTAGTTAGTAGTTCAGACAACCTGGTCTTCCTGTTATTTATTATTTATTAAAATTACTGCACTAAATGCATTATTAAATTAATTTCTGTTATTTGTTTGTGTCTGATTAAATTTTAGTTATAATAAATTCATGATTTCTGTTCCTTTAACTGAGTGTGCCATTGTAAACAATTATCAGGTCAGGTATTAGGTGAAAATAATATATTCTGTTCAAAATGAATTGTTTGTTGTTTTCACTGGCTGTATCCAGATGTAACATTGTGTTACTTAATGCCATGAAGAATAGCCCTTTCCTCCATTTATTCATCTTTATGTCATGGGCAAACAGTGTTGATCCAGATCAGCCACCACATATGTGCCGTCTGATCACATATGTGCCGTCTGATTACATATGTGCCGTCTGATCATGATCTGCACTGTTCACTTTTTTTATTTATTTGGTTATTTTGACCAAAAAATAAACAGTGCAGATCCTGATCAGATGGCATGCAATAAAATATGTATGTATGGAGTAAAGGAATAGAATAGATCTTGTCACACCAAGCCATTCAGAATGGAAGATTCCAGGATATCACTACAGCTTCTGTGCAAAGGTCTTTTATGCATGAAAAAAGTTGACCTTGCTTTGCTAATGTATGAATTGTAATATTCTTCACTTCTATGAAAGAAATTTGCAGTTTACAAATGTAAAAATACAACTAAAATGAACACAGCTGAACCTGCCTTAGCAGCTACCTGCATTCAGCAACCACCTGTCTTAAACAGCCAGTTTGAATATGTCCTAAACAGACATTTTGTTTGAATTTTAACCTGTCTTAAATATCCACCTGTATAAGCAGCCACTTCTTGCCATTCCCATGGGTGGCTGCTTAATGCAGGTTTGACTGTAGTAAAATAAATCATGTGTAGTTGAAAATTATAAGTAAATGCCTCTATGATTTAGTTGTCCATAGATCAAGCTATTAAACTGGCATGTGTTGGCGAAATTGACATCTTTGTAAAGTCATTTGTATATTATCCAATTCATGATAATGATAATATTATCCAATTCATGATAATGATTAATATTGCTTCCACCTTTTCAACAAAGTGCAAATAGCACATGTCCGTCGATATGTTGGCAGGTCAATCATTTGATACACCATCAATTGTCTGATTTTTTTTAACAAAAGAACGCTGGGGCCTAGTTTCCTCAAACTTTGTAGGATGGTTCGACATGGAAAGCAGATCTAGGCCAACGATTATAAAACTGAGATTGGACCGGTCACCATTTCAGCCAATCAGATGCTTGAGATTTGACACTGGTCTCCATTTTAAATTTTTTGATCATAGGCCCAAGAGTCGACCTGCAACCGCAGAGAAGCATGATTACAATCGGTGAAAGTAATGTTAAATGAAAGTAATGTTTTATCAATTTATTAAAACCATCACATGGACTGTACAATGTTTGCTTCTTAAAAGTGTTTAATCTCGACAGTATTTTGGCATTTTTGTTTGGGTTAGCGATTTAATAGACTAAGGGGAACAAACGAGCTCCTTAGTGGGTTTATACACAATCTTTGAAGAAGTTGACCTTTAAAATAAAAATGAGACTGTATCTTTAAAAAAAATCTGAATAATATGTTGCACATGTTGAGAAAAGCCCACAGCTCAAAAGATAAATACACGAGAAATTTCCAGGTATTGGTAAAATTATTCTTTTGCAATACTTATCATATATATAAGCAAAAGTAACATTACATAAACTTGATCAATATATCCAGCTTGTTTTGACATAATACTGAAATAAGTAGCAATACTGGTAGTCATTTATACTATGTTATTGCTTTTTCATTTATAAATTATGTTATTGTTTTTTTTATTTAAAATTGTATTTCTGGTTTCTAAATTTATAATTATATTATTGTTTTCTTTTATAGCAAAAGTTAAGTTTTTTTAAACATTTTACGGTCACGGTCAATGTTGTGGTCGACTGACCGAGGGGAAGCAAACTAATAAATCATGAGTATTTACTTAGGATTATACTTTGCAAATAGTTTATTCTATCTCTTAAAGTACATCCACACAAAATTGTTTGCTCCTAGTTAAATGAAAAACAAATAAGACAAAATTTTATGACTCAGTAACTTTTTGTTTCTTTACCACAAATAATAATTGATAATAAGCCCATCCTGGGAATCGAACCCGTACGGCGACAGCTCATAGCAACTAAATATCGACCACTCTAAAGACACTTATTGCAATGTCGTAAATTGAACACAATTATTTCATCTAATGACAAAATAAATAGTTTGGAGATTTTTAGTGACGAGAATCTTGTTTAAAATAACATGTCGTCTTATTGCTACGCCTATTATAGGACTAACAGGACAGTGTTTGTTGTGGACGATCAGACAATTAGGAGAGACAGAATACGATTAATCCTGGTGCACCCAACTCTTAGTGCTCTAGCCGCATGGATTCTTGGGCACTAAGAGCACACGCTAAATGCAATCAACTTGATAAGAAACTCGCCCTGAGCGTTCTATTATTTTGCTCCCATAATGCTGCAGGAATCAGTCGATTCTAATAAACGCTTATTTTTATCTGACTTGTGAATTTGATTAATGTCTTTATATAAAAATCGGACAAAACCACAAAATTCCATATCCAACACGTTATTTTTAGTACATTCTAAAACGTGTTGTAAGTCAAATAAATATAACAGTCCTCAAAACCACTATTTAAAGTCATATTTAAAGTGTCACTTAAAAAGTGATCTTTCATTGTTCCAAAATTGACAGAAATATTGTTCTAGCAAATTCAATCACAATTGCTCTAGCAGCAAATATATATTATGTGGGAAGCGCATATCGCTGTTACAATGAACTACATTCGTTGGATGTGAAAATTGGGTGAATTTTGAGAATAGCTTTGTGTTTAACACTCATAAACGAAATTGTCAGAAAAGTGGCGTACAACAAACGCTAAAACCTCAGAAACACACATGGCATGCAACTGTAACTCTCGACACTGAAACAAAATTTGGCCATATGCTTACCGACTTAATTATAACAGATAACATAAACATAAAAGTTTTAAGGTTTTAGACCAATTTTGTGAGAACCATTTTCTTCAAGCTTTAATGAAGAATTTACTGGATCTGGAGGGATCAATGAAGAAGACTTCGGAATGGCAAAATATATAAATATTATGCTGTTTATGGCATCAGTTTTTGACCACTGACAATTGTTAACCGTGTATGATCAATACTAATCATTAATAACAATAAATGAGTACAATTATTGAATTAAGTAGGCACCAATCAAATTTTAATATGGCAGTACAAACGATCTTAAAATAAAGCAAATACTGGTAAAATGTATAAATAATGCAATTTAAGTCAGCCATGTATCAAATGGTCGGTTATATCAGTGATACAAAAATGACGCGGGTCGCTCAAGTGTTACTAGCAGTTTTTATGGGTAAGGTAATTTATAAAGCATCTCTTATTAAAAATGTAATTATTATGACCGCGTTAAAGTAGAAGTTTTATTTCGTGATATTTTAAGATAAAATAATCAATTTTGTACATTTTGCACAATGATTTCTTTCTTGATTTCTTGTTTTGATTTTTAGTGGTTCTCTTGCAGTCGGGTGAGTCAAGTTTCTTCTATTCTTAAGTTTTTTTTTCCAAATTTTATAGATCATTTAGTGTCTGAGTATTCTGCCTCATAAGAAAAAAAGATTGATAATTTTCTTTCATAATGTAGTAAAATAATTACATTGTAAAATATAATGAAATTCTTCACAAAAATGTCCACAATCATTATTGTTCTTTCGCTAATGGGACCCCTATTTCATCTTCCCTGTTGTTAAATAGGTTACAGGAGATTTCTTTAAAATAGGCAATCATTGTTTTACTGAGATAAATTGGGAAGACTGGTGAATATTTACTTAGCCTAAATCCGTTTTATAAAGTGTTTTAAATAAAGATTTTTTCCCCAAAATCCTACTTTAAACAAAAGTATCTCGAACTTTTAGTTTATTTAGTTTATTACTTGTCAAATGATGCAATACAGCATACCGAAGTTAATAGGCAGATGATTCTGCCATCGTGGTGTCCCATTGACATATCGAGTTCACGGTACAGATTAACTGCAAGCTCTGCGCATTCCTTTAACTTGCGTATTAATGAACTTTAAATCTTTTTGTGTCTTATAAAATATATAAGCACTAGTTTTTTTAAACCAATATATCTAAAACAGTTATATAATGTTGTTTTTTAATGCAAAGCCCTAAAAAGTCTGCACATGTCAACGATTTTGTTTGATTCTACCTGACATTATGTAAACAACAGTAACCGTGGTAGGTTAAACTATTTTTTGATGGGCGGATATTTTTCTCCTTTTGATACTTCAAAAATAACAGCAAATATATATTTTTCACATGGCAATGAAAAAAGGAATTTTTATCATTTCGATTTCAACCACAGTTCGATCCTAACTTGTAGAGACGTAATGAAGTAATATGTCAGTGTGCGAATTGAGAACAGTTTGCGGTTAGTTTTGGTTTTATCTAATTAATTCTGTAAGATTTTGTAATGATTTCCCTCTTCAGCCGGGGTTCCGATTTAGAAAGCTTTTAATGCTCTGGTAATATATTTGAACTCTTAGTAAAATGAATGTATGCACTATTTGCAACAGATTTGTTCATGACAAAAGAATTTCATAAAAATATTGACACACATGCTCTTTCATATGATTGTTCAAATAGATAGACGGTTTACTCTTTAAACAAAGTTTCATAATTTTTAAAGTATGTTCTATGGTCTTTTACTTAACAAAATGTTTCACACTTGTTTCCTATTTTCATTTGTAATGGTGCTTCTGCAATCGCTTGTTCTCCAAAGTTTCCTGTAATCGTATTATAGTGTGTATGCATTGTTTGCCTTTAGGGACCGTTCTTTCTAAGTCGTCTTCTCCTTGGGGACAGAAGCAGACCAGCCCATGTCCCGAAGGAGTGAAGGCTACCAGCTCTTCCATGACAGTCACCGGTAGAACCGCTCCCACTGGAACCAGAACTGGTCGACAAAGCACGACTCAACAAACGAGGAGAACCATAACAGAGCAACAGACAACCTCTAAACCCTTAGCTTGGGGTAGGTGAAAACAAGATAAGAGGGCAGGTGGGTGGTGTCGGTCCGGAAATAATCAGTTTTGGAGTCGAATACTAATTTGATCCTGAAATATGAGAAAGTATCCTTATTAGATCGCCAGTGGTTGTACAACCTTATTTACATATATTATTCAACTAATGTAAACCGAGAGTAACGATAATCTAAATGTTATCTTCTTCTAATAAGGTTAAGTCATTTAAGTACACATTAACATTTTTTTCTAATTCTAAAAATATTAATTAGGAATAAAATGACAGACTTTTCTGCCCAAAATGGAGGTTTCCCTGACTATGCATCATTCGACAAGCAGAAACTGTTGTTAGAAAGCGATGAGGACATTCTTCTATGATACAAGCATATAGCCGACGGCGACTAGTTTTGTGGAGCTGTAATGTTAACCATTCGGTTACGGAAATTTCATTAAAATATTTTCTTTCACGTCTCGAAACAATCTAATATCTATGATAACATAATGCATGAAACGCATTACAAAAACTGCGCCTTTGATCCCAGCTCGATGGTTTCATTCACTGGCAGTTCCATGTTCAACTCAAGTTCCAGCAATTTGTCCGATAACGACGAGAAACGGGCTGTCGAGAAACTGCAGTCAACATGGAAAGATAGTAACACTTTTATTGAATACAATATTTTGCGATACAAAAACAAAAAAATCAATCTCAAAGTACATTATAACATAATGACGACATTTTTATACTTCTAGGTATACGTATATGATCTTTGGTCTTGATAACAATGATTTTCGACATATCTTTTTAACCAGCGAAGCTGGTTTTACTAATCACAATTCTGAAATCGGTATCAAACCAACTTGCAAAAGGCGATTTACGCATTTCAGAGAAATCAGAGTAAGTAAAGTAGTCCCCAAGTTTCCTGTTACGTGTTAAAGTTGGTATTATCTACGTCATGTTGATAGGACAAAACCTGTGCGGTGCATCAATGGTAAATGTAAAATCGGTGCGGTTCATATTTCTAGGACTTGATCGGTGCGGTGCAACAATGGTCAAACATTGTCCGTGTCCGCGATTTTTCACTCACCAAGATATCGTTGGGTTTATTCCATACCTCCGTGTCCGTCCGACGTGGAACGGACACGGAGGTATGGAATATGGGTCGCACTAAAATGCGGTCCAATTAGCGGACGATATAGAATATCGTTGAAAAGTGCGGACGACAAAAACAAAGAAGGAGCGTCATTTTTCGTGTTCATTATGTCTTTGGGATGTCAGTACACAGATTTCACTATTACAATTTCTTGCCTAAAACCCTTTACTCAATATATACGCCTTTCATCACATAGGTTACCAGTTCAGGTCCCAATCAGCTGGCACAATAGTGCCATCTGATCTGGATTTAAAATTTGTGATTACTGGTCAGAAAAAAATGATAATAAAAGCGAACAGTTTAAATCCTAATCAGATCGCACATATGTACCAGCTGATATGGATCTAAACTGTTCGCACAAGCTATGAAGGTATATCTATGGAGTAAAGAGTTAACAGAAGCCTTCATCCAGATAATACATGGAAACCCTTATTTCCACTATCATTTAGACAAGAGGAAGTTCTTTGCGAGTGAAACAAGTTTTTTTGCTTTTTCGTAAATGGATACATGTATGAGAATCATGGCACTGGTTGTTCTCAATAAGAAAAAAACGCTTCGCTGGTTTTCTGTACTTTCAGTACTTTGATTTATATATGCAATTTTCGACATTCATAACACTGAAAATATTAAGTTTAAACATATTTAATTGAATATCAAATACATTCAAACACAAAGATAATATATAATTTCGTTCCAAAACAAAAAATACATTGAATTTATTCATAAACAGATTTGTAAAATTGAAGAATTTAATTAATCTACATTTTTTAATTCTGAACTCTTGAAATAAATTTCACAACCGAGTAAAAAAACTAATTTAAAATAAATTGTGAAAAAATTCTTCTTAGCTAAAATAACGTTTGCTAGATATCGATAGAAATCGATAAATAAACGATTGGTAGTACATATATTGATTTCATATATATTTCTACTTTCGAATTGGATTATATACTAAAATATAGGGATGTCAATGAATGTTTACGAATGTTCATCGAAGCTTGTTAAAAACAACAAATCACTTGTACATTTCAACAATTTTCCATTTAGTTATCAACAAGAGTGAAACATTTAAAGCTGCTATGCCGGAAGATGTACAGTTTTTCACTCGGCAGTTTGACCAAATGGACAAGTCAAAACTGACCAACACTCCTGGCAGCATGCAAACTTCTGACCTCGAGGGTATACCATTAGAAGTCATTGGAGCTATGAATGTAAGTGTCTTGCTTAGATATAATTCTTTTTTATTGAATTCAAAGCATTCAATAAAATAAACCCCGTTTTATAATGACACTGATAAAAAATGTCGTGTCCTTTTAAAGAATTTTCAATTATGAAGAGATAAATTAATGTTCGTCACCCATTTACGCGACCTGGAAGCGACCAGGAAATTGAAGGTCAGACATACTATTACAAATACCTCATATTGTTTACATGTGTAAGTTAGAAACTGCACAACATCTTGTTGTCAGGATCATTATACTAACGTGGGTATAAAACTGACGTTTTGTGTTGTTTAGTTTTTGTGAATTTATGTAAATAGAATTTTAGGGAATTTCTATTACCTAATTATTTTTTGTTACTGTTCTTATGTGTCCTTACATATGCAAAATAAAAATACATAAATAACATTTACTTGTGCAAAGTTTCACTGAACGGCATTTTGGCATTAGGAGATTGCAGTATTATAATAGTTATCATGTTCTTTTTTCATCTATTTAAAGCCAGCCAAAGGGTTCGCTGTTCGGTCCTTAACTATAAGAACACGAAGACAACTTTGCTGGCACGATAATTCGCTCCTATTTTGAGTATTTTCCCTTTTACTGTGTTAAAGAAAATGAGATCTTTCTGATCATCAAGATGCCTTACCGTTCTTCGTTTCAGAGACTCCCGAAAGGCAGTCTGGCTGGGGCTATTGCGGACAACAAAGTGGAAGACAAGGACCCGCGACAATGGAACAAATGCAAAGACCGGCCAAAAGGAGGATGTGATAAGCGAAACTGGTTAAACAGTCTATTTCTACTTAATCAGAAAACATAACAATTAGAAGAATATTTCCTTGAACCCTTTCAGACTAACGAAAATGTTCCATAGGTTAACGGCCTTTCAGAGACTAAGTATAGCCTTTAACGAGGTGTAAAATGATCACAGTTAAAGTGATTACCAGATGTAAAAGGGACGCCTCATTACTTTGACATGGTGTTAAATATAATAACAGAAAATGCCATGATGAGATATTTTGCGACGCAAATAGGGTGTTTATATTTTCTCGGTTTTCTTTCTTGTTAAATTTGAGAACATTTATGGTGCCAACTGCAAAAAAATGAAATATGCATATCAAGAATTGCCACAACCATATAACAAGTCTTCACAAGCAGCGAAAAGAAGCGAGGAAAAGGTAGCCTTAGTTGATGAAATGATCAGTTTCACATAAAACACCACAAAGAACTAACGATAAAGAGAATCTAAGGTGGTTCTGCCTTGAAATGGTCAGTGGCAAAACAATCTTTTACTGGGGGTTGAATCAGGTTCTAGAGAACACCATCCTCGCACTTGTCCGAACAGTATCTCATATGATTCAACAAGTAAGCGTTGTCTTTGTTAATTAGCTCCAACCCATTCATCAACTCGACAATGTTGCTTGCAAAAGCACATATAAAACATAAGAAGTTAATAGCATTGTCAAGCAAAAGGTGGGTTTTCAATGACCTTAGCAAGACCTGATCCACAGGAGTCAAATCAGAAAGAATCCGATGACAGGAATAAATGAAACATAAACATTCATAAGATTCCCAAAACACCCGCCAACCTCGTGCAAACAAAGAGGTCAGCATAACGATTAAATGTAGATGGGTAATATGCAGAGCGCTGTAATATATCATGCTATTTCCTTTCGTTTTGAATTTACAGATGTTTTACGAATAGCGTGGAGAAATTAATATTGCCTCTTATTTTATTTAATTTATAAACCGAATCTCCATATTGTGCACGGATCTCATATCCTCCGTGACTTCGATTTATTAATAAAGTCGTACCTAACTTTTCACTTATAAAACATATCCTCTTTAAAATAAATTAGAAACGGGTAAAGTTGAAACCAAAATAACCAGTTTCTGGATTTTTGTCGTAGGCCACGTTTATGATACACAACATTGTGAAACTTGTAAAAGAGTGAAATATTCCTATAAGGAATTTCCACACTCACAAAATGCGAAAAGCACTTGTTTACTGCTACAGAACAGATTATATAGATTATAGAGTTATCTTCCAGGACAAGGTTGTATGCGTTCTTTAGGTTCACTGACACCATATTTGTTTTATATCATTCAGCCCAGCAGTATTCATCGGCCGCGACAGAAATCTCATTAAGCCAGTCGACAATGAGGTGCTAACTGCCATCATTTCCGGTCTTGGAAAAGAAGACATCGATCGCAAAAGTGTAAGTGTCATTCCGTACTGCTGAGCTTTGATTAATGTGTCTTCATAATTAAAGATATAAGAAGTTCATACGGTTTAATGACACACTTAAACTTATTTTTGAAACGTACTTACTCACATTTAACCAGAAATAAAACCAGAATCTTTTGTTGTAAGCCTGAATATATGTTTTGATTTTTCAAGAAAGTAAGATCTGGTTTAAATTGATACTATTCAATGCGAAATGGCAAACTTGTATGAAGGAATGATAATAAAATAATAATTACCGTAAAATCATTTTCTTTTATTCCATGAAATGATTGATTTAGTCGTAAGACGTCTATTTACACTTTACTTTAATTTTTTTTTCAAGAAGGATTATGGTGGGAGTGCCAGACTGTCAATTCAAAGATATGTTTAAAAATAAACATTATGTAACCCTTTTAATTTTTTTTTTGAAACTGAATTTTTTTCGACAGCCTAACGCACTGCATTCCTCTTTGTCAGGATCATTATACTCACGTGGGTATTAAAATGACGTAGACCCGTTACTTCAGGAAGTACAAATCCGTGAAATCAATAATCATAAATTGTATTGCTTTTAATTATACCTAAACAACAACACTTGCTAATAGTTATAACTTTGAAAGCATTTTACTTAAGAATTAAGAAACATGAGTGTTATCATTAAGTGAATAAATTATCAGTTGCTTTGAAATTGTTAAAACAGCTCACCTTTTGTTACAGTTCTGTGCCCTAGGTTATAAAACTGAGCATGGAAACCAGTCTCAAATCACAAACATCTAAGTCGCCATTTCAGCCAATCAGATGCTTGAGATTTGAGACTGGTTTCTAATCTCAGTTTTATAACCTTCAGCCCTGAAGTAACTTCCTCTTGCAAATAATTAACGACAAGTTGTTGAAGTTGGAGTTTTACAGCGTACTATTCGTTTATTTATATGATAATACCTGTCAGGGTGTCCTGTCCAGTGCTGCTGCTGATCTAGCAGATCAGATTGAAGACAGAGGGAAGCATTTCAAAGAACGTGACGATAAAGGATACGGAAAAGATGTGAGCGTCAGTGACAGGAAGGACGGTGACCAAAAACAACACACTTTTATCACGAGGCTTATCACGGAGTTTACATCAAGCAACAGGACAAGGCGATCTAGTATTCAGATGACATTAAACTAACTTTAAACTTTTCGCGCTAAATACACAACTACTCATTAAGTGGTTAATTTGATTTTGAGGTATATTGTATTAAATTCGTAATTCTTAATTTATTCTCGAAAACAAATAATCAAAACCTGAACACTGATGAGGTTTTGGTGAGTTTTGTTTATACGCTGAAAAAAGCTGTAGTCCGAGTCCAGTATAGACACTACCCCAGTCGCACAGGCCCAATTTTGGCATGGTGCGCCACATATATTGAAGGTAAAGGGATTTAACAACAAAGTTCCAATGCCTTAGAGACAACATTTTACAATAACATGATAAATGTTGTGAATTAAATTGTTTGGTGATTTTATATACAAGGGGCATTTTTATTAAATAATGATTTTTTGTCACACGGTAATCGTACATGAATTTACCCTTTTAGGGACTGAGAGCGATTGTTATGTATTGTTTTCTTTTTTTTGGTTTACAGTGTTTTCTTCTCTATCCTGTGGTGACATGCAGGTCTTCGGATCTCTAATTACGTCAATGACTTCATCAGAGATCGAGGCAATGTCAGACTCGGACTTCTTGGAATGTGCAAACTTCTTTGGTGGTTTCTCTACCTGGAGCACAAGCCAGGTGTCATCTCTCCTGGCCGTGGCAAAAAGGTCTACGGTGAGCAACTTACAAATCGTCGAGTTTGGATATTTACTTTTCATTACAACATAACGGTAAAATATATGGTCCGTGTGAGATTGTTATATATTTTCACATCTAAATAGCTCGACTTAATATCGTCGAGATAAACTTTTGCTATTTTTTTTCCGGTTATTCGTAAAATCCATCTGTAAATTAAACAAGAAATATCTTTAAAAAAGATAAACGGCGTTGACGGAAAATATTTATATATACACGTATATAAGAAAGAAAGAAATACAGAGAGGCGAAGCAGACACAGTTTAGTTATTTTATTTTACTTGTTATAGCTGTTGACGAACCCTCCCTGCCTTCTTAGTATGACCTAGAGATTAAGCGACCGAATCATGACAACTCATAAATTCATTGAAAGTGTCTTTCAAAAAAATGTTCAAGCTGTTGCAAGAATTTCATACAGTGATAACAAGTCGATTAAAGAAGCAATGTCTTACATTAAGTCTTGATATACATTTATTCAGTTTCAATAAAATACATCTTGTAGAGTTAGAACTCAAGATGAATAAATGTCCTTGAAATTTAATAAAAATAAATACAAACAGCCTGTTACAAGAGCGAAATCTACCAACTTTTTCGTAAATTAATTTAATTTCAAAAGGTCCAAAATACAGAATTCCATCGGACATCGACTTTAATACCTGTCGTGCGGAAATTGCAGAGTCTTTAAGCTCTTTTTGCAATAAATGGTGTAAACGAGAACATGCTGAGCCTAATGCTCTTTCAAGTTGGAAAAAACAAATATTCAAAATAATTGACACTCGTATATCCTTCTATAAAAGAAACATAGCTTTACTACCACCTCGACCTCGTTTTAACTTTCGTCATTTGAAAAAAAGTATTCAAGATTTTCACAACAAATTTGTTTTAACACCTGCTGATAAGGCTTCAAATAATGTTATTATAGTGTGACGTATACACTATATAAATGTTCAAACTGAAGAGCTTAATAGCACTAATGCTTATACACTGACTTCTTCATCTGAGAGTGATATTGTTACTGCACACACTCTACAAATTACAAAATTTAGAATCAGTGTTGAGCCTAAACAAGACAAAGTACCTACTATATATTGGTTGCCTAAAATGCACAAAACACCGTACAAAGCAAGATTTATCGCTAACTCTAGTTCTTGTACTACAACAAAGTTATCCGTGCTCTTAACATCTTGTCTTACAGCTATAAAAGAACATGTAATTAGGTATTGCGAAAAAGTTTTTTAAACTACTGGCAAAAATTTATTTTGGTCTATAAAAAATTCAAATGACGTTTTGAAGAAACTTAAATCAAATAATTTTCAGGCGTTCTGTTTGTCTATATATGATTTTTCTACCTTGTATACTTCTCTCCCTCATAATTTAATAAGAGACAAGCTAACCAGTCTCATTGAAAAAACTTTTGCTAGAGAAAATAAAACATTTATTGCTTGTAATGAACATAGGGCATACTTTACATATGGTTCTTATGATAATTATACTTCATGGACCTGTCAAGACCTTATCCAGGCGCTCACATTTTTATTGGATAATATTTATTTGAGATTTGGTACCTCTATTTATAAACAAGTAATAGGCATTCCAATGGGTACTAATTGTGCACCCCTTGTTGCTGATCTGTTTTTATACTGTTATGAAAGAGATTTCATGTTATCTCTTTCTACCGAACATCAAGATGATATTATTACAGCTTTTAACAACACCTCGAGGTACCTTGATGATTTATTAAATATAGATAATAACCATTTTCCATCACTGGTTAATAAGATTTATCCTAAAGAACTACAGCTTAACAAAGCGAACACTTCAGAAAAGCAAGCAAACTTCCTTGATTTAAATCTATCCATCGAAAATGGTTACGTCACTAGTAAAATTTATGATAAAAGAGATGATTTTAATTTTAATATAGTAAATTTTCCGTTTCTAGACGGCGATGTTCCTCGTGCAACTTCTTACGGGGTTTATATCTCACAGCTTGTTCGCTTTTCAAGAGCTTGCAACGATGTGAATGATTTCAATGAACGTAATCTTTGCATTACAGAAAAACTTTTAAAACAAGGTTATCGGTATCACAAATTAAGGAAAACCTTTTGCAAGTTTTATCGCCGATATCCAGATCTAATTCATAAATACAGCTGCAGTTTAAAATCACTATTGCAACAAGGAATTTCACAGCCAGTTTTTTATGGAGATTTAATTTATAAACTTAAGAAGATAAAAGGCGATATTAATTTCTCCCGGTTATTCGTAAAAACCATCTGTAAATTTAAAAAGAAAGGTTACCAACATGATATTTTACAGCGCTCTGCAGGCCTGGTGATTAACCCATCTACAGTTGATCATTATGCTTACCTCTTTGGTTGCACGACGGTGGCAGGGGTGTAAGAGTTTATGAAAGTTTATGGGGAAATCTTTTCTTAAAAGAACCTAAAAGCTCGATTTGTTTGCGAAAGATTTTCCTTAATTTATGATACCGATAACCTTGTTTTAAAAGTTTTTTCTGTTATGCAAAGATAACGTTCATTGAAGGTTTATGTGGAAATCTTGTATAAGAACGTAGAAGCTCGATTTGTTTCTTTTATCCCTGTCATCGTGTTCTTGCTGATTTTACTCCAGGTGCTCTGGTCTCGGAAAGATCATTGAGTACCCGCCCTTTGGCTTTGCAATGCTATTAAATTCTTATGTTTATATGTTTGTATGCTTTTGCATGCAACATTGTTGAGCTGATGGGTGGGTTGGAGTTATTTCACCAAGACAATTTGTACTTGTCTTGTGATACGAGAACCTGTTGGGGCAAGTGTGAGGTTGGTGCACCCTAGAACCTGGTTTAAACCCCCAGTGGCAATTTGTTTTGCCACTGACCGTTCAAAGGCGGTATCCCCAAAGGTTCACTTGTTTATTAATTGTTTGTGGCGTCCTGTTTGAATTGACATACTTATATAAAACATGCGCTCTCTCTATCTTCCTCTTTTCTTTTTCGCTGCGTGGGGAGGCTGTGTTTTTTTAGTGTGGCGATTCCTGATATGCATATGTTGCTTTTTTTTTTTTTTTTTTTTTTAAATGTATCCGTCCTGAGTATTGAACCCGGGGCCTTCGCTTGCGAGGCGAGAGTGTCATCCACTACACTACAATGACCTTGTTATTTCAACATGAAATTAACAATCACTATCAAAGGAACTAGAAAGGAACCAGTAAGAACTAGAAATATCTACACTTCTCTTTCGTTTTACACTGTGTAAACTTGTATGCAAGTGTTTACCTGACACCCAAGAATATTCAATATAAAATTGTATTTAAGCCATCAATATTGACTTAACTGGTTATTTAGATGGTAAATATGTTGTTTTTTTTTCTCCAATACAACACCCACTAACAACCAATCGAAATAATCTATTTGATTTTTCCGCTGCATAATAATAAAAATCCCACTAGATACCTCTCCACCCTGCTAGATGCCTCTCTGGCGTAAATAGCTACCAATCGAAATAGTTTATTTCATTTTCCCTCTGCATAATAAGAGAATACGAGTATTATTTACAACATTTCATTGGTCGAAAAACTAGGTCAAAAGTGAGCTTAGACAGCTAACGCCGAAAAAAGTTACCAACATGGTATTCTACAGAGCGCTGTAGAATATCATGTTCGTAACCTTTCTGTTTGAATGTACAGATAATTGTTACGCATAACCGGGAGAAATTAATATTGCCTTTTATTTTCTTACGTTTGTGAATTAAATTTCCATAAAAAACTGGTTGTGTCAGAAATACCTTGTTGCAATAGTGACTTTAAACTGCACGTGTATTTTTGAAATAAATCTGGGTATCGGCGATAAAACTTGCGAAAGATTTTCCTTAATTTATGTTACCGATAACCTTGTTTTAAAAGTTTTTTCTGTTATGCAAAGATAACGTTCATTGAAGGTTTATGTGGAAATCTTGTATAAGAACGTAGAAGCTCGATTTGTTTCTTTTATCCCTGTCATCGTGTTCTTGCTGATTTGACTCCAGGTGCTCTGATCTGGTTAAGATCATTGCGTACCCACACCTGTGGCTTTAGAGTGCTATTAGCTTCTATTTATATATTTGTCTGCTTTTGCATTCAAAATTGTTGAGATGGGTGGGTGGGCGTTATTTCACCAAGACAACTTGTACTTGTTTATTGATATGAGAACCGTCTGGGGCAAGTGTGAGGTTGTTGCACCCTAGAACCTGGTTTAAACCCCCCAGAGGCAGATTATTTTGCCGTTCCAAGGCGGTAACGCAGTGTTCTCATTTTCGTTAATTGTTTGTGGTGTCTTGTTCGAAATTCGTATTCTTATAAACACATGCTTTTTACCTCTCTGCTTTCGCTGCGTTGGGAGGCTGTTTTGTTGGTGTGGCGATTCTTAATATGCACATTTCACTGTTTCATTTGACTGTTTGGTTTATATAAACGAGAGTGTAAATGTCATTACATTTTATAATCATGTCTTTTGCTTTCATGTAGACGTTTGGAGCAGCAAGTGGCTGGACTGCGTCTAACGTTGATGATGCCGGCATCATTGCTCAAGGCCTGACATCTAGCGAGATCTCAGCGCTAACAGAACTCACATTAGATGCCATGAGCTCTATTGGCCAACATGAAGGTTGGGGCGAAAAACAGGTATATTTAAAACTTAAATTATCTTTTTAATAACTAACTGACAAATCACTTTTATTATTTGTATGCATTTTCATGCATTTCAAGGTATCACTTATCATGTACGCAATTTCCCTAATCTCGCACCGAGGAATAAATAACATAACCCATTACGTGGATTATTTTTAAACCATTTCGCTTAGAAGAAAATCCTTTAGATATTCACGACTTGTCTGCGACGATAATTATATTAAATTAACACAAATGTGGTCTTATTTTCCGCATTTGATTTTGTTTCTTTTTATGTACAGCTGTCATCTGGATTTGCACGATGGTTGAATTTAAATTACAATGATGACGCCAGCTCGGTAACATCAAATGATCTAATTGCTCTAGGACAGTTTGCTTGCGGTGCGACGACCTCACATATAGCTCAGTTTTCTAGCGCTGAATACAGGTGAACACAGTTGTTAACCCTTGCTTGAGTAGTTATTAGGATCGTTATAACATTATGGAAAATTATGTTTGTTACGTCTTGAGTTCAATGAATTCTTTTACAATCTTTAGGTTTTTTTCAAAGACCGATGCATGTTTCACTATTTGAAAAGCAGGTAAATACATATCAAAACAGATATTTACAACAAACACACAGCCAAAAGAAGTGTTTTTAATAAATTTGATTAAGTAAAGAGATTGATTCAACAAACAATCATCAAAAATTAGTACCTGAGAGTTTACCGCCGTGGAAAGGTCAGTTGCAGAACAATTTGCTACTGAAGATTTAATCGAGGTCCTAGTGTGCATCAACGTTGCCATATCAAGTTTGATCAGATAATTCAAAAACTGTCGCTGTCCGGTCAAACAATTTCTTTAAATAATCGCAGGTAGCTATGATATTGTGATAAAGTCTCAGGAATCTTTTATTTGCTGTTTATATTATCTAATTTTACTTCGCAGTGATTCAGCAAGCTATATCGGAACATTGACTAGCTGCACAGCGAGTCAACTAAAGGCATACGCCGACCTTGCTAAGGCAGCTTTTGGTTCCTCTTCTACCTGGGGCACGTCTGTTGTTTCTATCGTGGGTACAGTAATCGGCGGATTGTCTGCCGGTGAGCTTAAAGCTCTTTCTTCATCGCAAATCGCCGTCATTGATCCTTCAAGTATCGAAAAAATTCCGGCATCGGCGTTTGTCGGGTTTAGCGCCAGTCAGCTGTCAGGTTTTAGCGAAGCTCAGGCGCAGTCAACGACGTCCAGTCAACACTCGGGACTGTCTTCCGCTCAGCGAGATGCTTTGATCTCCGCAGGTGCTACGATTGAATCGTTCGCTATCGCAGTAGAAGCATCAGTTTCTGTTATGATGTTGTCATGTCTCAGCCTTGTATTAGCGAAGTGGATGTAGCTGAAAATCTTTTAATTACTTTTAATAGTACATCATAACTACGCAGTTACACTATGTGTAATTGATTAAGTTGAATCCTTTGTTACAATACAATTGTTTACATCATGTACAAGATACGAACTTAGTCTATGTCTCAAAGCTTGCTCTTTAAATCAGAATTAGATGGATCCTGTAAATTTGCATCTTTAGAAAAGCTAGACATAATATATTTTAAAGACAGATTCTCGTCTCGAAAATATTTTATTGGAATTCCAATAAAGGATGACAGATGAAATTCTTTTATCTGGCGTTGATTTCTGTTTCTCCGCAAAATTAAATCCTTAGTAGAAAATGTTCCTTTAATCCCTGCCTAATACATCAAACGTAACGCCAAGCCGAATAGCTTTTGAAGTGATTTGTTTTCCTAAAATATAATTATTACTTTAGCGACAATATGATTAAGGATAGCTTTTATTTAATTTTTGTGTACCTTTAGGAAATAATAAGATTTTTCCTCTGAGCACTTGCGGCGAGCGGACAGTACCGGAGAGATGATTCTCACTGTTTTTATGTGATTCAATAAATCCAGAGCGGGTAACACTTACGACAGACATAAGATTGTTATGGAAATTTATGGAAATAGCAGAATAGTTTATAAACACAATCCACTATTAATCTATATGCATTCGTGTATTTCTATGGTTCTGTTGTTCCC
This sequence comes from Corbicula japonica, assembly GCA_038501625.1. Lineage (NCBI taxonomy): Eukaryota > Metazoa > Mollusca > Bivalvia > Venerida > Cyrenidae > Corbicula > Corbicula japonica. Next base: position 123,910 of record JAZAYU010000608.1, read on the forward strand.
GTGCGGGGATAACTTAAGCCTTGTTAACAAACAATCGAAATATGTAAATTAATTATAAAACAAAAAGTATATCATCACCGCCAAAATAGTTGTTTTCTAGCAAAATGTTAACTCTAATTTCATGCGACTCTATGTCGATTATATTAATTATATTTAAAAAGGGGTACTATTGTCTTGCAACTAGGTAAACTGCAGTTTGATAAGACTAGATGGGTGTTCAGTTGAACACTTCTCTCCCCCTGTGATACTTTGTCAGAAAAAAAATCCAAGTACAAAAAGGGGCATAACTCTATAAAATGTGACAAAATTAGATGTAGAAATATTAAGAAATGGCAAAGTTATATCCAATGTTATGTTTTTTGTATTAAAATCTAAGTACAAATTGGGGTATAACTCCATTAAATGCGACTTTGACCTAGAGAATTTGGTATCATCACCAGCATGTTCTCATAAGCAATGCTATTTGAAAGTTTGATGGCGAAATTTTAAGAAATGGAAAAGTCATAGCTGAGATTATGTTTCCGTGTTAAAATCCAAGTTTAAAAGGTACATAACTCCATCAAATGTGATCTTGACCTAAAGAATTTTGTATAATCACAAGCGTGTTGCCATGAGCAATATAATTTGAAAGTTTGATGAATAAATGTAATGAAATGGCGAAGTTAAAGTTCACATTTAGTTTTGGTTACAAAATCCAAGTAAAAAAGGTACATAACTTCATCAAATGTGACAGTGACCTGAAGATTTGACATCATCTCAAGCATGTTGTCATTAGTAATATAATTTCAAAGTTTGATGAATAAAAATTAAGAAATGGCAAAGTTATAGCCAACGTTGAGTTTTCTTGACGGGCGGAGAACGGACCGACAGACAAAGTGGTCCCTTCGTATCGCCTTTTCTCCAATCAAATACTAAATATGATTACTACCGATTGATATTTTTGGAGTAATAACTCTTAAAATAACAAAATCACGAAACTTTATGTAAGTTATAACTATAAAGGACCATGAATTGTTGTCAGAAAATATTAAATATATATTCAACATCCACAAAGCTATTTCTGGCAGCAACAATAGTTACTATGTTGACAAACGTTTTGAGTTATGTTCCGTTTAGAGTTGTTTAACTCGATCTTATGTGTGTGCCATACTATTAAATTTGTTTCATTATCATTTACAAAGACTGAATGACATAAACTACCATGGAGTGCAAAATTTTAACGCCCTAAAGCATAACAGCTTAACTAATTTAAAAGTAAAATTGTTTTCTAATGCAGTCTAAATTAATGTGGATATTAAGGGCTTACCACACTCCTTCCAACCACATTCATCGGTAAAAAGAAAATTATCAAAGTCTCATTAATGGCAAAATGCCGTTCAATGAAACTTTGGGCAAATGAATGTTACTAATGTATCTTTATTTTGCATACAGTAAGACACGTTAGAAAAGTAAAGAAAAAAAGCTAGACCTAAAAATTCCTCAAAATTCTATTTACATAAATTCACAAAAACTAAGCGATACAAAAATAATTTTAAATTCCCACGTGTGTGCAATAATACTGACAAGAAAATGTTGTGTACTTTGTAAAAAACTGTCAACTACTAAAAGAGAAATCAGCGATTGTCATTCGTTTACGCGACCAGGAAGCGACCAGGAAATTGAAGGTCGAACACACTTTTACTAGTATCTCGTAAAGTTTACATATGTAAGTCACGAGGACACAATAAATTGTTGTCAGTATCATATTACTTATGTGGGCATTTAAAATGATGTTTTGTGTTGTTTAGTTTTTGTGAATTTATGTAAATAGAAATTGAGGGAATTTTTAGATCTCACTATTTTTCTTAACTGTTCTAACGTGTCTTACCGTATGCAAAATAAAGATACATTAATAACATACATTTGTGCAAAGTTTCATTGAACGGCATTTTGCCATTATTGAGATTTTGATAATTTTCTTTTTATCGATGAACATGGTTGGGAGAAGTGTGGTAAAACCTTAAGCATAAATATACATTCATCAAGCAATAAGAAACAAACACCTGAGAAAGAATTATGTCCACCTGAAACATTTTTGATTAGTTTGAACTATTGTCAAGCAACATAAGAGTTATCTTCATTTCATACAAAGCTATTTATACAAATATAATAACGCGTGTTTAACTCATATTAATGTTTTATTACATGAAAATTTACCTGTGTTGCAATGAATTTGATTTGGAATATCCAAATCAGTCTCGAACCACTTTCCTTAAAGACTTTAATAGTACTTTTGACCTTGAAAGTATCGAACCTCAACTTGTAACTTACGGTGGCTTACATGTATACATCAGACCTCACATCCTAGTGACAACAACTACAACAATTGCAATATAACTTGTTTAAAATCTTTTAAGATGAATGTTGTTGATTCCTTATAATAGGGGGTGTTAAACATTGTTTCACTAAAACTAAACTTTAAGCTTAGTAACATTAATTTTTAATTGCAATTAATTTGATTTAGAATAGCAAAATCAATTTATAACTGTCAGCAGCAGGCTCGAATCACTTTTCTAATATACTTTAAGAAGATTTTTGATTTTTAATGTGTCGAACTTCAACTTCAGCTATTACACTAAAATGTACATCCTTGTGACAAAAACGATACCCGTTATCTACTACAAACGATGGCAATGAAGCTAGTTTAAAATCTTTCCAAATGTATGCGGTTGATAAGTTATAATAAGCGGTGTTAAACTTTGTTGACTAAAATTAAACTTTGAGTTCAGTAACATTAATTATGGAACATAGTTCACGAGTTAAACATTTTCCAAACAGGCGACACACATGCTTCATGGAACACCGAATTCTAACGTTACTGGATATATCTGAGTATAGTTTTAACAATATTTTTCATATAATCTTAACGTTTAAATACACAAATTTAGTAATAATAATGAAAAGGAGGTCTGTCCTCAGATCAAATTCATGCTACCATATTTAGAGCTTGAAAAACTGTCTACTGTCTACAACGCAGGTGCTTACTGTAAAAGCCAGTTTTACGTTACTGGACAGGGCGCAGTTTTTCGCTCCAAGATTACTCTCAGATATATCATATTTTGCTATTCCGCAGTAGACATCTTAGTGAAACGACTTTTCCCTACCGCTCTTTCAGTAGAAATGTTAAAGATTGATTGCTTAATTCCATCTTTTAATCAATGTTAAAAGGCTGTCTAGCCTTTTGCTTGAAATTCTAGACAAACATAAACAAATTACTTGAATTAAACAGTAACAAACAAATTACGTTCAGTAGACTTCGAGAATCGCTTCCTTTATTATTGACACAAAAGGGAGAGATTAGGCCTGTCATACTCTTACACCATCCAATTAGTTCAGTATTTGGCACTTTACATAATCGAGATAAATTTTAATTAATACACAATGATAGGACCCTTATAAGCCATACTTTTTATTTGAATGGCATATCTTACTCACGAAGATGCCGAAAAGAAAATACAAATCTGAATCAACATCGATAAATACAAGATAAAACTAAGTTGTTCGTAATGTCGTGGCTCTGACCAGGATCAAGCTGCCCACAGTTTCACTAAAAAAAACTAAACCCATCCTGAAGTCCAGAGATTAAAGCTAATGACTATGTATGCACCGCTAGAAATATGTAAATTCACGATCACGATGGCTAAAGTTCGATATATATGAAGTTAATTAATTTTTAAGTAAATATGTAAAACAATTTTATTGTTCAAACCATTTCTTTGCAATTGTTTCAGGGACCTCAGCCAGAACTTCACAAGTAAAATGGTTACTAAACTAAATTAGACAAAGTCGAGTTTAAGAGCAACAAACATTTGTCTGAAATGTCAATATCAAGATCACACGTCGCCCCCAATGGTTAAATCTTATAAAAAAATATTTGCTCAATTGACCACAAACAAATCTCACAAATATTCTCCTCATTAAGGCGGAGTGAGAAAAAGAATGAAAACCAAAAAAAAACCTGTTTGACTGGGGCTGTTGGCTAAGGTACCGATTGGATCGCCCCCCTCCCTTAAAGAAAGATTTTTTTCAGAATTTGCATATTTAGGGCTTACCACACTCCTCCCAATGACGTTCATCGATAAAAAAAATTATCAAAAACTCTATTATGACAAAATGCCGTTAAATGAAACTTTGCATAAATGAATGCTACAAATGTATCTTTTTTTGAATACAGTAAGACACGTTAGAAAAGTAAAAAAAAGGCTGGACCTAAAAATTCCTTACAAAACATAATTTTAAATGCTCACGTAAGTGCAATGATACAGACAAGAAAATGTTGCGTACTTTGTAAAAAACATTCAACTACTAAAAGAGAAATCAGTGATTGTCATCCGTTTACGCGACCAAAAAATTGAAGGTCAAACACACTTTTACTAATATCTCGTAAAGCTTAAATATGTAAGTCACGAGGACACAATAAATTGCTGTCAGTATCATATTACTCATGTGGACATTTAAAATGATGTTTTGTGTTGTTTAGTTTTTGTGAATTTATGTAAATGGAAGTTGAGGGAATTTTTAGATCTCGCTATTTTTCTTTATTGTTCTAACATGTCTTACCATATGCAAAATAACGATACATTAATAGCATACATTTGTGCAAAGTTTCATTTAACGGCATGTTGCCATTATTGAGATTTTGATAATTTTCTTTTTATCGATGAACGTGCTTTGGGATGAGTGTGGTAAGCCCTTGAAATATTATTTTAACATAATAAGTTGAGTTTAAATGCGTAGTTGTTATACTTTTCAATGCACAACTTATTTGCCAAAAGTAAACTTAGCTATATCTGGATTGCAGGAGCTTCTGTCTATTAAAGAAATGACCGACCCTTTGTCACCGATCTGGAGAAAATTTAGTCCATTTCGTCCAATGATTATGACACGTGTTATCATCAAGTTATTTTTACTTCATACGATACCAGTATATGAAGTTAACATTAATATTCATATATTTCATTTAAACAAAGAGTAAACGATGCGTTTATTTATGCTTCGTTCAAATTTTTGAGAAACAGATGGCTAAGTATACACTTGTAAGGAAAAATAGACGACAATATATATGTGAGATTGAAAATTGGCATTTATTAAAATAAATACTAGGTGTATAGTGTTTATACAAGTAAAATCAAACTAAATAAACTTATTTACTCAGCTAGGTGAAAAAAAAACCGCCAAAAGGAACGCGCCCAGGAGTAAGCGATACGTATTTTTTGATATAAAAAAAAAGAATGGAACAGTTTTGTACTTTAAATTTCAAGTCATATGTAAAAGGAGTAAACATAGAAAAAATACAATAACTTTACTAAATAAAGATCACTTTCACACAAATTAAATAAAAATCAGGCCGGTGGATAAATGTACAAAGAGAAAAAAGATTATCTACCCTGATTTAGCCATATCAATGAACATCCATGAATACAAAAATCACATGTACATTAAAATCTTAAGTACGTAGTCATTCAGTAGGTCAGAATTATTACTTAATTAGGAATAGACAAATTTGACATTGATTGAATAAAACATAGCAAAAAAGATGATTAATAATAGAAGTCATCAGTCAGAAAGCTTACATGTAAATAAAACAATAGGCTTGTAAACTTTTCCGGGGTGTTTTTAATTTTTTTTATATAATTATCAACTTTTGTTGGATAGGAAGTTATTGTTCCAACACTGTGCGATAAATTCAGATTTCACCTATTCAGTGTACCGCCTGAAATAGTTAAAACAACAATACAATATTGAATATCGAAAAGATATGTCTCCAGAAACTGAATGTTCTGCAGATAGAGATACTTTCACTTTTTAATATTATGAAGTAATACTTTTCTATGCTGTTTTATTTTCTGTAAATCAGCAATGAGTAACGATCTCTTTTTCCTCGTATCTGGTACATTCTGTGTTATAACGTCTACACCTGCCGAAAATATTTCTCCGAACGCAGTTAGTGACGCTTTCCATGCATGTCTTGACTTTTTCAACTTTCATTGTGCAGCCTTGTCGCTTTCTGATAACTGTAATATATCCAAAAGTTGTACCAGTGAATAATTTTCATTAGATTAATAAAGTAAGCAGCATTTATCGAGTCTGCATAGCCCCACTGTGGGGTTAACATTTCTGCAAAATTAAAAACAGTGAAATATGCATATCAGGAATGACCACACCAAGTAGACACAGCCTCCCTACACAGCCAAAAAGTAGAGAGGAGAAGCGAGCAAATAGACCCCCAAAACAATAAACGAAAGTGAGAATCCGAGGGGTTACCGCCCGGGAACGGTGAGTGGCGAAAAAAATTTGCCAATGAAGGTTTAGCATTCCAAGTGAAATAAGTCTTCCCCCAGATAACCTGTTTGATGTATAAGTACAATGTATACAATGTATACAATATCTTCTTTTCAGTTTCTTGTTTGTAAACGTAGTATCTTTTAGCTTGGATAACCTTACCCGTCATCGCGTTCTTTGAATCTTCCTTTAACCTAATTTTTACATTTTGCAAGAACGTTAACTTTGAAATGATGAATATAGGGAGAATATTTGGATAGATATATATTCTTTTAAATATCATATAGTTCTAAATCTCATATTGATTACAATATAGTGAGTTAGTTATTTTGTATGTTAGTTAGACAATTCATAAGTATGGAAGCGTATTTGCGCCACAACTTAACCATATAAATAAACGTGAAAAAAATGGAGGATTAATATTTCGCAAAAAATTTTTTTTTCGCGAAAACAGATAAATTACACACGAAAGAAATTAACACGAAATTATTCCTGATAATGCTCTAAATTGCCTCAACATAAAGATATAGTTTCCATAGATTTTTTTTTCTCGAAATCAGATAAAAAATTTTCGCGAAAACATCCATCATTTTCACGTTATTTTATGTGGTTAAGTTGTGGCACAAATATGCTTCCATAATTTTTAGATAACTGGCATCTTTCGTGAAATTGTTACGCTTTCATAAAAAAAGTTATCTGTTTTTCGTTTCACGAAATCTGATTTCGTGAAATCTTGCATTATTTTCATGCAAAAATATCTTACGTGAAATTTTTAAGGTTTCGTGAAAATTTATGTGTTTTCGTGAAATCCTCCATTATTTACATTAAAACTTTATCTTTATGTTGTGGCAGTTTAGAGCACCAACAGAAATAAATTCGTGTTAACATAACTTTTTTTAATCGTGAAAATATGGATGTTTTCGCGAAAAAAAACTTTTTTTGCGAAATCCATTATTTTCACGTTATTTTATGTGGTTAAGTTGTGGCACAAATATGCTTCCATACATTAGTTAGTTATATGAACAACATTTTCGTCATATATTATTAGTTAGTTTGTTAGGTAGGTTGTAAGAGAGTAAATTAGTTAGTAAGATAGTTAATCTTTAGTTATTATCTATCAGCCTCCTGATTATATAGACTAAGATCTTGACTACATCCAGTGCAATATAGTTGTCAAATAATCAAACATCAGAATAATCTTAACTTACCATGACTCTGCCCCTCGTTTCCAAATCCTATGATTGTACAGTCCACTGGGTTCAAAATATAAACTGGACGCCCCTCGCATAATTCATTCTTTAGTTTCTCATTGTTGTCATCAGGGACAAGTACTCGAATAAAGCATGTACTGGCGTCAGCCTCCTAAAACAATGATTTTAATACTTTATAATGTCTCTATGTGTATACTTTCTTCACCTTATAAGACTCGCCTCGATTATGTCGTCTATTTATTATAAGATAATTAATGTTTACAAGTACACAACTAAAACGTCACTTTTTACTATTGCAAATCTCACGAAACTATTATACAACGTTCAGTCAATAAGTGTTTCTCTAACCGTCTCCTATATATCCTCGGTAAAAAACATGTTGTGCGCATGTTTTATTTATTGTTTTTCATTTAGGCATTAGTATCATTTGCACACTGGTAAGTGTTGGTGCATCTATCTTTAATAAACCGTGTGCGACTGTTGCGTTACTTAATTGTATGAAAGTGAAACAACAAAAGTCTATGTAAATTGAATTTAGTGACAAACCTTTTCATGGAAATAAACCAGGCAAACTCTGTCGTCATCAGCAGACGGTTTGATGACTTGAAATCCCTGTAAAGTATCAAAAAGTAAGCATGACAACACCTTCCCTGGACAATTTAAACACGTTATGTGTACAATAAGTGTAAGAGTAGTGTTATCACTACTGAAATCTAGCGTATGACGTTTTTGGAATCTCATCAACTTTGTTACTCTTTTACCGCTCTTTTAGTAAAATAATTTAACCAGAAAAAAAACACACGTAAGACTTTTACATATTTATATGTGTTTTTTTTTCTGGTCAAATTATGGATCATGCATTATCTATAGTCTAAAAGTTAGCTATAACTGGTTGATTATTAAAATGTACATTTATTCCAACCCAAGGCAGATTGGAGTGTTCCTTTGAAAGAAGTTGAAAAACTATGTGTATGTGAAGCTTGCTCGAAGTTGAATGGCTAGGCATGTCGCCAAAGATATCTATTTGTGTAGTAGTTAATGAACACAGAAATAATTAGAATATTATATATTCAATATTTATATCAAGAATCGATATTCTAATATTAAAATAAAACTATTTTTATTATCTTGAGTCATCTAAGTACAACAAGGCATATATCTCCTTCATATTTCAAAGGTACTTATACTGATTTTGCATTCAGGTAACGCTATCTCTCACCGTAGAGGTTCGATTGATAGTCTAAGTCTTTGTATTAATGATATTTTAAGCAAAAATCGATTTGATACCCTTTGTATTTATTATCAGCATCAAACAGACGATTTTCAGCAACCACCAAGAGTAGTACTTTTCTGAATTTGTGCATCTGGGTTTTCATATTTCCATTTATGAAAGCTGATTATGTTACTATATAATTCTTTTTCACGAAATGCTATAAAGAACTTTTTTCTCGCAGTACTGTAGTTTGACGTAGACATGCAGAGATGATTATGTTTATCAGGGTTCGCCAAGCAGCCCGTTTTCGGGTTGTCCCGGCTAGCTCATCCAGTAGCGTGCTCAAACTTGCATGGCTTGGCATGTCGCCATACGGGTTTGATTCCCACAATGGACACTATCATTTGAACTCTTGCCATATAAGGATCTTGTGTATAATTATATGAAATACACATGAAATAAAGAAATCTACGTTATCAACATTATTAGGGTTTGATTGAACGCTTGATGAAACAGGGTAAGATGGTCGGCAAACTCTTACCTCCTCAAAGAAATCGAGAATGATTTCCATCACCTGCCCATCCTTGTTGCTCACTGTTAAAGTTTGTGCATCACTCTTGCTGAAGTCTCGATCAGGGAAATCGCCGGTCTTAAAGCAAAAATATCGAATGGTCTAGATATTGATTATATAAACTGACAATACGCTTTAACATTATTTTGAAAATAAAGTAAACTTGCTTATTTAACTCCAAGGGCTCTGGTCTCAGTAAAGTCAAGCAGTACCACCTTTTTGCGTGACGATGATATAAGCTTTTTATTTTATGTGAGTGCAATATTGGGGCATGAGTGAGGTCGGTGAACCCTAGAACCTGGTTTAAAACACCACACTGGCAAATTTTTTTCGGCACTGACAGTTTCAAGGCGATACACGCTCAGATCATCGTTGTTTGTAGTGTTTCATTGATATTGGTCAATTTATAAACCCATGCTGTCTTTTCCTCGTTACCATTTTGCTGCTTAGGGACTGTGGGTATGGAGATTTCGGATATCCATGTTTCACCTTTCTCTGGTAATATGTTTAATAATTATGTCAGGAATTTTCACATTCAGTGAATGTAGAATCTCCTCACAGCCAAACAAGTAATAAGGTAAAAAAAAGCATGAGTTTATATATACTGATCAATGAAAAAGATTACAAAAAGTAAAGCTGCGGATATTAAACGTAAGATGACTGCTTGAAAATTTTAGTAGCTCTTTTGTTTAGTATATTTGTGTGCTTTTGCATACAATATTGTCGAATTGTATAGTGAGTTAGAGTTAGAGCTAATTCACCTAATAACATGTACTTTCGTGTTCATATGAGAACTTGTGGGGCGAGTGTAATATGTTGGTAAACTCCGATTTAAACCCTCGGTGGCAAATTGTTTTGCCACTAATCGTTCTAAGGCGGAAACTCCTCGGGATCTCATTTTCATTAAATGTTTGTAGTTGAAGTTGATCATTTTATAAACCATGCTATCTTACCCTCTCTACTCCATTGTCCGGCATACATGTCCATGTATAGGCCTACTTGTATGCCCATATGGGTCACAGACATATTCAATGAAATAATCTTGTAAACTACTTTTCAGGTGAGTAAGGGAAAAGTACTGTTATCTACTATAAGCACACGAAAAGTGCAATATTGTGGTTTTTCCTATTAATTAAACAGTCAATGTTATTACTTTTCCGTATTTATAACATAACAGTGACAATTAATGATATGAAAAATTGACATATTTAATTATTACTTTGACTAATCTGTCTATTAAACCGAGCGTGCAACAATTTTATATTTGTTGTGTTCGGTAGCTTTAACAGTTCCCATTGCTTTATTTGCTCTTGTTTAAGTATGTTATACTTACTGAGCTATATATATGAATAAACTTGGAAACTTGGAAACGTTGCACAACCAATATAACATCTTATAACATATCTTACCTTATTTATAATTAGGTGGCTCATGACTTGATTGACAGCAAGCACGAGTGGGAACACATATTTCAAGAGCTTGTTCATTCTGTCGGTTCCTTTAACTAGTCTGCAATATGAATTACAGGTTTTGTTAGTCGTTTTAATCCGACCAAACTGATTTAAACCACTACAGGTCGAAACATGTTATAATTTATTCAAATGAAACACATTAACTAAAGGTATATATTACGTAACAAAATTAAAGAAGAACATTTAAAGATAATAAACAGATGGAATATGTCCAAAATAAAATATTTCGATTGCAAACTATAAGTTTCCCGCACATTTATGTTTAGTTATTGTTTCAGTTAAGAAATAAATATAAAAATATTACCTTGTCTTTATACTAAGGCTTTATCAGCTGAAATTTGTGTGAAATAAGAAAAACAGACCTATATATATTTTTTTGTAAGAACGAATAGGATTGTAAAATAAAGAAACGAACCAATAGAATTACCACGGTGGTTAATTTTGTCGTTAAATTAACAGGATGTCGTGATGATCACAATACATGTTAAAATGTTTGTTTGATATGCAAGAGATTATACACTTATTCTGTATCAATCATAGGTAATTACCAGACGCAGTGTGACGTATATAACGTTTTACTACATGCGCATGCTGAATACAAACCAATGCGAACTCGCCGATCTAAAAATGGTATTCGCCGGATATACAGCAGGAATTTACTATGAAAACAGTGAAGAAAACCAAGTTAAGCCGTTTGAAAGGAAGTTCGTGGTTCTCGCTTTTTCTATTGAGTTTTTTCATTGATGAAGATAAAAATCAGTGTGAGAATACCCCTTTTTAATCCTTTAATATTATTGGATAATAAAACAGCAGCTAATCAAAATCGTTGTTTTAAAAGCATCTAGGCAAAAAGCGGAGTTTCCTTGGTCTTGCTTATCTAGATGCCTAGACTTGTAGACGCTCTGATTTCGGGACATTACGGACCATGACGATTATGGACCAGACATGTCCTTAGACTCTTACGCAGTCTTTATCAGTAAATAAACGACTGTTGTAAACCAAACCTATAGGCCTTTGATTGGCTGTTTAGGATGTTTAAATTTCTGCCTGTATCTATTTAAACATTTCTTTCCTTGGCTTATCCTTCAATATAATAACATGATATTTATTGTTTGTGATAAACAAAAAAGGTACAGCTTAAACCGTATAAAAACAAAGCAACTTGAATGTGTAAACAACTCACTGAAGGACAGGATATGGTTAATATTGTGCAGAATTTATGCAGCTCAAATTTTTAACAAAGTTCAGTATAGTAGGTATTTACGGAATCCTCAACGGGCCACGTTAAATTTCGCTAGGACAATGCGATAATTATCGCCCTCCTGTACACTTGTACTAGCGAAATTTAACAACCTTCGCGAGGTTTTTGAGCGATAATTATCGCGTAATTTTCGCATGTTGTGTGTCAGGAGAGACCAGCGATATTTAGATACTAGCGAAATTTAAGTTCTTAAATTTCTCGTGTCTTTAATCCTAGGGTTATTTTATCGAGTAGGACAATTGGACCGAGTAGGGTAGGACGTTTTTGATGAGCCGGTGTTAAGTGACACCACTGACACCGCATCACGTGGTTTAATCTCCCGCCAAATCACAGAGGGCGAAAATTAAGGTAAAATTCGCATGTCTATTTATTTCGCCTCTCTACACTAACGAAATTTAACAAAGTAAGCGATAATTATCGCGTTTCGAGACACACAACATGCTAAAATTAAGCGATAATTATCGCTCAAAAACCTCGCGATGGTTGTTAAATTTCTTGAAACAAAATGTACGGCAGTAAATTTGTGACCAGGTTAAGTTGCACTAAATTGCAACCCTGTTGAGATAACATGGAATCCATTATATTTTTAAATAATTATTACAAGTGTTAAGTTGTTAATCTCCAGCAGCATGTACTTTCCCTTTAAACGTGTGGAACACCACAACCTACACTTAAACCTCACGGAAAGATAACTTAAACTCGCTAAGGATTCTCCGGCTGCTATAGCAGCCCAAAAAAAATTCGTTAACTACTGTGAATTTTCTACTGAAGTAGAGACATGCAAGACAAGTCACACGTTTCCTGGGATATTCGTCCCTAAAATTTTTCGACCCTATTTTTAAACTCACGCACAGTAGTCCTTGCACCTCTGATAAATATTTAACGACGAAGATCAATTAAATTAAAATTGTGCCATAAAAAGATTTAAGAAAACATTTTACATAAAATATCTCATTGAATCTTAATTAATAAAATGGTATATAAATTTAAAACATATAAATGTGTTATGTTATGTAAATGTCAACACAATTGTGAAGGCAAATCAACGAATCTATTCTAAAGTTTATTGGTTAAATCTTTATATCAAGTGACGATTATGCGATTGAGCGCTCTCTGCGGGCCGCCTCCAAAGTGACTTGATTGGTCATGGGTTATAGTCAGTTTCAATGATAGAACAAAAGGATATTTGTTTGTTTCAGTAAAATATTAATTTTATTTCACGAGTGAACTCCGGAAACTGATATATTCACGAATAGCGTAGCCACGAGTGAAATGCCAGTTTCTGGTGTTCAAAAGTGAAATAAAATCGATATTTCACTGAAACAACAAATTGTCTTTTTATTTCATATTTCTTTACAAATAATCTGTAAAGAAATGAAAACTGAAGGACAGTAGAAAAACTTAGCTTCAAAAGCATGTAAGTTAGCCCTACCAGCTATGATTGCCACCCTTTTGAAACATGTCATGTTTACTATAGTTTATAAAGGGAAATCTATTTACAGGTCTTACATCTATTCAACAGTTTCAAAACAGTGGAATACCTTTTATATTTCACTGAAAAAAAACTGGAATGCACAGGAAAACATAAAATAAATATTATGTCTCTTATTTTTCGCCTTGTATGTTAGCATTGCTATAAGTGTTTTCTCGGTGTTTGTATGAAAGTTAACTCTGTTAAAGGTCTATGGGTAACAGTCCGATAGCATTATGTGCGATGTACTGATAATCAATCAACATTTTCTCTATGGAACTATATATTTAACGAAGAATTTCAACTGTAATGATGCCGAGTCTCGTGATGTGCCCGGGCCCATAATTTATCTAGAAGGAACCGGATAGTTTACGAGATTTAACGTTTCTGTTATTATTATTATTATTATTATTATTATTATTATTATTATCTTTATTATAATTATTATTATTATTATTATTATTATTATTATTACTTTCAAATTGGATGTGTATTTGTATTTTCTTCAGTTTTCTGTTTAAAATGTAAAAGTATAATACAACTGCTAGATTTTAAAGTTTTGTTTATTTAAATTCTTTTATTTCAAAATGTTTCGGAAATTGCAATTCTTCAGTTTAACGTCACACACGTCTACATTCTCTTTAACAGGACATATCACATTAGATTTTATTGTAAAACATTCGATTTTAGTTTACTTTATAACATTCGATTTTAGTTTACTTTATAACATTCCGCCTGATCTGTCGGTGTTTGCTTGTGTACAGTACAATAAAGTATTTTGGCCACAAAACATTATTTTATTTTACATAAAAAATATTAAATGCGTTAACATATAGTCTCATCCACTTCAATTAATTCAATATGCTAAGTGAGCCGTTTACTTGCTTTTTTAAAAGCTATCCTTGTTAGAAATAACTTAAAACGTTATTGTATACAATAGACATTAAGGAGGGAGTTGCTCTATTCACCATTGTTTTATTCACTGTGGAAACATCAAATGATCTTTTAGATAGAAAACTATTGTTGCCATATCAATGACATAGACTTTATGAAGACGCTTATCAGTCTTTAAGTAGAATAAAACCAAACAATTGATGACATCAACAAACCTTTTACTGCTGCTTCAGTTAAATAAAAACAATATTAATACAGCCACTGAAATATCTTTAAACCAATTTAAACCATTATTGAAAGAGATTAAAGATGTACTACAAATTTATTTGAAATGCATGCAAATAAATCTAAACTTGTCTGTTATTTCTGTCTATTTTATTTTATTCCTGGATTTCATTCTTATACGTTCTAAGTCTCGAATTCTCGTCATTTACCTCACCCATTTCACTCCTGAAATAGCGTTTACATAATTGTATAGCCAAGCCTTTTAGCGTGATAAAACTTTATTGCACCTTGAAAATTAAGCAAAAACACGCATGAAAATTCAATTTGAATTTATTATTCTTTATTTTTATTTGCTTTTTTGAAGTTACTTGAAACATATCATTTGTCATCTTCATTATTTAAAAAGTACTTAATTGTCTTCTGCCTGTATTGTTGTACAAAGAAGCAAGTGTGAAGCATTGATTTAAAGCGATTTGAAAAATCATTCCATCATATTCAGCTACATATACAGATTAATTAATCATTTGCTGACAATTACAGGCCTCTCACCGCTGTGATTCCTCCTGGAGTCAGAATATTTCATGCAAGGAATCCCAGCGCATTGCGAAAATGTTGGGCTGGGAAATTGCAAGGTACATAATATAATGAGAGATCTGAATTGTTTCTTACCAATGCAGGGGTTAGGGAGCTGGACGTGGAGCTCCATTCAAGGATTGTTAAGCGAGGATTACGGTTGTAATTATAAAACAGAATGATATGGTTCCTTAAACAAAAATATTATATTTTAAAGTTTGTTTCATATACCCAGAACTTGTAATAAAAGTTATTGGAGATATCATAGAGTTTGAGCAGTGTTCAACCATGTAAGCATTTTGCTGAGTATATTGTCGCAGTTATTCAGCAAGATATATCGGAGCATTGACTAGCTGCAAAAAGAGTCAACTAGAAGCATACGCCGACCTTGCTAAGGCAGCTTTTGGTTCCTCCTCTACCTGGGACACGTCTGTTGTTTCTACCGTTGGTACAGTAATCGGCAGATTGTCTGTCGGTGAGCTTAAAGCTCTTTCTTCATCGCAAATCGCCTCCATTGATCCTTCAAGTATCGCAAAAATTCCGGCATCGGCGTTTGTCGGGTTTAGCGTCAGTTAGCTTTTAAGTTTTAGTGAAGCGCAGGCGCAATCAACAACGCCCATTCAACACTAGGGACTGTCTTCCGCTTAGCGAGATGCTTTGATCTCCGCAGAACAACGATTGAATCGTTCGCTATTTGAGTAGAAGCATCAGTTCGTGATGTTGTCCGATCTCAGCATAGTATTAGCGAAGTGGATTTAGCACAAATTCTGTTATTTACATCAAAATTACGAAATTACTATTTGTAATTAATCATGCTGAATCCTTTGTCACAATAAAATGGTGACATCATGTACACGGTACTTACAAAGTCTACGATCTCGGAACTTGCTCTGTAAATCAGAAATTAGATGGAATCAGATCATGTCAATTTGCATCTTTAGAAAGCTAGACATTAAATATATCATGAAGACAGATTCTCGTCTCGAAAATATTTTATTGGAATTCCAATAAAGGATGACAGATGAAATTCTTTTATCTGGCGCTGATTTCTGTTTCTCCGCTAAATTAAATCCTTAGTAAAATGTTCCTTTAATCCCTGTGTAATACATCAAACGAAATGCCAAGGTGAATAAAAGCTTTTGAAGAGTTTATTCCTATAGAAATTATTACTTTGGCGACAATTTGATTTAGTTTATCGTTTATTTAATTTTTTGTACCTTTAGGGAATTTATTAGGTTATTCATCTGATATCTAGCGGCGAGCGGACATTACTGGTAAGAATTTTCTCACTGTTTTTATGTGATTCAATAAATCCAGAGCGAGTAACACTTACGGAAGACTTAAGATTTTCATGGCAATTCTAGAAAAGTTGAATAGTAAATTTGTGTTATATAAAGAACACAAACCACTAGCTGTTTCGAAGCCGTGACATGAAATCATGAGTCTTGTTCATAAAACAATCGATAAATGTAAATTGCATCAATGTTTACCCCCACTATCTCTCGCACCAACCAAAGTGGCAACTTCAGTAAATTAAATGTCGATTTTGCCGGTATCGCAAATATGACCAGAGACGAATAACATTTAAACATTTTGAAAATTAGAACTGTAATTGAAAGGTTTCGTCTGTTTCTTCGGCATTCGAACGAAATGTTTTTCCTAACTTTCTTAAAATTCAGTTTACATCATCAGATACCGACGAAGATTTACCAGTTCGACAAAGTTTTAAATTAAACCCCTTTTACATGACTTTTCTTAAAACTCGATGTACCTGATAACTGCAAAAGTTACTGCATAATTTACTCACCTTTGTTAACTTAACTAACTGCATTATTAACTTACCTTTGTTTTAATAGACTAACCTTTGTTTTAATAGACATTTATGCTCTATCAACACTAACATAGATTGTGATTTTTCAAGTGATAAATTGCCTTGTTTTTGCATAACAATTGCTCACGCCATTCGATGCAAATGTTTATGTTCTGATGCTATTCTAACTATGAACATAATTATATTTATGACGATGAGCTTGTATGCTTAAGTCAAGAAAAAAAACTTTACGTTATGTTATGTTATGATATAACGCACAAACACTAAAATAAACATATCGGAAATGGTTACACCTTTAAAACACAGCTCCAGGCAGCCAAAAGGTAGAGAGAAGATGGGTTTGTAAAATGATCAATTTCAAATAATATAACACAAACAACAAAAAAGAGAACCTGGAGGTGGCTAAGAAATTTGTTACCGAGGGATTAAACTGGGTGATAGGGTGCTCAAACCTCACACTTGCTCTAACAGGTTTTCATATAAACAAACAAGTACAAGTTGTACCGATGTATTAACGCCAACCCACCCATCAACCCGACAATATTGCATACAAAGCATACACATATATAAAAAGGTTAACTATAACTTCATGACACACCATGTCGTTTTTACATTTGAAAGAAGGAGTACAAGTTATTTTGAAAACTTAACTCAAAACTCAATAACTTTCTGAAACGTTATGTCTTTTATATCGCAACTAGTTTCAGCGAACTGCATTTTGATAAGGCAGGTTATTACTACCGATTGATATTTTTAGTTTAGTTATATAACTCTTAAACTAACTTAAACGCGATTACTTTTGTTAGTTACAAAAATAAAGAATTTGAATTGTTGTCAGAAAATATTAAATATACATTCAATATCCACAATTCTATTTTTGGCTCCAAGAGTAGTAACTAGGTTGACACACTTTTTGAGTTATGTTTCCATATAGAGATGCTAAACACAGTGGCTGGGCTATAACTATTAAATAAGTTTCATTTTCAATGACAGATATTCTGTATGACGAAACCTATCAAGGAGTATCAAGTTTTAACGCTCTAAAGGACAAAGCTATCTATAGCTACAAGAATAATAACACGTGATGTTTTATCACCTTTTATTGCAATTAACTTTATTCGGGATATCAAAATCAAAATATAACCTGCTTCCAACAGAAAGCTGGAACTAATTTTCTAAGGTACTTTAGTAGGACATTTGATCTTGAAAGCATCCAAGTTAAACTTTTTAAATGACTGTGGCTATTACATTAACATGCACATCCTAGTAACATCAACAATATCTACTAGCAACAATGGCAATGTATGTGGTTGATTTCTCACAATACGTCATACTAGAAAGTAGTGTTAAACTTTGTACAACTAAAATTAAAATTTGAGCTCACTAACATTAATTATAAAACGATGCTCCTGATTTTAACTTTTTTGTACACCGAATTTTAATGTTACTGGCTATGTTTGATTATGGTGTTAACACTATTTCTCATATAACCTTATGCTAACGAAGAACATAAATTTGGTAATTTAAATGATACGGAGATAAAAAGAATCACTTTTGACACAGAGGTCTGTTCTCTGATCAAACTCATGTTCCCATATTCAGAGCTTGAACAACTGTCTACTCAGGTACATTGCCGGTGCTTACTGTAGAAGCCAGTTTTACGTTACTGGACATGGCGCAGTTTTGCTCCGCAAGATTACTCTCATGTATATCATATTTTGCTATTCCGCAGTAGACATCTTAATGAAACGACATTTCACGACCGCTCTTTCAGTAACAATGTTAAAGATTGATTGCTTAATTCCATCTTTGAATCAATGTTAAAAGCCTGTCTAGCCTTTTGCTTGAAATGCTAGACTAACATAAACAAATTACTTGAATTAAACTGTTACAAACAAATTACGTTGAGTAGACATGGAGAGGTGCTTCCTTGTAATTGACATAAAAGAGGAAGATTAGGCCAGTCATTCTCTTATACCATATACCATCCAATTAGTTAAGTTATTTGGCAATTAAGACAATCAATAAATATTAAAATGTATGCAGCATCTGAAAAATCTGAATACACGGCGATAGATAAAGATACAATCATGATGTTCGTATTCTCGTGTCTGACCAGGATCAAGTGGTCCTCAGTAACACTTTTAAATAACCTATACTGAAGTCGAGAGATGTAAGCTAATGACGTCACAAAGCGACGAGGTATGCACATTGTAGAACAATTATGTACATCTATCACAGACGATCCAAGATATATGAAGTCACACTGAAATAAAAATGAAATGTGAAAAACAATTCCGTTTTCCAGAGCATTCGCTTGCAATGGAAGAGACCTCAGCCTGAACTTCAAATAGATCTTTACTAAATAAGGCAAAGCGAAAGAAAAAAACTCGCTATCCCCCTATAAGAAAGATGTATTTTTCAGAAAAATAAGATTGAAATGTAACTTGAATGTAATAAATGCCAAGAACAACTTAGCCTTATATGTGGGTTTAAGGAACCTCCGTCTAGTAAAGAAATGATCAGACCCCTGGTCTCCGAACTGGAGAAGATTTAGTCAAACGTCCAACGGTTACGACACGTGTTATCATAAAATGTAAAATAGGCATATTAGGAATGGACACATTCAGCTGATTCATGCCCAAGGTTATAAAGCTGAGCATGGAAACCAGTCTCAAATCTCAAGCATCTGATTGGCTGAAATGGCGACTGGTCGCTCAGCCTCCCCAAGCAGTCAAAAAATAGAGAGGAGAAGAAAGCATGGTTATGCAAAGATCAGTTTCAAACAATTAACGAAAATGAGAACCCGAGGGGTTACCGCCTTGATAAGGTTGGTGGCAAAACAATTTGGCACTGGGGGTTCAAACCAGGTTCTTGGGTGCACCAACCTCACACATGCCCCAATAGGTTCTCATATGAAAGATCAAGTACAAGTTGTCTAGGTGAAATAGATTAGTTTTTATTCATACAAACATAACAAGTGTATTTAAACAAAAAGTACGCCATAGATAAATTAAAACAAGAGGGCCATGATGGCCCTTATATCGCTCACCTGAGTACAAAAGTACTCTCAGCTTGTGGTTTCAGACAAGAAGATTTTTAAAGTTTTTCCTATATCAGTCTATATAAAATAAAGTGAACCCTGGGGCAGGGCCAATTTTGACCCCAGGGAAATCATTTGAACGATCTTTGAAGATTTCCACTAGAGGGTGCTAAATGCCAAATATCTAAGCTCTAGGCCTTGTGGTTTCAGACAAGAAGATTTTTAAAGTTTTTCCTATACAAGTCTATATAAAATGAAGTGACCCCTGGGGCGGGGCCAATTTAGACCCCTGGGAAATAATTTGAACAATCTTTGTAGAGTTTCACAAGAGGATGCTTAATGCCAAATATCTAAGCTCTAGGCCTTGTGGTTTCAGACAAGAAGATTTTTAAAGTTTTTCCTATACAAGTCTATATAAAATGAAGTGACCCCTGGGGCGGGGCCGATTTAGACCCTAGGGAAATAATTTGAACAATCTTTGTAGAGTTCCACTAGAGGATGCTAAATGCCATATATCTAAGCTCTAGGCCTTGTGGTTTCAGACAAGAAGATTTTTAAAGTTTTTCCTATACAAGTCTATATAAAATGAAGTGACCCCTGGGGCGGGGCCAATTTAGACCCCTGGGAAATAATTTGAATAATCTTTGTAGAGTTTCACAAGAGGATGCTTAATGCCAAATATCTAAGATCTAGGCCTTGTGGTTTCAGACAAGAAGATTTTTAAAGTTTTTCCTATATAAGTCTATATCAAATGAAGTGACCCCTGGGGCGGGGCCACTTTAGACCCCAGGGAAATAATTTGAACAATCTTTGTAGAGTTTCACAAGAGGATGCTTAATGCCAAATATCTAAGCTCTAAGCCTTGTGGTTTCAGACAAGAAGATTTTTAAAGTGTTTCCTATATAAGTCTATGTCAAATGAAGTGACCCCTGGGGCGGGGCCAATTTAGACCCCAGGAAAATAATTTGAACAATCTTTGTAGAGTTCCACTTGAGGATGCTAAATGCCAAATATCTAAGCTCTAGGCCTTGTGGTTTCAGACAAGAAGATTTTTAAAGTTTTTCCTATATAAATCTATGTAAAATGAAGTGACCCCTGGGGCGGGGCCAATTTTGACCCTAGGGAAATAATTTGAACAATCTTTGTTGAGTTCCACTAGAGGATGCTAAATGCCAAATATCTAAGCTCTAGGCCTTGTGGTTTCAGACAAGAAGATTTTTAAAGTTTTTCCTATATAAGTCTATATAAAATGAAGTGACCCCTGGGGCGGGGCCAATTTTGACCCCAGGGAAATAATTTGAACAATCTTTGTAGAGTTCCACTAGAGGGTGCTAAATGCCAAATATCTAAGCTCTAGGCCTTGTGGTTTCAGACAAGAAGATTTTTAAAGTTTTTCCTATATAAGTCTATATAAAATGAAGTGACCCCTGGGGCGGGGCCAATTTTGACCCCAGGGAAATAATTTGAACAATCTTTGTAGAGTTCCACTAGAGGATGCTAAATGCCAAATATCTAAGCTCTAGGCCTTGTGGTTTCAGACAAGAAGATTTTTAAAGTTTTTCCTATACAAGTCTATGTAAAATGAAGTGACCCCTGGGGCGGGGCCAATTTTGACCCCAGGGAAATACTTTGAACAATCTTTGTAGAGCTCCACTAGAGGATGCTAAATGCCAAATATCTAAGCTCTAGGCCTTGTGGTTTCAGACAAGAAGATTTTTAAAGTTTTTCCTTTCGGTTGCCATGGCAACCAGAGTTCTGCATGGAATTGATTTTTTTGAACAATTTTGGAAGAGCTTCATGCAAGGAACATACGTGGCAAGTTTCATCAAAATTGGCCAAGCCGTTTCAGAGAAGAAGTCGATTGAAGCAATTGTTGACGACGCACGACGGACGACGGACGACGGACATCAGGCGGTCACAAAAGCTCACCTTGTCACTACGTGACAGGTGAGCTAAAAAAGGAAAAGCTTTGTACTTTGTAAATTTCAAATTATATCTAAAAGATGTAAACATAGACTAAATACAATTACTTTAGCAAATAAAGCTCAAATTCACACAAATTGAATAAAAACAGGTTGATTGAGCAATGTGCCAAGAGAAAATAGACTATCAACCCTGATGATTTAACAATATCAACAATGAAACGTATTTTAAATCCGTATTACAGTCTCATCTATGCACAGACATGGATATAACAATCGCATACACATTAGAATCACAAGTACATATCCATCAAAAATGTAAGAATTATAACTTAATTGAAGAACTAGACAAATCAGACATTGACTGAATAGAACATAAAAACAATGATACTAAATAAAGAGATGTAACCAGTCAGAAAAAAACATCTTAGTAAAAGAATAGGCTTGTGAAATCTTCCAGCGTGTGTTTTGTAAAATGTTCTAAGCCTGAGAACCCTATAATAACTAGTCATGGTATTGAACTCCTACTACCATTTTGCCAACAGAATAAGCCTCGTGCAGAGATAAAATATTATAATCAGGTTTTGGCACAACTTCTTGTTCGAGAAAAATCCCTAATTAATTCTGTCCATTTTGATGCAATGATGAGGACCTTAGAATATACCGTAACCACCAAGCCATTAATTAACTTTTCAAAGATAAAATATTAACTTGATTTAATATAATTATAAATTATTGTAAGATAGGAGTTTATAATTTCAACACTGTGCGATAAATGCAGATAACGTCTATTCAGTCGAGCACCGGAATTAGTTCAATCAACAATACAGTTTTGAATATTGCACAGATATACAAGCAGAATGATTTGCAGATAGAGATACTTTCACTTTCCATTATTATAAATCAATACTTTTCGATGTTGTTTGATTTTCTTCATATCAGCAATGAGTAACGATTTCTTTTTCCTCGTATCTGGTACATTCTGTATCATAACGTCTACACCTGCCGAAAATACCTCTCCGAACGCATTTAGTAACACTTTCGATGCATCTCTTGACTTTTTCAACTTTCATTGTACAGCCTTGTCGCTTTCTGATAACTGTAATATATCCAGATGTTGTATCAGTTAATAATTTTCCTAATCAATACATATGTATAGAAATCTAAATTTATCGTGTGTTTTCATGGCCCCATTGTGGGTGTAAATATTTGTGCAAAATTAAAATTTTTTTGCAATTCCAAATGAAATAAGTCTTACCCCCAGATTACTTGTTCGGTGTATAAGAAAATGTATAACTGGGTCAGTCTCTGGCAGAATTACCCTTAAGACACAATGATATGTATTCGCTACATCCTCTTAACAGTAAAACAGTAAATTATTTTAATGTTGTAAATTGAACTTTCTTATTCTTATTAAGATAATATTTTTTATAATCAAAGCAGATATCATTTAAATTATAACTAACAAGAATTTGATGAAAGTTAGGATTGGGGACCAAACATCCAACAATTTTAAGAATGTGATAATGGTCATTTTGTCAGAGCGTGGCTTAGGTATCATTCTATTCTTTGGTTTTATTGTTTCTACATGTAGTTTTTTAGCTCGGATAATCTTATATGTCATTGCGTTCTTAAAATCTTGACTTGGCCTATGTTGTGTATTTTATAAGAACGATAACGTTTAGATTATGGATGTAGGATGAATATTGGGATAAAGCATGGGAAGAAATATTCGTTATATATTCTTTTAAATACCATATTCTTCTACACGTTATATTGATAACGATATAGAGATTAGTTATTTTGTTTGTTAGTAAGTCAATTCATTAGTTAGTTTTTTTATTAATAATATTTTCCTCATTTCAAATGATAAGTGAATTTGTAAGTTACGTAGTTAGTTAGCTAGTAAGTAAGTTGAGTTAATTTTGAAAATTTATCAGCCTTCCTGAACATAAAGCTCTAGAGCCCCAAGTTGCAATATAGTTGTCAAATAATCAAACATCAGAATATGCTTAACTTACCATGACTCTGTCCCTCATTTCCAAATCCTATGCTTGCACAGTCCACTGGGTTCAAAATATAAACTGGACGCCCCTCGCATAAATCATTCTTTAGTTTCTCATATAGGTCATTGTTGTCATCAGAAACAAGTACTCGAATAAAGCATGTACTGGCGTCAGCTTCCTAAAACAATGATTTAAATATTGTATAGTGTCTATACGCGTAAACTGTCTTTACCTATAAAGAGACTCGCCTTGATAATGTCATCTATTTATTAAAAGATAATTAATGTTTACAAGTACACAACTAAAACATCACTTGTTTCTTTTGTAAACTATACGATACCATGACAAAACGTTCAGTCAACCCGTGTTTTCTATAACCAACATATATTTCTTCTGTAAAACCCCTGTTGTGAGCAAGTTTGGTTTTCATTTTAGCTTTTGTATCATTTGCATACTGGTAAATGTTTATGCGTATATCTTTAATTAACTTTGTGCAGCTGTTGCGTTGAAAGTCACTTAATTGTATAAAAGTGAAACTATAAACGTCAATTAAGTTTAGTGACAAACCTTTTCATGGAAATAAACTAGGCAAACACTGTCGTCATCAGCAGACGGTTTGATGACTTGAAATCCCTGCAAAATATCAAAAGATAAGCATAACAACACCTTTCATGGACGAATTTAACTCTTTATATGTACATTAAGTGCACAATTAGTGTTACCACACCCCTACTCTACTTAAATCTAGCGTATGACATTTTAGGAATCTCATCAAGGTGTTGTTTTGACCGCTTATACTTTTTATATGTTTATTTTCTACAAAAATTATGGGTCAAGCATTATTGTAATCTAAAAATTTGCTATAACTGGTGGAATATTAACTTGTACATATATCCACTGTAAATACGGGAGATACGAAGGTTCTTTTGAAACTAGTTAAAAATAAATATAATAATATATTATAATATTTATATTTAAATTAATTTTTATATCAAGAATCGATTTTCTTACATTAAAACAATATGTTTTATCTTCTAGAGTCACCTTTGTTCTTAATATTTCAATGGTAGTTGGAGCGAGCTCGCTGTCACCGTAAAGGTTCGGTTCCCAATCCGACCTATGTATAAACTTGATTTGAACAAAGATCGATTTGAAAATCTGCGGTTTATTCTCAGCATTTAACTGGGCTTTTCAACAACTAACAAGAAATCGGATAATTTTGACGTCCCTGAAGACGATTCTCAGAAAAGAGTGTACGTAATTAAATAATGGAAGAAAAGATCAGCGGTTTGTAGTATGTTTTAATAATTCATTTATGAAAGCTGACCATGTAATTATATGATTCATTTTAATCAGGAAAAGCCTATTTAAGAACATTTTCTCGCCGTACGGCTCTCAAATTTACAGTATTATTGTTAGAACATGTACATTAAGCGGCAGTAGAAACTCTCCAGTACTGTTATCAGTAAAAAGTCGGTAACCAATGTCATGCCATGATCACGTTTACCAGGGTTATCCGAGCAATCTCTCTGGGCGTTGTCCCGACCAGCTCAGTCGGTAGCATACTCGAAGTTGCATGGCTAGGCGTTGTCGCCATATGGGTTCGATTCCCACAGTAGGCAAAATTATTTGAACTCCTGCAAATGCAGAGCTTGTGTATATGGGATACATTGTAAATAAGGAATTAAGAATCTACGCGATCATTATTTAGGCTCGATGAAACACATCTTCATCTTCTAATTTTTTTATTTACATCTTAGTCGGCGAAATCTTACCTCATTAAAGAAATCGAGAATGATCTCTACCACCTGCCCATCCTTGTTGCTCACAGTTAAAGTTTGTGCTTCACTCATGTTGAACTTTTGATCAGTGATATCTCTGGTCTTAAAGCAAAATATAATTGGAATTGATATTTTTTTTCCTCTCTACTTCTTATGCCTGACATATATAAATAAATATCTGTGTGTGCTCGATGCCAACTTGGTCTCAGACCGATTGGATCTAATTGAATAATCTTGTAAATTTGTAAACTACTTTTTTGGGGTGTGTAAGAGGGGTGTGGTCTTGTCTTCTGGATGCAATCTTTCATGATATGCATATTTCATTTTCTCATGTCGCATCTGCTTCAAAAAAGATGTTGACATTTTGTCGAATGAAACGATTATATGTGATACGTTAAATAATAAATGACCGTTATCTAAAATAAGCACATAATAAATCCAACATTTTGTCATATTTTATTAATTAATATACGATTTATTACATTCAAACTATATAATTTTTCTATCCTTTTATCTTAAAACCATTACAGTGACAAATTATGAAATGCTAAATTGAAATAGAGATTTTATTGTCGTTTAATGTGTCATGTTTTGCTAAACTATCTCTAATAACATTTCTTACCATATTAATTATTAGGTGGCTCGTTACTTGGTTGACAGCAAGCAGGAATGGGAATACATGTTTCACGAACTTGTTCATCCTGTCAGTTCTTTTTACGAAAGTTCTGCAAATATGAATTACAGGTTTTGTTTGAAGTTTTATTAAAACCACTACATCGACCCAAAACAGTTCGAATTTTGTAACACTTTACGGAAGCCCATTGAGGCCGTTTCCTAGGTAGGCATATTAGCTTTGCATCTTAAATGCATAAACTTAAACAAATATTCTTCTTAAAATTGTTAGTCAAAATTTCATGAAAGTTTGTGAGATTGTTTCTTTGGTTTCTTGGGTGATGCCCTTCAAAAACTTTTCAAAGTATTATGTTTGGTCAATTACTGTGAATTATACTTTTTCACAGAATTATGTCTGGTCAATAACCCTGGTTTATTTAGCAAGCGAAAATTTTAAAAATAGGGGATTTAAAGAAATCTTTGAAACCATAAGTCGAGTTTAAGTGATAGTTGAGAGGAATATTTCATGGCTCTTGTTCTTTCAAAGTTTTTTTTCAAAGAATGCTATTCCGCCAGGAACTATGTTTGCCGCGGTTACCAATAGTGCTTAACTTAATAAGAAATCTTCTTAAAAAACCAGAAGCCAGATTTCAGTGAAAGCTGTTCCGATTGTTCATTGAGTGAGGCTCGACAGTTATAATTTGTTAAAGATTTTGTTATTTCGATATTTCTGTTTCTATGTCAGCCAATAAATTGACAATAAAAAATATAGGGAAAATATCTAAGCCCCCCCCCCGCCCCCATGTTATTTTTGAGTTTTAAGATCTAAGACATAAGCTCTAAGATGTAAGATCTTACATCTAATGTGTTGCCTTCTAACTTCTAACTCAAGGCGGCCTCATTGGGCTTCCGTAACAATTTAATCAAATGAAACTCATTTGCGGTATAAAAACCATCCAACTAAAAAAATAAGTAACAAAAATTTTGCTTTGTCCGAATTATAATATTTTGATTGCAAACTACAAGTTTCCCTTACGTTTATGTTTAGTTTTTATTGCAGTTGAATTGTTTTAATAAAAATGTAAGAAATTAAGATAAAATAGTACCTTATCTTTAAACAGAGGCTGTATCAGCTCAAATTATTGTAAAATAAAGAAAACAGACCTATTTATATATATTTTGTATAAGCGAATAGGATTGTAAAATGAAAAACGTACCAATAGAAAAAGTACAGTAAATTATGTTTTTAAATTACCAGGATGTCGTGATAATCACAATACATGTTCAAATGTTTGTTTGACATGCAAGAAATTATACACTCATTCTGTATCAATCAAAGTTATCGTCAGAAGCAGTGTGACGTAATACATTTTTACTACATGCGTATGAATACAACTTTATACGAACTCGTCGATCTAAATAGTATTCGGAAATACTTCGGCTATCTCCGCAACACTTGCTAGAAATAACTGAAAACGCAATTGTACACAATAGACATTTAAATGGATGTAACTTTATTCACTGTTGCTCAATTCACTGTAGAAACATCAAATGATCACTTTGTTCGAAATATTGTTGCTATATCAATGACATAGACTATGAAGATGCTTATCAGTGTTTAAGAATAATAAAACCAAACCATTTATCAACAAACCTTTTCCTGCTGCTTCAGTCAAATACTGGCTTATGCTATTTTATTGCTTGGGTATTTCGTTTTAATACGTTATAAGCCTCGAATTCTCTTCACTTACCTAACCCATTTAACTCCTGAAACAGCATATACATTATTGTATAGCCTGCCTTTCATCAGGATGAAAATATCTTGCAATTTAAAAATTAAGCAAAAATACGCAAGAAAATTTAATTTGAATTTAATATTCTTTTTTTATCGTCTTGTTTGAAGATACTTGATACTAGTATCGTTTGAGCTCATCAAGAAAAAGAGACAGAACTGTGCCCAAGGTTATAAAATTGAGCATGGAAACCAGTCTCAAATCTCAAGCATCTGACCAGTCGCCATTTCAGCACATCAGATGCTTGAGATTTGAGACTGGTTTCCAATCTCAACTTTTACTAGTCTGAGGCTGAAATGGACTTCATGACATGTCTGAATGACATGTCTTCTGTCAGTAGATTTGAAAATATTTGACCTAGATAAAATATAGTCTCTCATGTGAAACTACAAGTTCATATACTTATGAATATTTTCATTTTTGTCTTGTTGGGTGGCTTTTAAAGTTCCCTTTTCGTATATTTTTATAAATCGTTCGCTGACACTAGCAGGGCTGTAGGTTATAAAGCTGAGAATGAAAACAAGTCTCAAATCTCAAGCATCTGATTGGCTGAAAACACAAAATTAAAAATCTTTCAGTAAAAAAAATGAATTTAACTAATGAATGTCCTTTAAATTCAGTTATCCTATCTTGATTTTCAAAACTAAATTTCTATGACTTTTTTTTACCGAATTTCAGAAAAGAAAACAAACGACATTGAAATTTAAACTGAACCTCTTGATATGACTGAAGATACTTGGTCTGTAAAAAGGTGAAATATACATATCAGGAATCGCCATATTCAGAAAAAACAGCCTCCCCACACAGTCAAGAAGAAGAGAGAGGGAGAGAGAGCATTGTTAATAAAATGATCAGTTTCAAAAGAGACACCACTAACAATTAACAAAAATGAGAACCCGAGGGGTTACCGCCTTGGAACGGTCAGTGGCAGATCAAATTGCCACTGGGGGTTTAAACCAGGTTCTAGGGTGCACCAACCTCACACTTGCCCCAACAGGTTCTCATATCACGAAAGATTTTTAAGTAATGTAGTTTACATTTAACAGAAAAAATATTTTTACTCAATCTTTTCAACTGAAATCCTGTTAAAAATGTCGGTTAATTATTTATCGGAAGAGGATGTATCTTAACGTCAGTTGCTTGATAAAGAAATACCACACTGTGTTTTAATATAGCTAAAATAATGAATGTTTTTGTTGTAAACATTTAATTAAGTGAATGGTTTATTTACATTTGGCGAACATAGTGACAAATCGTAGTAGCGTAAAATGTGAACACTAAGGTATAAATTGGAGGGTTTAAATTAACTCGATGACAATTAGCAAAT
The DNA here is from genome assembly GCA_038501625.1 of Corbicula japonica. Lineage (NCBI taxonomy): Eukaryota > Metazoa > Mollusca > Bivalvia > Venerida > Cyrenidae > Corbicula > Corbicula japonica. The sequence continues at coordinate 153,437 of JAZAYU010000608.1, forward strand.
TCTGTTTAAATTTTTTTCGGTTGAAATATTTGTGAAATATAGGGATATAAATTTTAAATTAATACGTCTTAAAAGTTAAAATTAAGAGTTTTGCTTTTCTCGCCTTCTCGTCCAGTTCCTGTCATCACACGCTGATTTTTCATTTTAAGGATACATTTTGATTTTGTGATGACTCGAGGTGAAATATTAAAAAAACTTGTGTCGAAATTTTGTCTCCTGAATGCTTGAAAGTGATTTTGTTTAACTGATAAAGAGTAATGTGAAAAAAAATTGAACTCTCGAACTTGAAACTTCTTTTTTGTATTTAATATATGTTTTTGGAAACTCTCCAATGTAGTTTTTATTCATGTTAGATATATTTTATTTGTATGGATTCTGAATTATTGCTACAGAACTTATTTGGTTATGCTGCGTCATATGCCTTCGGTATACAATGCATGTTGTTTCCAACTCTTACTATATATTGGCTGCACTTGCATTTAGTCAGACGTCGGTTTGATTAGTTATTAACCCTATCTTTTTTCAGACTGACCGAATATATCTTGAAATTGAAAACATTATATGTTACCACATAGGTTATTCTGCGGTAGGGTAGGGTAACGTGGTGTGGGGATAAAACACTTTTGTAAGCTGGGATGTATTAAGTAAAATGCTCCAACTAATTACTCAGACGAAACTCTTTGTCTAACGGAAACTCCCACATTTTACCGTAATGTTATATTGTAACTCCTAAAACGTTAATAAAACACACGTTTAAATTGTGTTTTTTCTTTCGTTTAAATAAACTTCCTGTCGTGATGCATCATATTTAATTGAGTTTCATGAATAAAACAATGATGTATGTGATTAATGTTTTGTTACTTGTTTGGTATGCACAAAGATGAGTAGTTTCATAATTTACAATGCTCGCAGTAACGTCAATTTAAGTGGTTGGATGAAAAAATCCTTCCAGGAGGCAGGAATGTTTTCAATAGACAATATTGGTGGATGAAAAGTGGAAATAGAAATACAAGAAATACAATGAACGCCAAATAATAAGTAGCATGTGCTTATCCATTTCATCAAAAGTTATTTATGTCACAACTCGCGTTTATGAAAAGCGCCACGCAGTTACGCAAGCAAATTTCAACTGGTAAAGTGGCAAGTTTACCATATTTGAACAAATAGTTTTAGCTATAATTCGGTGTGACAGTGTTTGGAAACCTTTTAGCAACAACAAACACACACTCCCCACCCCACACACAAACAAAAAAAACACATCCTTAGACTAACCTGAGCAAAACTGTGGGAAGCGGAACAAACCTACCTGCAAGGCCGCTAGAGAAGAGCTATGTACCGTTGCCATACTGTATCGAAGTATTTCATTTTTAATGTTTTTTGCATTGAACTTCTCAAATTGTATTAATGATGATATTTGTTTTTTTAAACTTCAATCACAGGTGCAGACGATTTCATTTTACACTGATATATATGGTACTTGGCTGTTAACAAATAGAGTTCAAAGCTGTGCTATGTTTATCATTTATCCCAAACAAAATGTTGCTTTCTGTTAAATATATTGTAATTGAAGGTATCTTAGAGAGAATCCATATTCTTATTGTTCCAGAATTGTTGGACATTCCCAAAACAAGTGTTTAATAGTTTCTGGAGCTCCTAGACAAAAAGTACATAAATTGTCATTTCTTAAACCCTTTTTGCCCTTTTCATCTTGTCAGATGAAGTTTTTTTTTTCTAAAGTAATGTAGCTAGTCCAGACATCATGCAAACCTCTTGGGTACCGGTTCACATAAAACATCCACCGAGTGTCCTTGTTCCTTATCATATTTGTTTTTCCAAAGCAAACCAACATAAAGTAGGTCATAAATATTCCATTCAAATTAGCCACAGTTAAAAATATAATGTAAAGCAACCAATAATATTTTGTAATAACACTTGCAGTTGCACTGCATTACTTGAAAGAAACCAGTAATGTATCTTTTTTTTATATAAATTTGCACTCTGACATTTTATGTAATGATTTACATTGACAGTTGTTTATGTTTTATTTTTGACAAAGGTGCAGTTTTTTATATATATGCTTAATTAATGTTGACATGTTTTCCCCCATTGTAGCTATATTTAGTAAAAGACAATTTGATTGTAGCAATTATGTTTGATTAATGTACCATGATTTTTATGTTTGTGGAATGCAGTGTAAGTGCATAAATATATGAATGTTCGAAATAAAAAAATAAAAGTTTAAAAAGTGGCATGTATTCAGACTGAAACGCGTTAAAAAATTTCCAGAACGGGTGTTATCGGATTCCTCGATCTGTTTACACGTTTTGGTTTCTAACTAATAAATGCATTTAAGGATTGAATCGATAGTTGATGGTTTTCATTGGGGTATGAAAAACAGTTGGTTTGTTTAAAGTGGGTGAAATAGATGAAAAAGGGAACTTTGAAGACCCTCGATCACGACAAATATGACAATATTGCAGACTCGGTTTGATTGAGTCTGTTCATGGGCAGTAATGGAAATGCTTATTACTGCCCAAGCCGCCTAGCCCCGGGTTGAGCGCAACTCAATATTTACACCAATAAACAGTACAATTTTGATCCATCCCAAACGATGGTATGCATATGGCGATGAACATGGAACCTTTAATGCGGTATTTTCATATTAATATTACTCCATGTTCAGTTGCGTATGGTCCCAAGATAAAAGAATGGGTTTGCCCTAAACGAGAAAACAATGGGCGGAACTAAACAGAATTGAATTTTGAGAGGGATCTTAGAATATAAATCCTGCATATCACAGACAACACCAAAGGCAAATTTTAAAAAGCAAGAAGTATATCCTTGGGGGTGATTGAAAAATATCCAAATTTATATTGACTGGGATATTGAAACCACCCATCTTTAAACTGGCCGAAATATTAAAAACAAAAAAAGTAAATTTAGAAGTGCTATTAATATAGTACATAAATATCGTGCTCGACGACCTTCAAAGGACGTAACTGATAACAGCACTGATTGAATGTACGGGGAGACTTTTTTGCAGCCGCCACACGGCACAAACAACACTACTGTAATATTGAAATAGATGAAAAAGGGAACTTTGAAGACCCTCGATCACGACAAATATGAAAATATTGCAGACTCGGTTTGATTGAGCCTGTTCATCGGCAGTAATGGAAATGCTTATTACTGCCCAAGCCGCCTAGTCCCGGGTTGAACGCAACTCAATATTTACACCAATAAACAGTACAATTTTCCAAACGTAGGATTCATCCCAAACGAAGGGATTCACGCGTAGTTTAAACAATCCAAATGTTTTCCATACCCAAATGAAAACCATTAAATATTGATTTAATCCTTATATTCACATTCACAAATGCTCTCATTAATTCAAGAAATTTTGAGAAGAATTCGTGATAATACGGCTTTTTCAAAAGGCTGTGTGAACAGCAACGTTGACGACACAATGAATGACGGCTTTCTTTTTCGTAGCTTCTCGTGACAAAACGTGCGTGCTCGGCGACGTTACACGTCAAAACATTGTGCGACGCACAAAAAGTAATGAACGGCTCTACAGTAGCCACGCCTTTTAATACGTCACACTGTTTACCAACAGAAATTATGATCGGTTTGATGAATAAGACTTTATTGAAGATGACGAAGTTGAAATGTAATTATTCAAATTGAAACACCGATGAGTGTTCTATAAAAAATTTCATCTTTTGTGAGCTGTATTAATGTTTTGAAACATGAATTGGTCTATAAAATAACTTATTAAAATGTATATAACCAGTTATTAAATGTACGAAGCCCGTTTAGCGCTGCCAGTAAAAGTTTTTCAGAACGAGATTATAGAACTGATCTTTTATTTATTCATGACGGTGCGATTTATATATGTCCCCGTGTAAATAGTCCCGATGTAGTGATGTACTAGCAAAATGCGATGCATATCATTATGAAATGATACACAGGCATAACAAAATGATACATTCACACAACATAATGATGTAAACACAACTCATAATGATGTGTATACAAATCATTAAGATATATACACATAATGTAATGGTGTAAAGCCGTAACGTAATGATGCTAATTCATAGTGTTATAATCAATGTACATATGTAATGATTAGTTATCATAACGAAATGTAAATCAGACATAACCTTATGATGTGTTCACATTACGAAATGATTAACAGGCATAACCTTACGATTAGTTCACATATAATGATGTATACAAAAAAAAACAAACACGAATACACAGGCGTATCACAATAATTCACGTAGCGTAATGTTGAACAGACGTAACGTTAAGATGTATACACATTAAGAAATGATGCACAGGCATAACACCACGATGCGCAGACATAGCTACATTTCTTAATTATATAACCTAATGATGGGTGAACTTATCATTCCACTGTTTGGACATAACATACATGTAAACTGTTAAAATTTATAATTGGTTTGACTAGTGACGTTGCTGCAACAACGGTTTCACACCAAACGGTGTCTTTATCGCTGGTATTTCAAAAGAAATTCCTTAAAGCAGTATTTGTTATGAATTCTGATCAATTATAATGTTGAGGAAGAAATTAGTTTCATGTTACATGTATTTTTTAAATTTAAACAGACTTAAATTTCCTTAAATTACACTTCAAAGAATATAAATTGATCGCAGATAACGTTTTCCTAAATATATGTTGCAAAAAAGATTGAAACGGACGTTTGAAAGGAATTACCACAACAAATTCAGGTATTTTATAATATTTATAACAATCTATAAATAGTTTTTGAATGAGGATCTTAACCGTTTAAAAACAAATACAATTTCTACAAGAAATAAAAGTAAATTTAAAGTAGTCGTTGTCGTATAGGTAATAGTAGTAGAAGTTATGCTATTAGTAGTAGTATAAGTAGAAGTAATAATATAAGTAGAAGTAGAAGTAGTAGTAGGAGGAGAAGGAATAGTTGTTGCTGTAATAGTAGCAGTAGTAGTAGTAGCAGCAGCAGTGGTAGTGGTGGTGGTAGTAGTAGTAGTAGTAGTAGTAGTAGTACTAGTAGTAGTAGTAGTAGTAGTAGAAGAAGAAGAAGAAGAAGAAGAAGTAGTAGTAGTAGTAGTAGTAGTAGTAGTAATACTAGTAGTAGTAAAAGTTATAGTAGAAGTAAGAGTAGTAGAAGTACAGTTTAAACACGAATTTCTTAACATTAACTGCAAAATTCGGAAAACCCGATGTACCAAATAACTAATAATTTAACAGCGCACGTCAATACAGCAGTTCATCAAGAATTGTCAGCATTAACTAATTGAGTGAAACAATTTTCTTAAACCAGAAATTCTATTATGTTTTCGGAAATCTGACAACTGAATTCAAATTCGTGGCACTATATTTAATTAAACATAAATAACTGCGAAACTTTGCACTGGGGCTAGACGTCAATATGCCAGTGAAGAATAATTAAAAAGGAACAGAACAGAACAGAACAGAACATATCGTTTATTTCGTCCAAGTGCATGATTACACAACAAGGACAATATAACACAATGTAACAAATACATACATATATATCTGACTTCCGGTAAACAATCTGGGTGTGTATGTGGGGGGAGGGAGAGAGCAAGTCTCAGAAAATTAATAATCCCATGTCTTGTAGACAATTTTTTTTTTTTTTTTTTTTTTACATTCTTTCGATCTGCGTAAAGGGACTAAACTATATAAATAAATCTTCATCAATGTATGATATAGTAGTGATAAAATTAAACTAAATGATTATTATATTGACATTGAAAATAATAATAATATTAGTAGTAATATTCACAGTATCATTATTTAAGTTACTAACAATAATAGACAAAAAAATGAACAAATATACAAAACTATAGTATAGTTCAGTGTGCATGCTACGCTCCTGTGATTTACGTCATAGCCCTGTTAGAGAGTTTTTAGAGTAATATGGATTTACCTGTAACGTTATTGTTATTGTTCAGAGTTTTGACAGTTAAATCATAGTTTCCATTTAAATTATTTTTCATTTCTTATGTCGACATACAGAACAGATTATATGAACAATGACACATTTACGTATTTACGGTTGAGATTAGAGATTAGCCAAAATGAGATACATGCTAGTGAGAAAAACGTGCGTTTGGTAACAATGAATGAAAACATCGAGAATATTGAAAAGAAGTGATTGTTGCAAGTGTGTCATGGGGACATGAGCTAATTTTTACAGGTAAGAGTAGATCTAGTTTAATTGTTCGCATTTTCTGCTCGTAAGAAATTAGGTCTAAAAGATATTTAATGCTACACAGGGCTGAAGATGTTTTAACAACAATAACAACAAAGGAAATAAACAAACAATTAAAGTACATTCAACATTGTAGGTTTACAATAATGATGAATATTCTTGGAGTATATACATTTAAACATACAATTAGTGTCCAATATTGTTTTGTTAAACCTGAAATTAGGTCTAAATGATATATATTGCTACATAGGGTTGAAGATGTTTTAACAACAACAACAACAACAACAACAACAACAACAAAGGGAACAAACAGACAATTATAGTACAATTCAACATTGTAGTTTTACAATAATGATGAATATTCTTGGAGTATATACATTTAAACTTACAATTAGTGTCAATTATTGTTTTGTTATATATGAATGTCATAATAAACATAAATCAGCCCATATACATGTGAGGAAAGAGTAGATCCAGCTCAGTTTGCACATAAATGCTATCTGATCAGGATCTACACTTACATACTTCTATGGAGTTGAGGGTAAAAAAAAACAACACAGAAAGCCCATTAATTAGGAGAATATGACATATAAGATGTAACTTAGTACATGTTTACTTGTATGAATAATAATAAATCTTAATTACATATTATATTCTATCAAAATATGTTTTAAACCCGGTGGCATTGGAATATTAAATGTATTGAGATTAGTGCACAAATATTCGTAATTAATGCGCAAATTTACCCATAATAATTTTTATAAACTTAATTGCTTCTTTTAAATTTGAAACGGCAGAAGAAGATAAGACGGTCTTTAGCGACAAGTTGTAAAGTTGTATATTTGTATTGAGTAGAAAGTGGTTTCTTTCATTTCGAAAAAAAGAGCAATCAACAATATAATGTCGTTCTGAACCAATCTGTTCATTTTCACATAATGGACAAAATCTGTTATCAAATGGTGTACCATCATATCGGCCTGTTTCAACAGGAAGATGATGATTAGCAGTTCTGAATTTAAAAAGGGTCAAGTATTCTGTTTTGCTTAAGGATTTAAAGTAGTTTTCAAACTCATGATTTTCTTTAAAAGTAGAATATATTTGGCCTTTGTTTGAAGTTCTTAGTTGTTCATGCCAAGATTGTTTGAACTGGTCAATAAGTGTTTGTTTAACTAGTTTATGAATGTTTTTATTAGTGAGTTCAAACTGATTATTCCACAAATCTGGTTGTCCTACAGACTGTAATATTTCTTTAATTTTATTTGCCCATTTAAAATTATTATCTGGGAGATGCATCATATATTTATAAATTTGATGAGAATATTTTTGTTCTTTTCCTGTAATTAGGCGGTTCCAAAAAGCGATCATTCGGCTTTTTACAATTATAGATATTGAGAAGAAGGAAGAATTGACTTAAAAATTCAACTGATAAATATATTTTGCCGGCAAGTATTCAAAAATAACACTATCATTATTGCGGGTAGGTATTTCGACATAATTGTATAGTTTTCTTACATTATCTTCAACAAGTTAAAGTTATCCTGTGTCTGCAGCCTTAACCAGCTTTGTACAGGTTCAATCAAACTGAGCCTGCAATATTGGGATATCTGTCATGTTCGGTGGTTTACAAAGTTCCTTTTTCATTTATGTAAACACTGTAGTAAATGATGCTCACATGTAGTAATTTAATACTGGTTTGAGATGGATCGAACTAGTACTGTTTATTGGTGTAAATATTGAGTTGCGCTAAACAAGGAGCTAGTCGGAATAGGTAGTAGCATGCATTTCCCTTAATTAACTAACAGGCTCAATCACACCGAGACTGATATATATTTTTGTCGTGCTTTCAATGTTCCATTTTAATCTATTTAAATAAAATAAAACAATCTTTTTTTCAGAGATGAAAACCAATGTAGTCTGGCTATTTTTGCTTCAAATCTGTACAGTTGTTTTATGCGAATCTGACGTACGTGACAATGACTGTGATATACACGAGTTATACGCTGATTGCTCTCTACGAGGTCTAAAAGACATACCACACCATTTACCACCAAATATCACATGCTTAAATATGGCGGGTAATGACGTGAATAAAATAAACGGAACATTATGGCAAAGGTACCCGTGCTTACAGAAACTATCTTTTGCAAATAACAGTATTGAAGAGATTGATGATAACTCGTTCACATTCCTAGAAAATCTGCAAATGCTGGACATAAGTTTGAACATGATAAAATACAATCGTGTAAGTGAAAATGCTTTCAAACCATTTAAAAACCTCATTTATCTAGACATCAAACAATCATTAACATCAATATTTCCCGATGAAATGTATCCACGCTCTTTAGTACAAATAAGACAATTGAAAACGCTTATGATTGATGGATTAGGTCAACAGCAACTTCCGGTGTTACCACATTTAACAAATTTATATTTTTCGGGACAATATGGACGATGCAACATAATTAACTTTAAGAACAGTATTATTCATAACGTAAAACATGTTGAGCGTCTTTACCTGTCAAATTGCTCCATCATATCCGTTGAACATGGTTTATTGAAAAAATTTCCAAACATCACTTCCCTCGATCTATCCTGGAATTTAAAACTTGGATTTAGTTCTATTTATAACATTTGTTTCGGGATAGAAAATAATGCTATCTTTAAACGACTGAATTTAAACAATGTTCAAGAACACGGAACCGGTTGTAAAACTTTGACTATACATGACTTGCAACTATTAAAGAGAACCAATCTCGAATTTTTAAGTTTAAATGGAAATAGTATGTGGGGGCTGGAAACGCATGCAGTCTTTTATTTCCCTAAATCGCTGAAGTATCTTTGTCTTAGCGACAACATTCTGATGATTGGACAATACGCATACGAAATTAGTAAAAGTGAAGTATTCCGTAACATTGTTTACTACGATTCCAGTCAACAATTTCGCAGTCATTTACCCGAATTTTTCAATATGTCTGACATAGCCGGAAAGGTAGAGGTCGGTACTGACAGCAAACATGTACCTAAAGTATTGAACAATGTTCTATGCGAAAATATGTTTACCAGAAGTATTTTCAAAGACTATTTCGAAGAAATCGATGGACGAATTACACAATTTAACATTACGTCTTATGGTTTTGATCGGGAACTGGTTAACTCTTATGGTACAAATCTTGAATACTTGGATTTGTCGGATAACGCTCCTGGTACAGTAGAATTTGCCCTCATTATGTTCCAGCATTCACCATTGGTTAAATTTCTAAATTTGTCAAACAACCACTTTGGATATACAAACCTGACAGGAAAAGAAATATTTTTACATTTTACTAGTCTTAGATTTCTAGATCTGAGTTACAATAGGATAGAAATGATCCAAAACAATGTTTTCAGGAATTGTGTTAATCTTGAAGGCCTTTACTTATCTAGAAACAAACTTACTGATGTTCCACTGAAAATCTCTACAATGCCGAAATTGAAATATATCGACCTTGGATTCAATTATATAAATAAACTGTCGGAAATTTCAATGGACACTATTGATAAGATGGAAAATTTAACAATTAATTTATTTGGCAACAGGCTTACGTGTTTTTGTTCAAACATCAAATTTGTTGGCTGGATGATGGAAAATAGTAATAAGTTGGAACATTTTAATGAGACCAATTGTTATCTTGATGACTCTGGAAGAGAAGTAGTACTTGGTGAATTAAATTGGGAACACCTGCAACTGAAGTGTAATCCACCAACATACTTTGCACTAATTTTAGGTCTTAGCCTTGGTATTGTAACATTCATTATCATAGTGTCATGTGGTGTAGTGTACCGCTTCAAGTGGAATTTTAGATATCTTTATTACATGACTAAAATGAAACTGATTGGAACGTATCAACCACTCGAAGGCAGAGAATATGAGAAAGAAGTATTTGTTTCTTACGCAAAGGAAGATCATGACTTTGTAACACAGCACATAATACCCGAGCTTGAAGTGAAGGGAGGTATCTCGTTACTAGTGCATGAACGAGATTTTGTGGCAGGTGAGTTTGTGGCAGATAATATCATGAAAGCTATCACAAGCACGAGAAAGACGCTTGTTGTGTTAACCAGTGCCTTTATTCATAGTAAATGGTGCATGTATGAACTGAATATAGCGAGGATTGAGGGTGCTGACACTGGAAGAAACGTGCTTTGTATAATACTGAAGGAGAATGTACCAACAAAGTATCTTCCCATCGAAGTCATTGACATAATCAAGAACAAGACGTATTTGGAGTACCCAGAGGAGAAAGAGCATGTGAACAGATTCTGGGAAAGACTAAGAGAAACTTTATCTCTTCAAAAAAAGTGAGATGTAGAGTTGATGATAAATAATGTTTTTATAGGTGGTTTTGTGAAATTTTGGCAATCAATACATAGTAGGTACTCTGTTTGTAACTGTTCAAGCATTAACCTAGTACATGGTTTGTGTTTTATATACGTGAATGTTATAATTTCAGTTTTAGTGCAAACGCGTTTAATTGCGTCTCAGTAAGATCATTAAGTATCCACCTGTTTTCCCTCAAATCCCAAGCATCATTACAAGTTAAGGCCAGAAAAGTTATATGTAATTAATACACTCCTGTAACTTAAACCATAAATACGCATAAACTCATGTTTTTGTTATTGAAGACTGAAGAACCTGGTCTTTTTCGAGATGATGATTTAGTTATATTATGACGTTTGCTAATGGACAAGTCGGGATTTTCATTTTCTAATTTACATTTTCTTCTCTGTTTTTTCGGTTATAAAAAACAAAACACATTAGAACCGCTGAAAGCTAAGTATCTCGCTAAGCTTGATATCAAGACCGCCTGTCAATATATCTTGATATCAAGGTTTTCACGTCTGTCGAAGATTTTTTTTGGCTTACTTTTTAACTTCTTGTAGTCAACAATCAACAAGTAATAGTTTATTTATTTGTTTTGCTGAAAAGGAAAACGATTTACAATAACTTCAGCATTATAATTTATATTTTAGATCTTAGTAACTTCATCTAAACAACTGCTCAGTTATGACAGGTCAAAAAGCAAATCTCAGTATGAGGTATAAAATACTATGTCAAAATAAAAGAACAGAACATAATTTTTTTTTCATTAGTACCAGGTTCAATTACATTAAGCAAAATGATATAAAATAAGTTGTTCAACAAAGTAGTTAGACGGGGAGATATAATAATATTTAAGGAGTGGTAAATTTGTTTTGAAAATGTTCCGAGACAGGCATAATCTTATTACTACACATACAAATGTAACCTATTGTAATAATTTTCGTTACTTAAACAGGCACATCACACTGTAATCTGAACGACCTATATAACTAGCTTATCTTACTAAATAAAACGAGTTTTTCTGAATATAAACAACAGCAGTAGCAACAAACAACAAAACAAAACAGTAAAACAAACAAATCAACAAACAATCACGGGAAAACAGTCATCAATAAAACTGTTATATAATTCTACCACAATGTGTTGATTTGTTTACAAAACTAAATAATATGCGTTCGTAATGTGCAACATACGTTAGGCATTAGAACACCAAAAGAAAGAACGTGCTGCTTAAATAATGGATTTGTCACGCGGTGTTAAACTTTGTGAATGATGTACAGAGCAAGCAATGAAAACGCATAGTTAAACTTAATATGCGTGGAAAGCGTGTATTTATACTATCTAATAACTACAATCATAGCAAATATTTAAAGACTTCGAAAAAGTTAAGCTTATTAGTAAAAGAACATCACTTCATTTTTATGCAATGAAATAAAAAAAACAATTTTTTTTAAAGTGCATATATATCGTTGTGTTAATTTAAAAGCTTATAAAATCAGATGGTGTTTGGTTTATATGTTCAAGCATTACGTAATCTTTATTATGCCATTGATTTTAATACCTTTTTTTGAATTGCACTGAGTTATGTACTACTTAAACAACAAGATTACAAATGACCAAGATTATATCGCTGAGACAGGAAATTAGTCTTAAATCTAAAGCATCTTAACGGTTGAAAATTCATTGAAATCAGGTCCTGGGGATTTCCAACTGAGCTTAAACCTCTCTTTATGATATCGGACAAATAACGCTTTCTGAATCGATTCCATGCAAGCGGATATGATTTACAGATGGAGTTATGTCCCTACCTACCATAAAAATCAACCAAGATGTTTTCTTGATGAATTACTACGTCTGGAAGGACTATACATGTATACAAAGGTTCTAACTGGCATGACAATCATAATTTTTCTTTGATCTATGTTAAATCTCATTCAATATATATTTATCCTCCAGAATTCTCATTAAAACTAGAAATAATTAAGATGACGGTCTTGAAACAGATTCGACAAGATTCACAGTTTCTTTGAAGACACAAGCAAATTGAACGACCTGGTGTAATTTAATAACTTTGTTCACCAGACTCGTTGCATTTATTCAATGTCGAGTTAATTAAGTAACTATGTTTGTAAAATAGATTTATTTCTTTTTCTTTATAAAAAAGACGCAATCTCCAGAGCTTAAAGAGTTGGCGTTGATCTAGCAAAAGAAAATTCCATTTTTAGTTTTATTTGTACAAAACTGAACATTGACAAACGTGATTTCGATGTTAGCCGCATGTACAATGTATTATGTATCAGATAGGTAACCAGTGCCCAGTGCCCAAGATCATAAAACTAAATCTGGAGATCAGTCTCAAATCTCAAGCATCTGATTGGATGAAATGTCGACCAGTCGCCATTTCAGCGAATCAGATCCTTGAGATTTGAGACTGATCTCAAAACTTAGTTTTATGATCTTGGGCCCAGAAGGCAAACAAATACGGCGACAGCGCCTATCCAACCATGCAAAAGACAGACACAGTACAAACCATCCGTATCCCCCAAAAGGATAGTGCAAGTATGCAAAGACGAAGATATTGACGCAGAAGTGAAATACACATTAAAAGCAAAGCTTCGGTCAGAAAACACAGCAATTTGTTTTACCACCGACCGTTCTAAGGCGGTATCCCCAAAGGTTCTCTATTTCGTTAAATGTTTGTGGCGTCCTTTTGGAATTGACATACTTATATAAAACATGCTCTCTCTCTTCCTCTCTTCCTTTTTCGCTGCGTGGGGAAGCTGTGTTGTTTTTAGTGTGGCGATTCCTGATATGCATATATTACTTTTTTTCTCAGGCAGCACGTGAACATCTGACCAATTTTAATAGAAGAAATCGCAAAATATAAAAGAAAGAAATAATCTTAGACCGTCAGTCGCAATACTCTTATCATAATGATTTGAAGAAAAAATATCTCAAACATACCACATTCTCTGGCGAATACTAAAAGATTATAACCTTACAAAGGTCCTAATTTACCAGTAGACTCGAAAACCTCAAATAAAATCACAAAGGCATTTTCTATATAAATACCGACTAAGCATTTCAATGTTATGGGTGAAATAACTAGTAATAAAAATATTTTGTAGTTTTAAAGAAAATAATTTATTGAAAATTTGTCAAATAAGAACCAAGCGCATGTGGAAAATACTTCTGGTCTCCAGCTCCGATTAGTTGTATGTTGTAATAGCTGATTTCCGCTGCAATTTCCGCTGCAGTATTGATTATAGACCCATCCTCGCAATATTGTCAGGGTCAACACTGTTAGCTATTAACTTGGGTTTTCCTTTTGCTGAAGACTACTACTAGCTCAGGTTAAAAGAGAGGCTGGTCAAAAGGCGACATACCAAGCGTCATAAATTATTAAGGTCTAAAAGAAACATTTATTAAATATCGATAAATATAATTTTAACAAGGGATATGCGCTTGTATTTTGGAAAATTACATTTGAGGCGCAGGTTCAGCAAGTAATCCCGAATAAAGAAAACTCCAGAAAATCAAACCAGGACTATTAAATGCTATGGCGATTTCATATTGTTTTCATCCCCGTTCTAGTTTGTTGTTACCAGGACGTTTATCGTTTGTATAACTTGGGCTAGGTACAGAACCAAAGGCTTTTTTGTATTATGAAGGCTTACAGCTCGCGTTTCCTAGAATTTACCCTCGAGTTCAATTTCCAATTGTTAAGTTTCCACTTCGCTTGAACATGTTAAATGTTATCCTCACAGATTTTCCACATTTACCTATATAATTCAGCATGGTCACGTTAAAATTACCTTCTTAAATATATAATCTTTCGTATCTAGTTCTTTTATGTAAGCGATTGTCTAAGAATCAATTCATTATGCTTCAACAGAATCGTGTTCAACTTTTGATATATATCTACGTTAAAATCATTTACAATCCACTCGAAAAGTTCATTGTTTTGAACTTTTGTAGGAAGGTTAATTATACAATCTCTTAGCTCTTATAGACCCTTATATCATAAACGCCTACACATTTTGTGCGGGATTATCAATCGCGTAAACGCAATAAAGAGAAACAAATGCGCACTCCAAACTGCACAGAGATTGTCATACTTTTATTAGTTACATACCATCGACAACCTTGACAAGATACGTGCCTTTACTTTCCTTTCAATCAATATTCGCTGTGATTGTTGTGTTTACATAGAGGAGAGTAATATGCATTTTCGTAACTGTAAATGACAAGCTACTAAATCAACCTTGCATTATTTCATATTTCTCATGTTCGTTGCCCAAGATCATAAAACTGAGACTTCCCAGTCTCAAATCACATGTATGCGATAGGTTGAAATCGAGACTAATAATAATTATTTCAGCCAGTCATGTACTTGGGATTTGGATTTGAGATTCGTGTTCAGTTTTGTTTTTATGTTCTTGTTCTCTTTCATCTCTTACCTCAAATATTTCGACTCATACATGCCGAGTTTAAAGAAAGATAAAATGTACACTTACAAAGCCCGAAAATTCATCCTTCTTTTATCTGGGGTTCTATAGGCCGTTGATCATTGACTGTTATCTGAAAATACCGCATTGAAGGTTCAGTGTTCACCGCCATATTTCAACCATCGTTTGGGATGAAAATTGTACTCTTTACTGGTGTAAAAACTGAATTGCGCTCAACCCGATGCTAGACGGCGTTGGTAATATTATGCATTTGACAATATTATGCATTTTACTGCCCGTGAACAGCCTCGATCTAACAGAGCCTTTAATATTTTCATATTCGTCGTGTTTCATAGCTTTTAGAGTTCCCTGATAATCTATGTTAATACCTTTTACCAAAGATCTATATTGTGTAGATGACGCGCTATAACAATATTCTGAATTTTCTAATTCTGAAGTATTCTAATTTTCTTTAAGAAGTTGAAAGTAAAATGTTAAGAGATGTTTCGTGTTTGGCAGTAATTCTACTTAGTTTTGCCAGTGGTTCTCAAAATATCAGTATCCTCACGAAAGTAAAATTAAAAAGATGCAACCGTTTTTACTGTTCCCTTGTTGATAATGACCGACCTTAATAAAAACAAACATTATGCCAATCACGTTATGCTGAGATTTCTTTTATAGTGAAAGCTAAAATTCTGTTTTTCACGGAACCATTTTTGCTTACTATAACAAATTTTAATCTGTGTATATTTCTAAAATAAATTTGTTGACAGATATAATTTAATCTAAGTGTAATTGAATTTCAAAATACCAGCGACATATAATATTAAAAGCTTAGCGTGGGTTGCATTAATGTTATTAAAAGGCGATTATCATAATATTTTGTAACTTGGAAGCCACGATTTAAGTAACAAATATTGGCACTCTGCTGATAATAAATTTCAACTTCAAATTACAATTTAGATCACATCAGAAGAATTTGTCAATCAGGGGTTATTATAGTTGCGATTGAATAATTTTTAAATAATGGGGATGATGATGATGTTTTTAATGTTGATGATAATAATGATGACTATGATGCATTTAAATATTCAAAGTCAGAACTTAGCATTTTTGTAACTCGAAGATTATTATTTTTATGTAGACGATGCAATTTTAGGAAATATCGAAAATAGACCTGGAAGTAAGTTTTTCTTGAATTTCTTTAAATCCACATTATTTTGACGAATTGGCATTAATGATTGTAGAGCAGTATATGCTGATATATTAGAAGAGTTCTTTGGTATATTGTCCATGAATTTCAGAGTTCTCATGCAAACGTTTTTTCTATTGTTTTAGTATGTGCTTGGTAATTAGAACATGAATAAGACTAAACAGAGAATGCACAATCATCTACAAGTAATCCAATAGATCCGTTTTTATTAAATAATAAGCAGAACTCAGAGGCATTACAAAACTTTCGAGGGAGAAGAACTTGTTTAACTTGCTAGTTACTGGTTTAATGTTGTTAAAAGTCAATATTCTGAAAAACGAATTTTGTGTACACTGCAGTCAGCGAGGTTAAGGATTGTTTGGTCACCACACGGAAGTAGGTCAAATATGACCGCCGATTTGTGTCTCTTGGTAGGTAAGAAATGAGTAACTAAAATAATACAACATAAAATACAACCGATTTATACATGTTATTAACTATTTGATTTGGAAGAAAAGATGAGATTTACATATCAACATCGTTGCAAAGGCATTATGTTTAGACATCAAGCTACGCGCTTTATCGTTTATAATTTAAGAGGACAGAGCGTCAGCATGACTTTTGTTTTAAAAATTAGAGATACATATACAAGCTATAGTTTATTATTTTCTTTAAGGCACCAGGTTAAAAATTGTCTTATATCTAGCTATAAAATATTTGGTACAGTGTATGTATTTTAATTTTATTTCAGAGTATTTCGGAGTAAACTTAACCCGGGTTAGATATTAAATTAGAACACGGCGTAAAAAGTAAAATATGCATATCAGGAATGGCCACATCCAGCAGACACAGCCACACAGCCAAAATGTAGAGAGGAAAAGAGTGCATGGTATTACAATAATCAGTTAAAGTAAGTAACGAATATATGAACAGAGAAATTAAAAAAAAACAAGACAAATATGCAAATATTACAGGCTCGGTTGAATTGAGTCTGTCAATAAGCAGTAATTGAAATGCATATTACTGCCTGCCCACGCCGCCTAGCCCGGATTTAGCGGAACTCGATATTTACACAAGCAAACAGCACACTTTTAATCAACCCCAAACGATGGTTTGCATATGGTAAGGAACATTCCACTCAACCACTTACTACCGGCTTGGGTGGGAGTATGTCTTCGAGTCATAGCATTAGGTAAAAGTGTACACGTGACTTTAATGGATCAATCATAATACGATCCTAGATAATTTAAACCCCGGCGACAGCTAGAATGTCATGTATATGCATGTAAAATATGACCAAGTTTAACAGCGTTTGGTGTTTACGCTTCAAATTAAGTAGGCGCTGTTGCTTAAAATATCCAAAGACTGATCTTATCATTTGCCAAACGACTATATATTTATACAGTTCACACTCGTGGTGTAAAAGTCGCTTATTATAATATGTCGAAACTTCGGTTATCTCGAAATATTTACATTCCTATTGATTTCTTCGTTTAAAAAATTCGGTTCATTTTGCATGAACCGCATGACCCGTAATGACGTCAGTAACATCATGGCTGTTACTATTGAAAACTCCCACGTATTACTCCCCCTTTTCACTTAATACTAATTTTTGAAAGCAGTCGACTTAAGTTTATTTAAAGAAAAAAATGAATAAAATGTAAATATAAGTAATGATTCTTATTTTGGTGCGGTTCATGCAGATTGGACGTGCACGCGAGAGCTGGCAAATTTACCATAAAGCGCTAGCGCGCTTTATGGATTTGCCAGCTCTTGCGTGCACGTCCAATCTGCATGAACCGCACCAAAATAAGAATCATTCCTTAATTAATTTCACGGTCCCGTCAACATGTGTTCTTTTTACATATAACTTTGCGCCGCTTTAGTCGAATTCGACTTAAACAATGTTTTCATAAGTTGAAGTTAATCTTACCATCGTTTGGGATGGATAGAAATTGTACTGTTTATTGGTGTAAATATTGAGTTGTGCTCAATCCGGAGCTAGACGGCGTGGGCAGTTATATTCATTTCCAGTACTGCCCATGAACAGGCTCAATCAAACCGAGCCTGCAATATTTTCATAATTGTCGTGTTTAATGGCTTTCAAAGTTCCCCTTTCATCTATTTAAACCAGCCGGCTAAAATATCGTATAAAAATCATCGGATAAGTCGAAGTGCCGTTTATTCGTTAGGTTATTAAAGACCAAAACGCAACAAGTGCAGATCCTGATTAGACGGCTGATCTTGATCCACGCTGGTTGCACATGCGTAAAAAATGCGTATATATCGAGGAAAGGGTTAAATTGTTTGGATTGTGACGTTAGATTAAGCTCAAAGCACTCCAGCATTTGTCAAAGTCTGTAATTGTCAGGTTTGTAATTATTAATTTATTACTGCTTGACAACTTCCAACTATCAAAATTAGCACAAGGCCATGGCTGATAAGTTTTTGTTTGGTTGATGATTTTTTCCAGTTTTACCATAAATAGGAAAATTGAAAAATTACTAAACCTGAAAAAAAACGAAAAAAACAAACAGTTTAATAAATATTAGGTCTGAAAATGTTTACTGAAACATGTAATTTAATGATGAAAAAGTTTATGGCGTACAGTAAAAAGGGCAAGTTTATTGAGCAAGGGTTATATAATAATGATTCAATGACATTGGCATGACTTGAAGTTTTAAGTCAGAATATTAGAAGAGAAAAAAAATCATTTACTTGTGACCTTATAATTAATTATAAATTGCAAAATTACAAAATGCCCTTTTCGCAATAACTTGTATTTTTTAAAAATTGATACAGAGACTGTCTGTTAGTTAATAGACAGATTGTGAGTCAATGGTTTAAAAGCATAATGACTGAAATTTTCAGGTTTTAGAAATTTTAAGTCCACATAATATTAACAGTTATCAGTTGGGACCAAAAATTTAGACCAGAAAACAGACTTCATGTACCAGGAATAGCATCATATCTTTTCGTGTTTCTTACAACATTCAAATAACAGTAACTGTTACTGTTCATTTTGGGAATTTAAAGTGTTCTTCTATTACCATATTTCTGTCATGTGCACAATTCATCATTTTATGATAAAAATATGAATGTCAGAGCTATATGAGGTACATCTGTATAATCAAATACACTATTAAAAAATTGTCCGCGTTTGTTTTATGTTTGCACTTTTGTTATTACTAAATTTGTTCTGCTTCGAACGAGTCCCGGTCAGGCTGCACATTCTTTCTCACCCTGTGACACTTAAAAAAATTGCGTTTTGGAAAATAAAAAAAACGCTTTTATAATTCACAATAAAATTAACTTAAAACAGGGAAGTCAGTAAGAACTCTATTTAAAAGTATCACTCTTTATTTCGAACTTGTTTTTTTATCAAGAAAATACAGAATTTTTTTAATTTAGGTTATATCCATTTTGATAAGCTTAATGTTGTTTGATGTTTCCCGGGGCGACGTCACTTCCTTCAAGACGTGACGTCGTTTACCGGAAAAAACATCAACATTGCTTACACATTATTATGAAAAAAAAGCTCAACAATATACATACATAAACCTAACTCAAACACACTCATACATATACATAAAACTTTAAGAAAATCAAAGAAAACTGTTTTTAACAATTAAGAGTAAAACAAAAAAATAAAATAATTTTAAAGAAGTCCTTCTTAAATCTTCTGTTATGTTGAATCATTAAAAGTTCAATTTTGATGAAATTATAATATTATGTCAGTGTTAAAAGTTTTGGTTGTGGGCTGTTACCCTTGGCTTTTGCTATCTCATGTCCTTGGCTTTGGGTCTAGTGCACACTTGTTCTCAATCCTTATGATTCATTTGGGTTTTGAATTTCGGTGACCAGAATCCTCTTCTCGGAATTTGAGCGTCATCGGAAATAAATTTTGATAAACACTTTAAACACCACCACCACCACCACCACCACCATCATCATCATCATCATCATCATCATCATCATCATCATCATCATCATCATCATCATCATTACCATCATCATCATCATCATCATCATCATCATCATCATCATAATTTCATCATCACTGACATCATCATACCCATCATCATTATCATCAGCATAATAATAATAAAATTATATAAAAAAAAATATACCAATAATTACACTTAGTCCACCAATAATGATTAAAATGCATATTAATACTGTTTTTCACCACCATCCTCACCAACATCATTAATAACCCTAACATCATTATCATCATACGACCTTTGAAGTGCCTCATGATCGGTTTATCTGTCTGCTGTCGGACATCACGGAGGTGTTCTTCAAATCTTTCTTTAAGGGAACGTTCTGTCTCACCAACATAGACCACCGTAAAACATCGCGAACGCATTAATGCATATACATGTATTAGGTTTCTATCTGTACATGTGCCTTGCCCGACAGTCTTGTAGTTCTTATCCTTCGCTGTGGTCCATATTGCATCAGTATGGAGAGACATACATGTCGTGCATTGACAAGGGTTCTTAGTTCGTCTAAGGACTTTGTTTGTCTTCCCGTGAACAAGTACATCACAGAGGTTTTTGTCCCGTCAGTACGCAACCATAGGTGGGGACTTAAAAACCTCTGTCATTTTCTCTGATCTGTGGAGTGCATTCATGTGTTTCCTTAATACGGCATGTATATTAGGAAGATGTCTAGAAAAAGTTAGCACCAAATGTACTATATCTGTACTTTTCTTCATGTTCTGCATCTGTAGAAGGTCTTCTCGTTTCAAGACATCTACCTTCAACAGCTGTCTTTTAACTGCCATTCCGCTGTACCCGCTCTTTCGTAATTTATGGTTCAGTTCTTGTCTGTGCCCTCGGTAATCTTCATCTCTCTCACAAATCATCCGGAGTCTCAGGACTCCGGATATGCAAGTCCTGTCTTGGTGGTAGGTGGATGTCAAGAGCTGTTATGCAAGTAAAGTTGTTTGTCACTAGGTTTCTGATATAAACTTGTGAATATTTTGCCATTTTCCAGTCTCACCCATGTATCTAGGAACTCTATTTTTCGGTGTTGTATCTTAGTTCAATCTTAATGTCTTTGTGAATGTTATTTGCATGTTTATCAAAGGCTATCAAGGAACCTAGGCTATTCGTCCATACTCCAAAACCATTATCAATGAAACGTTTGTAGAACATGGGCTTTTGGTCAAACTCAAACAACTTTTCATCCCACATCCTCATGTAACTGCATGCAAAGTTTTTGCCTAGTCTAGAACCTATTGCATCACCCTCAGTTTGTAAGTAATGTATGTTCCCCAGGTTGAAATTATTGTTGCTAAGTACTATCTCAATAATCTTAATAACATCTTCTGTTGGTATTAAAGAATTTCTCCTAGTTCTAAGCCCTATTTTACATGCTTCAATGCCTTCTCAAAATTGTACTGTTTACTGGTGTAAATATTATTTTGCGCTTAATCCGGGGTAGGCGGCGTGGTCTGAACAGGTTAAATAGTTTTTCGTTTTCTATTGTATCAGAAAACAAAGTTTTTAAATACCTAGAAGGTCTTTGTACAAATAAGGCTGTAGGGTTGGATGGGATCTCTTCTCGTTTTTTAAAGGATTCGGCCTCAATTATTGCTGATCCTCTTTCACATATAATAAACCTACATTGTATCTATAATACAGGGCGTTGTTCACGATGATTTTAAATCAGCAAGAGTTGTTCCCATATATAAATAGAATGATAAGACAGATGTTGGAAACTACCGTCCTGTCTCTATACTAAGTGTTGTCTCTAAAGTTATAGAGAAGGTCATCTATGATCAACTTGAAGAATATCTGGTCAAACGAAATCTTTTGTATGATTTCCAGTCAGGATTCAGGCATGGGTTTTCCACTGATACTTGCCTAATATATCTCACTGATTATATCCGTTTTCAAATGGACAAAGGCCACCTAGTAGGTATGATTCTTCTTGATCTCCAGAAGGCCTTTGATACTGTTAATCATTCCATTCTTTTAATGAAACTGAAAGCTACAGGTCTCTCTAAACTATCTGTTCAATGGTTTTCATCTTATTTGTCAGATAGATGTCAATTAGTTGAACTTTCAGGTGTTAGGTCTTCCACAGCCAAGGTAACCTGCGGTGTCCCTCAAGGCTCGATCTTAGGCCCTTTGCTTTTTTAATCTATGTCAATGACATGTCTGCTGCTATAAAGAATAAACTTTTACTTTATGCGGACGACTCTGCCATTCTTGTATCTGCCAAAAACAAGCACGACATTGAAAATACTTTGTGTCATGACTTGAATATCGTTAACCAGTGGCTTATATGTAATAAACTGTCTTTGCACCTTGGTAAAACCGAATCCATTTTATTCGGTTCCCAAAGGAGGTTAAGTTCCCAGTCAAGTGTTCATATTAGCTGCAATGGTCAAACAATTGAATCTAAAACATCAGTTAAATACCTTGGCGCCATTATTGACCAATGCTTGTCCTTTGATTCTATGGCCAGGAATGTTATTAAGAAATCAAATGCAAGGCTAAAATTCTTATATCGCAAGAGTGAATTTCGTACACATCATACAAAAAAACTCTTAGTCTCTTCCCTTATCCAGTGTCATTTTGACTATGCCTGTTCGGTTTGGTTTAACAGTTTAACCAAAGAGCTAAAACAGAAGTTACAGGTTTCCCAAAACAAACTTATCAGATTTGTTCTGAATTTACACCTGTTACGACCAGGTATTCGAACAGAATGATCACCAACAGCAAGTATTACAAAAATATATTTTATTAAACAAACAATAACAAACAAGTGAAATTTACAATACCTTATATAGCTATATCTCCACACAATTTCAAAGTAAAATCCTAAATTGTCCACAGTTTGTTCAATATTTGAATGTTATAGTCCTCTGATCCTGAATTATCACTTTGAAATCACTGTCCGAAAGTCCAGAAGTTCCAATATAGTAAGCCAAAATAATCACAACACGTTTGTTGAATAATCTTCTTTTAAAAGTTATAAACTTATTAATTATATCCGTGAATGCCAACAAAAACAGCTTCAGATATCCGATTATATATATTACCAGAGAAGCTTCTAGAACCTTCAGACAATTTCTCCATCAAATATACTTCCAGAATATACCAACAAGTCTATATTTATCATGCTAAATGATTACATAAAGCATAGTGTTTTTCCATGTCTAAATATAGAACAGCTTACGGTACATGTATATTCTAGAACAATCTTGAAAAATCAATAATAGCAAACAGCATATATGTTTATATGCATATTGAAAAAAACTTCCACAATGACTTAACCCTTTCCTAGCTACATACTAGAAAGTTCTAGCAAGAGATCAAACATAATAGCATGTATGCATAACACACCCTAGGTCTCATTTAGGCAAAGAGCATTTGTCAAAATTAACTGGTTACCAGTTGCTGATAGAGTAAACCAAATAACTGTTTGTCATGTTTTTAAGATTTATTTAAACACTGCTCCCGCATATATGAGTGAACATTTTACCCCTGTCAGTGATATTCATAATTATCCTACTAGGTTCAGGGTAAAACTTAACACTTACCTTGATAGAAGTATTTTAACAGACAGCAAGAGGTATACTGTTCCAGTTGTCAAAGGGTTTGGCATTAAATCATTTGCCTACAGCGGGTGTACCTTATGGAACATTTTGCCTCAATATATCAGGGATTCCAGAACACCATATTCTTTTAAATCTAGGGTCAAGGAACATTTTTTAAAATCTGATTTTTAAAAATGAAGTTATCATACAGTTTTTGTGTGTAATTATATCATGTACTGATAGATAGTTTACTCTTCATAAATACTTCATTGCAAATTCAGTTTAATTTATTTTATGTAAATCATAATAATCTTATTTATTTTACTTATTCTTATATTAGTTTTCTTAAGCCAATGATTGATCCTGTGATAGTTTGTTCTTGTGATAATCTGTTCTTATCAATTATTATTATTTTTTATATAATATGCTTACACAATCTGTTCACTAAGGTGGTTGTTTCTTAACAATTTTTAAAACATTGACTATTTGTTATCCTATTTTAATCTCCCTATGTCATACAACACTATATCTCAAGGACCACAATGGAAATAAGAGTAAATTACTACTCTTTTTTGTGTTATCCTTGACATTTAATGTTGAGTGACATGGCTGTATTAATTCATACTTTGTTATATTGTTTCTGTATGTCTTAATATTTTATGCCATGTTATTACACATTTTATGTTGAAATAAATCTAATCTAAATCAAACCGAGTCTGCAGTATTATATAAAGCGCAAAATAATATTTACACCAGTAAACAGTACAATTTTGATCCACACCAAACGATGGTTTGCATAAGGTTTGCAACATTCCGCACTCTCTTACTGCGTACTAGTGGAAGAATGTCTTCAGTCAAAGCATTAGGTAAAATTTACATGCGACTTTAATGGACTAATCATAATAAGAACCTAGATAATTTAAGGCTCGCAAACATTGCAAATGGCGAAAACAGGCTTAATTTTCAAAAATGAATTTTGGGGAAAATACTTATTGCCATCTAGATTTTAGTAAAGAAATGTATTTAGCTAAGGATGTAGTTAATAATTGCAAGCTCAATTTAGTCTAATTCATGTTCTAATTATCAAGCACATACTAAAACAAAAGAAAAACTGTTTGCATGAGAACTCTAAAATTCATGAACAATATACCAAACCAACTCATACCTGAAATAAGTATATGCTGGTCTACAATGTTTAGTGCCAATTCGTCAAAATAATGTTAGGGTTTTCAAGAAATTCAAGTAAAACTTACTTCCTGGTTCAAACCGAAAGTAGAAATATATGTTCTGGGAGATAAGGGAAGTAACATGCATATCAGTAAAGTACCTGCAGGAGTTGCTTTTCTTGAAGGCATTTACAATTATTGTATTAGTGACATGAGAATATATAACAGAACATAGGGACGGGAGCCAGTCTAGTGAAACCTTACGTTATTCTAAAACTTCTAAAGTTCGTATCGACGTTTGATACACACTTTAACCCGATTTCATACAACACGGCCGTTGAATGGTATACACAATGAAAACAACACTGTGTTACTGCGATTTCTTTGCGAGACTTGAATATGTCGGTTAGTAAAGGACCCTAGAAGAACCCCGTGGACGCGAATATGTTTGTATGAGACCCATCATGCATGGTTGGTTACTTTTAAATAGCAGCAACTTCAAAAGGTGAACATGGAATGGTATTAATATGTAAATACCGCATTGACGGTTCCGTTTTTAGCTCGACTATTCGAAGAATATGTCGAGCTATTCTACTCACTTAGGTGTCGGCGTCGGCGTCGGTGTCGGCGTCGGCGTCGCCGTCCCGCTTTGGTTAAAGTTTGCGTGCAACATACCTATATCTTACAAACTACTTTAGCTACAGCTTTGAAACTTGGCACACTTGTTCATCATCATGTCCCGAGTGTGTGTGCCAAGAACCATAACTCTAACTTTCATTTTGATCAAATTATGGCCCTTTTTCGACTTAGAATTCTAGGTTAAAGTTTGCGTGCAAGCTACTGTACAAACACATAACTTCCATACTCTTTATACTACAGCTTTGAAACTTTCAGCACTTGGTCATTATCATATCCTGAGTGGATATGCCAAGAACCATTACTCTTACTTCTATTTTTTTCAAATTATGGCCCTTTTTCGACTTAGAATTTCAGGTTAAAGTTTGCGTGCAAGCTACTGTACAAACACATAACTTCAATACTACTTATACTACAGCTTTGAAACTTTCAGCACTTGTTCATTATCATATCCCGAGTGGATATGCCAAGAACCATAACTCTTACTTCCATTTTGATCAAATTATGGCCCTTTTTCGACTTAGAATTTTAGGTTAAAGTTTGCGTGCAAGCTAGTTTCTTTAATACTTCTTGTACTATAGCTTTGAAACTTTCAACACTTGTTTACCATCATGACCCCGACTATGTATTCCAAGAACCATAACTCTTTCTTTAATTTTTAATCAAATTATAGCCCTTTTTCAACTTAAAATTTCTGGTTAAAGTTTGCATGCAAGCTAGTTACTTTCATTCTTCTTGTACTATAGCTTTGAACTTAAAGACACTTGTTCACCATCATGACCCTGACTATGTATGCCAAGAACCATAACTCTTTCTTTGATTTTTATCAAATTATTGCCCTTTTTCACTTAGAATTTAAGGTTAAAGTTTGCGTGCAAGCTAGTTACTTTCATACTTCTTTGTACTACAACTTTGAAATTTGTTCTTTATCATGACCCTGACTATGTTTGCCAAGAACCATAACTCTTTCTTTGATTTTTATCAAATTATTGCGCTTTTTAGAATTAGAAATTAAGGTTTAAGTTTACGTGCAAGATGGTGAAACCTCATAACTTTCATTCTATTAAAACCACAACTTTTAAACTTTGTATACGTTTATTTTATCATACATCAGGTTGATGTTCAAAGGCCCATAACTCATCCTTGCTTTTTTTATTTAATTTTTGCCCTTTTTCACTTTGAAATTAGAATTAAGACTTAGAAATTATGGTTAAAGTTTCAGTGTTAGTGTTTTTCATAGGTAATGCTATAGAAAAGGTTTAAAACAGATTTACTTAACAAACTTTGGATGAAAGTGTTGAGTGGTTATACTATACTATACTATACTATACTATACTATACTATACTATACTATACTATACTATACTATACTATACAATACTATACTATACTATACTATACTATACCACACCACACCACACCACACCACACCACACCACACCACACCACACCACACCACACCACAACACAACACAACACACCACAACACAACACAACCACATACCACACCACACCACACCACACCACACCACAACACAACACAACACAACACAACCACATACCACACCACACCACACCACACCACCCCCAGCACACCACACCACCCCCAACCACCACCACCACACCACCACCACACCACACTACCATCACCCCCACCACCACCACATACCACCACTACAAACAACACCACCACCACACCACCACCTCCACACCACCACCACTAACAACAACAATACCACCACCACCACCAACAACACCATCACCAATAACAACACCACCAACAACAACACCACAAACAACAACACCACCAAAAGCAACAACAACAACAACACAAACAACAGAAGCAACAATAACACAAATAACAACAACAACTCTACCAACAACACTGTCAACAACACCACCAAAAACACCCCCACCACCACCACCACCAACAACAACAACAACACCACTACCACCACCACCAACAACAACACCAACAAGACAACCAACAATAACTCAAAGAACAACAACAACACCACCATCAACACCACCACCAACTATACCGTAAACAACACCACAAACAAAAACACCACCACCAACAACACCATCACCAACAACACGAACACCACCAACAACAACACCACCACCAACATCAACACCAACAATATTATCAACAACACCAACAACTAACAACACTAACAACAACAACAACAACATAACAACACTAGCACCAACAACACCACCATCACCACAAATAACACCACCACTACCAACACCAACAACAATACCAGCAACAGCAACTACACCAACACCACCAACAACAGCAACCAGCATACCATACCATACTATACTACACCACACCTCACCACATCACTTTAGGTGGGCAGGGATAGTGGGTTGATGGGTGTGGGATCAGGGGTGTATGGGCTGGGTTGTGTAAACACTCTTAAAAAACTACAATAATAAATTAAGTGTAATTTATTGATTTCCTAACTTAGATTAAGAAACTTTTGTTCATGTGTGTGTGTTGGGTGTCATAAACTCCTGAATTACTTCCCAGTTTAAATGAAGCCCAGTTTAAAATGTGCTTAAATATGTCTGACTTCGAATAGTCGAGCTTGCAGTCGTTTCCGACTGGCTCTTGTCAACATTGCACTGTTTAATTGTGTAAATATTAAGTTGCGTTCATCCCGGTGCTAGGCGGCGTGGGCAACAATACAGATTTCCAAAACTGCCCTTCATTCAAACCGAGCCTGCATATTTTCATATTTTCAGTGTTCGGTAGCTTTCAGAGTTTCTTTTTAATCTATTTCTCTTCCTACAGCGTTTGTAAAGATCAAATTCAATTTGCATATAATGATACCAGGAACGACCCGCCTCAGTACAATTATGCGCACTAGATCCGTGGACCAAGATATGTCTCACAGCCTGTTTGGCTTTTGATCCGTTGGAACTCGTGGGGTTGCCATATAAGACATGTATCAAAAATCGTGTTAATTACTGCGTTGTGTGGTGGACCCATAGTGCAATTTGCGTTTTTACCCATATGTCTTGCCAAGTTTTATACAAACTAATTCGCGACCTAAGGGAACACTTCCTGACCGCGACCAGCTCCAAAACTTTAAAGGTGGTTCTTTTGTTTCAAATGACGCAGAAATTCTGGAATTCGAGTCCATAGTATGGACTGTTAACAGCTCGGCCAAATCTGTGATCTCAGCTGGAGCTATGTTTAATTCACTCGCTACCAGAGAAGAAGAATCAGTTTTTGTTTTGATATTGTCGTGTCTTAGCCTATTATTAACGAATGAGATGTAGCAGAAAACACTATCAACTACTGTTAATATTTACATTATAACTATGCTATTTCTTTATGAATTATTAAGTTGAATCCGTCTTGACATCATAAACAACAGAATAACTATTACCTTCAAACCTTGCTCTATAAAAACGAATGAAAAAGGATCCTTTAAATGTGTATCTTTAAATAGCTAGACATAATATTTTTGCTTGATTTCAGACTAGAAAATATATAAAGGGATAACAATAAAAGATTACTGAAGAAATTCTTTTATCGGGGTTTAATTTGTGTTTTTCCGCTACATTAAATCCGTCTTTTCCTGTGTAATTTATCAACCGTAATCCCAAATGCGACTAAAAGCTTTTAAGGGCCGTCTACAGTCATCACTACGCTTTCATTGTTAAAACAGAAAAATGTCAAAGTCTCTTTAACGGCGAAGTGTATCATAAGAAAACTTTGGACAAGACAAGACAATATTTTATTCAAGATAAGTACAAAGTACATAATCTAGAAAATTATATACAAATACAACTACAACGTGGTCTAAGAGTTTTGAGAGTTACAAGTACACTATTTCACGCAAGGAAAATTTGAGAGAAAATGTATATATGTTATATAAATACGGAGAGTGACAAACACATTACACAGTAATTGATTGTCTAATTTCTAAAGAACTTTTTATATAATTTGCAATATTTTTTAAAACGCCAGAGTCATGCGTTCCCATTAATGAATTGAATTTAAAAACAGATGGTCTAACATAGAATTTAGAATTAAGAAACTTCTGCCTTACAGATGAATAACACGGACATATGCAAATAAAATGATACACATCTTCTATGCCTTGATTGCCACAGTATAAACAGTATCGTTCATTTCTTGGAATGTTATTGGAGCCATAACGGCCTGTATGAATTCTAAGTGAATGAGCACCGATTCTAAATTGCGTAATGTATTTTCTCAGTTTAGCAGGCAACACGTCGAGGTAAGTTTCATATGAAGAAGTATTTTTATAATGGACATAATCTGTCAAAACTGAACTACCTTGTAACAACCCATACCATTCTTGAATGAAAAGGTCTACAACACGTTGATGAACAAGAGCTGTCAGAGGAGACAGCATGCTCGACTATTCGAATCATTTGAAACAAATGCAATTTGAAGATTAAAACAATTACAACTATGGCCATACATTCATGTGCAATCAGGAAAAATATTTACAAGTGAATGGTACGGGAGAAATTCTTTTCAAATAACAGAAATAATTCCTAAATGTACCATAAATATTAAACTGAATAGGGGAATAACTATGAAATATTTCTGAATTTGTTAGAAAACTTGTTAGTAATTTTTTATTAGAGACATTTACTTTTAGTCAAATATCAATCACTTCAGTAATGTTAAAGAAAAAGAACTGAAATGAAAATATAATGGTAGTTTGAAGTTGATACCTTAAGTATTTGCAAAGTTATCGATGAAGTGCACTTAAGTGAAAATATATGTGAAACTAGAAATGTGTCCATAGGACACGGATGCCCCGCTATGCATCATTTTCAGACACTCAAGTGCAATGATGGGAATAATACGCGATACACTGCCCTTTCATGGTGAACATTTGTGTCAAGTTTTTTTGAAATCCCTCCATTTATAATGAAGTTACAGCCTGGACAAGAAAATTCTATTTTTGGTAACAGTGACCTTGACCTTGGACCTTCAGGCTTGGGTATTGTGCGGACACACTGCCTTTTCATGAACATTTGTGCAAAGTTATTTTAAAATCCCTCCATTTATAACAAATTAACAGCCAGGACAAGATAATTCTATTTTTAGTAACAGTGACCTTGACCTTTGACCTACAGGCATGGGCATGGTACGTGACAAACCGCCCTGTCATGGTGAACATTTGTGTCAAATTATTTTGAAATCCTTCCATTCATAACAAAGTTACAGCCTGGACAAGAAAATTCTATTTTTAGTAACAGTGACCTTGACCTTGGATCTACAGGCATGGGTATTGTGCGGACACACCGCCTTGTCATGGTGAACATTTGTGCCAAGATATTTTGAAATCCCTCCATTCATAACAAAGTAACAGCCTAGACAAGAAAATTCTATTTTTTGCAACAGTGACCTTGACCATTGACATACAGGCTTGGGCATGTACGTGACACACCGTCTTGATATGGTGAACAATTATACCAAGTTATTTAAAAACCCAATAAGAAATAACAAAGTTACAGAGCGGACACGATTTTGCAAGAAAATTCTATTTTTAGTAACAGTGACATTGACTTTGGACCTACAGGCATGGGTATTGTACGCGACACACCGCCTTGTCATGGTGAACATTTGTGCCAAGTTATTTTGAAATCCCTCCATTCATAACGAAGTTAAGGGCCGACTGTATATTTTGCTTAACACAAAATGTAAGCGAAAAGGGGGCATAATTTGAAAAATATTGGAAGAAGGGTTATGGGTCTTGTTGGTTATGATGTAGATTTTGATGGTGAAAATGTATTTCAAGTTTCAAGGCAATATCTCAATTAGTTTTAAAGTTAGAGGCAAAATGCATATTTTGCTTGACACAAAATATAAGAAAAAAGGGGCATAACTTGAAATATATTGACAGCAGAGTTATGGGTCTTGTTGGTAATGATGTAGAATTTGATGGTGAATATATATTCCAAGTTTCAAGTTGATATCTCAAGTAGTTTATAAGTTATGGACCAAAGTGCATATTTTCCTTAATGCAAAATTTAAGTGAAAAAGGGGCATAACTTGAAAAATATTGGAAGCAGAGTTATGGGTCTTGTTGGTAATGATGTAGAATTTGATGGTGAATATATATTCCAAGTTTCGAGTTGATATCATAAGTAGTTTTCAAGTAATGGACCAAAGTGCATTTTTTGTTTAACGGACGCCGACGCCGACGCCGACGCCGACACCGGGGCGAGTAGGATAGCTCCCCTATTCTTCGAATAGTCGAGCTAAAAATGTTTGGAAAATTAATATCAATACTTTGTGGATACAAAAATACATTAGAGAAACCGTAATCGTCTAGTAGTTTCTTAACAGAAGAAACCCAATTTGTGTGTCCCAAATTACAATCTTCTAATGCTCGCCGATATAATGATACGATAACAACATTTTCACTGCGCAATAATTTACACCAGTACGAAATTATTCTTTTGTATCTGGATATAAATAGAGGGTATCGGCCTAATTCACCGTATACCCCAACAGATGTAGTAGATTTTCTAACATTTAAGATGGATTTACAAAATTTTAAATGTACACGCTCAATATTTTTAAACTTAGAAAAAACCCACACCTCTGATGCATAGTTAAGTGTAGCTCCAACAAAAGCATCAAATAGTTCATAGAAGCTTTTTGGCGTAAGAGGTAGCTTCTTTAAATTAAACAAAAGATTATTTAAAGCCTTTAACGATTTGCCTACAAGAAAATCACAGTTAGCGGAAAAAACACCATTATATTTGAAGATACAACCAAGGTAATTAAAATTATCAACAACTTGTATAGCTTCAGTTTTGTAAAACCATTGTTCGTTAGCTCTTAAGGCTCCTCGTTTTCTAAACACCATTATTTTAGTTTTCGAACTATTAACCTCCAAACTCCAATTTTGACAATAATTTGCTAAACAATTTAAATAACTCTGGAGTTCCTCAGGTGAGTTACCTAAAATTACCATATCGTCTGCAAACAATAAAATAATCAAAACTATATCATATATTTCAATACCTGAATTCGCATTGTTCTGCAAATATAATTCTAAATCCTCCAAAAACAATGACACTAGCAAAGGGGAGATAACTTCTCCTTGTCTTAAACCGACTGAATATTCGAAAAATTCAGAAAACTGTTACAATGTTTAACACATGATTTAACATTCATATACATGTTTTTTACAATTTTTAATACCCTACCTCGTATATCAGTATTAAACAATTTATACCAGAGTGCATTTCTATAAATACTATCAAAACATTTCTTTAGATCAATAAAGGCCACATACAAGCGTTTATTATTGTTTAAAAAATGTTGTACGACAGATAATAGGGAAAATATCGCATCAGTAGTGGAAACACCTTTGCGGAATCCAAATTGCGCATCACTTATAAGATTGTATTTATTGCAAAAAGAGGATATTCTATCATTTAGAAGTGTTGTAAATAATTTGGAATAACAACTTAATAACGTAATTCCTATGTAATTTTCGACCACACTGCGGTCCCCCTTTTTAAAAAGAGGTATAATTATCCCCTCTGTCCATCTGTCTGGGAAAACACCAGAGGCTAAGATAGCATTGAAAATGTTACAAATGTATGGTGATAAAATATCTCCCGATTCTATAAAATATTCGTTCAAAAGGCAGTCAATACCATGAGATTTGTTACGTTTTAATTTTTTTTATACATTTTTGAACCTCTTCAACTGTGACTGGAAAATCTAATTCATCGTTAAAATCGTCATCACAATCAAAATTATGGTTCGCACAAAAGTTTTCGGCAACATCATTAGATGACTGAAAGATTTCTTGCTCTAAGTTAGAAAAAATGATAAAATTCATCTAAAGTTATCGAATTATCTTTTGAATTGATATTAATTTCTCTAAAATACTTCCAAAAATCTCTTGGTTTTTTTCTTTTTTAAATCTTCAATTTCTTTTAATTTCCTGGCTTCAAATGTCTTCTTTTTCTTTGATAATAATGTTTTATAACGCTTTTTACAATCACAAAAGTATTCACGCAAAGCTGAAGTCCTACGTTGGTTAAAAATGCGCAATGACTCTTCATATGTTTTCCTAGCCTGAGCACATTCACTATCAAACCAATCCGCATGTTTCACTACTGAAGAAGGAATAAAACAACTACGATGGGTGTTAATGGTTGATTTTTTAAATAATGGTGCAGCTACGCTTTCGATAAGCAAGGAAAATTTGTTCACTACATCATTAATACTTGTGCGATTAATACACGACGTAAGTTGATCGAATTGATCACTTATTGTTAGTAAGCCGTTTCTAAAATCGTCTTTAAAAATGGAATTCCACCGATGTCTGTTTTCGACATAATCCTCTTTAGGTAATATATTGTTATTACACCTTAAGGAAAAATAGATTGGTGCATGATCACTCCAGTGATTGAAATTCAGCACGGAGAAATCTGTAATCTGTGAAAAGTGACATTCACGTGCTAATAAATAATCAATAGTGGATGCACCGTTACGTGAAACAAATGTTAATGCGCCTTTGTTACAATCATCAAATAGTCGCCCATTAACTATGCGCAATCCCGTGGATTTACACAGGTCAACTAGTTTACAACCAAAATTACACACCGGCTCTTTTGTTTGCCGTATGTTGATAATTTTGAGAATAACCTGCGATAACAAAAGAATTCACGAGACCAGGTTGTTCCATGCACGTGGACGGGTTGTTCTCCGAAAAGAATTACCCGTCCACGTGCAAGGAACAACCTAGTCTCGTGCGTATATTTAAAAGTATTAAAACAATACAAAAAAGACACACAACATTTTTTTTACATTTTTAGCACTAGAACAAATGAAGTAAAATTAAAACACCACATCATTTTATGTTATTTTCTTTTTATAACCCAATTTAAATAACACTTACAGTTGATCAAAAAAGTTCGTTTAACATGCATTTTTTTAGTACCTTATTGTCATTATGTATTGTCAGGTTTCAACAAGTAAAAATCGTAGAATAATGTACATGTATACACATTTATGACAATATTCCAAATTATGGAAAAAAGCCGAGATTTTAAGCTCCTTTTCAAATATCGTTTAGTCTTATTCAAATACCATGTATATATTGAAGTGAATTCGATGTTGTAAAACACATTTTGTCTTTTTAAATTTTTAGCACTTGTGTGTTCGCTTTATTTTCATCGCTTGACAGAGGAGAAATCTGACACTTGGCTTTTTTCCTTTATATACTACTAAATGTTTGCTAAGCGCCAATAATATTTTTGTACCTGTCATCTGGTGTATGCCAGTTAAAAGTTTTATTTTTTATTTATTTTAATTCACCTAATTAATGACTGATTTGACAAATGTTTGTCGTAATGTGTTTACGGGGTTTATTTTGAATTTGAAATGGATATCGGGGATGTGCACAAATCAATGTTATTGCATATAATGAAGACCTTCCCTTAAAACAGACGGCCCTTTAGGAATGCTGTGCAACTGAGCACACGATTTTACAAAAGTGTGCTTTTTTCAATAGACAAATGGAATACCAAGTAGTTATTATTATAAGTTGAAGGCCTTGTCAAAGGTTTGAAAAAAAAACATGTTCGTGCATATTCTTAAGTAGTTTTGAAGTATAGTTTAAAAATTTTTAATGCCGCACATTTTAACTGAATGAAATAGTGATCGAATGAATGAGTGCGTGAATTGTGCAATTTCCGCATCAATATGACTGAAATACTGTTGAAAGCGGGTGTTAAACCCAACAAAAAGTATGATACGTAAATAATGACGCTAACCTGTATGTATTTTGTGACAAAAAATTTCGGCTGCTCAACTCTTCAACCAAATCTGATGCTTGGGACAAACTTTCATTCAAATCGCAGCACTTGCATGTGTCTAAGGTGTGTAAATCGGATATCAACCTCGTACATCGCTGTTTCTGTGTAGAAAATACCTGGCCACGAGCTTCATGAAACACCTCGAGCGCTTCGCGCTCTCGGTGTCACAAGAAACTCGTGACCAGGTATTTCCTACACAGAAACACCTCGTACTCGGTTGATATCCTATACGAATTACATTTATTATCCATGCTTAAGAAATTGTCAGGAATATAAAATTCGCAATCAATAAAGTCAACACATTGGTCATATAATATAAAATCGTTTTTGTTGCCAACTCTGGCATTGAAGTCACCAATGATAAAAACTGAACCTGAAGTGCTGTAAGTATTAATGTCATTTTGTAATGACTCAAAGTATTCAAAGTCAACTATAGTATACACTGGCGAATCCTCAGGTCAAATATAAACACCACATAAGTATGTATCATTGGTTAACTTGAAAAAATCTTTCGAAAGTTTAACCCAAATAATAGAGTAGTGTTGATTGTTAACAATCTCTACACCTTGTTCAATATGATCATGCACAAATAAAGCGAGACCTCCACTATTACGGCGTGCATTTCTATGTTGAAACTTCCGGTAAAAGTTACTACTTTTATATAAGGAAAGTTGTGTACAGAAATATAATGTCATGTTGCGAAATGAGGTCTACAAAGTCTGGATCATCCCTTTTTGGTCGGTAAGTCCATTCACATTCCAGCTCAACACCTTTACATCACCCCCCCCCCCTCAAATCCCTACTCTTTAATTGTGCGGCCATCAATATACAGCGTGTCATACGAAATCCACGCACTCTGTCCCTGCTGTTTTGCCTCCTTAAGTCGTGGTACAAGTTTTCTTCTCTTATCTGCTACTTCCTTTGGATATTGTTCGTTCACATAAAAACGAGTGCCTTTCAATGACTTTGCCTGCTTCCGAACATATTCTCTATCTTTAAACTCGAGGAACTTTGCGACTATACTTCTTGGGTTTCCCTGTCGACTTGCACCCATTCTGTGGACCCTTTCGATGATTAATTTATCAGCGTAATCCTGTGCAATGTTCATTTTCTCAACTAAGAATTTTCTTAATTTGGCCTCAGTTTCAGTATTCGATTCACGTTCCGATTCATCAATATTGGCGAAAACCAGATTGTTCCTCATTGATTGAGATTGCAAGTAGGTAACTTCATCTTTCAATGATTTCTTCTCAGCTTCTAGTGTGGAAACCTTATCATACAGTTTATCTTGTGAGAATTCGATGCTGTCCGCCTTATCCTCAACTGACTGAAGTCTCTCGTTGGTCAACTTACTACGATCTTCAACAACTTTCCACAAGCGCTCAAGATCATTTTCGAAAGTGTTTATTTCGATTTAAGTTCATGAAGAGTCTCTAACTTTTGCTCTATTTTATTAAGCCTACCTTCTATTTTCTGCAGACAACGCAAAACGTCGTGGAATTGCGGTGCGTTCGATGCCGTCGGGGACATTTGGTCGCTCTGTGCTTTACTTTTCCGTTTCTCCATAGTATCTTGTTCTAAATCCAATTCAGAATCAGAGTTAAACACACTATTTATAACTTTACTTTCATCAAACAACACAGAGTTCGCTTGATTCAAAACGTCACTTATCGAAACACCTCCCGGGCCTCCACTCAATGACTTTCGTTTACTACTACACGTTTCACTATCACTAAAACTACTGCTATTTCCTTTCTTTCTTTTACTTTTTCCCATATCAAAGTTTAACACTTCAAAGTTATCCACAAAGTTAACTATTTATTTGAACTCAGCTCCAAATTTCCGCTTAAATTTAATTTTAAATCCAAACATTGGTGAGAGCAGAAAAAACACCTCCAACCATCT
The DNA here is from genome assembly GCA_038501625.1 of Corbicula japonica. Classification (NCBI taxonomy): domain Eukaryota; kingdom Metazoa; phylum Mollusca; class Bivalvia; order Venerida; family Cyrenidae; genus Corbicula; species Corbicula japonica. The sequence continues at coordinate 190,799 of JAZAYU010000608.1, forward strand.
TGACCACGTGACCGGTCACCATTTGACAATTGAACGGTTTTAATGTATCGTTATTTTTATACGTTAAGAAATGTTATAACAGAAGGAAAATAGCTAGATGTAACAATTCTCTAAATTTCTATTTATAACATCTAAACACAAAACTAAAGAACACAAAACATCATTTAAATGCCCACTCGAGGAATGAGATACTTATAACAAATCTATAAACTTGGAGATATTTGTGAAATTGTGATTGACCTTGAATTATTTCGTCGCGTAAATATGTGACAAAGGAAAAAAAAGTTGATTTCTCTCTTTATACTAGAAAGTATTTTACAGTACAAAACATATTGTTGATTCATAATAAATAATAATGTGAGCAAAAGTGATAAAATGATGGTTTTGTTGTTTAGCTTTAGTGTTTGGATGTAAACAAAATTTAAGATAATTTGTAGGTCTAGTCTTTTTTCTTAATGACTGTTAACTTGTTTTATTAACGTAGGTAAAATGAGAATATATTGATAACTATCACAATTTTGTGTGCAAAAATATTGCATTCCGCATTTTGCAGTTTGAGAGATTAAGATAATTTTCTTTATTATAGATGACAGTGCTGTGACTATTGTAGACGGCCCTTAAAGTGTTTATCACCAAAATAATACTTTAATGGCGACGATTTGATTTAAGAAAGCTTATTTTAATGTTTTATGTAACTGTGAGGAATTTATTAGGTTATTCCTTTTAGCAATTGCGCGATTGGGAAGACTGACACCGGTCACTATATGTGTAATATGTTACCCTGTCATACGTGTTAATATCTTAGGATTTTGAAGGTTAGTACAAGATACAGAGGATTCTCTAATTCCAAAATAGTTCGTGGTTCTTTTAAGCGCCAGTGTCTAGCGCTTCTACACTGGACATGGACACTGGACTCGCTAACAATTGAGCTTATGATCCACTCTAAATGTGGGAATCTTTCGGGACAAGATTCCAACTATAACTTGGCCATCTTCACAATCTTCACGCTGGGTGGACGGTTTATAAAACAACGTTTTGTTATAATAATGTTGCATATGAGATATTAAGGCATTTATTATTTCCTACAATTCGCTGAATAAACGAGATTGCGAACACAATCATGACCGACTTCAGTGACATGAACGGTATTTGATAGGAACCACGATAAAGATGCCTTATTGAAAATTGTTTAACTTTGTGTTGTTAATAACTTTCGAAGTGTTAATATAACTGATATTTTTCACCTAAATGATAAAACAAGGCATCAAATTTCAACTTTGTGCAAGCAGGCAACACACAGTCTTTGTAGAACACCGAATTCTAATGCTCACTATGTTTGAGAATAGCCTCATTAATATTCTAATGTAACTTAGCGTAACATTATTAATTTGTTATTTCAACTTCGACACAAAAGCAAGCCCGCAGACTAAATTCATATTTCTTCTTGTTTCACAGAAATGATCAGCATATTGAAACGACGTGTCGCGCGCAAAATTTGGGTCGCTACCTTGAAGGTCAAGGTCACAGCATGACCTTGGAGCAAAACCGTATCCTACCCATAACTTTGTTATTTGAAGTCGGATTTCAAAAACTTTCACAGACATGATCATCATATTGGCACGACTTGTCGCGCGCAACATTTGGGTCGCTACCTAGAAGGTCGTCACAGCATGACCTTGAAACAAAATCGTGTTCTGTCCATAACCTTGTGAAGAGAATTTAATAATTTTTCATACAAAGAAGTGAAAATAATGAATCTTATTATATTTCAAGTTTAAAGTGTATATCCCGAATACTTGCTGAGCAATTAAAAAAATTATGATCGGTGTAGTTTGAACATAGGTTGAGTGTATGACACAACAAGTCTGATGCTTCTGGATTGTGCTTTTTTGTGCTCCAACATAACCCTCAGATAAATCACACCCAGCTATAAGGAAGTAGACATCTTAATGAAACGACATTTCACTGCAGCTCTTTCAGTTGCAATGTTAAAGATTGATTGCTTAATTTCATCTTTAAATCAATGTTAATAGCTAGTCTAGCCTGTATCTTGGAAATCTAAATAAACAATAAGGCGTAAAAAAAAAATTGTTTGTTTCCGGTATCCCGACCTACCCTAAAAATCGGCCCGACCCTAATGTTTTTATGGGCTCCAAAATTTTTTTAAAAATTTGTCAGAACCTTAAAGCCTAATTGACGATAGTTGTGAATTTAGTGTATTATACCTACCTGGATGTTTTAGTGGTACCGTGCCTAAATCGATCATTCTCTAATGAGCGCTTTACTAACATTGTTTATAGAGCATCTCATGATAAAGACTAAAACATGTCTTCCAGCGTGCTTGGTGTGTATATTTCCAAATCATGTGGCCATTTAAAAGAAGATGTTTGTTCCTTACGTGCATACAACAGTTCCCTGTCTGTCAAGGACATTTTCTATTGTCATCACCCCCCTAAAACATCTGATACGAAGAGTTGTTTTGAAGCAGACGGTTATTTTTCTTTCCCAAATGTGAATGACTCATTGAATTTGAAGTCTTCAAGATCTATGACTTTAGATAAAACGTTGAATGTGTCAGATCTGGTACAGTTTAATGTGAAATATATTGTCTTCACATGCAAGTCTACTGACAGTGAAGCCCAAGAAGCAGCTGAAGTGATTGAAAATGTCACCAAAAAAACAGTAAATACATTCGAACTAATGTTGTCAGGGGGCCGATCAAGAATTACAAAAAAGAAAACCAGCAGGTAACAATTTATTTATTCGATAGAAAAATGTGTTTTTAATATATGCGCCTATCTGTGACAATTGAAGCCTTCAGATATATATTGCCTCACTTCAGTGGAGCTCTTTTCAGAAATTGAATGTTTTTTCTATGGATAACTAGGCAGGCAATATTAAACATCAAAAATAAAAAAAAAAAGGCAAGTTCAAAAGTTAAAAAATGTGTGCTTTTTACATTCTTAAATTGTTCGGGAAAAAATGTTCAAGATTGGAAATTGAAGCACTGTCGTGAAAGCCAGTACATCTTTCAGATAAGAAAATGCAAAAATTCTGAATGTTGTTCTCCATGTCAGTCAGAGGTTGACTTTTTACCAGATCCAATACTAGATGATAGTGGTGAACATTATCAAATATACAACATTGCAAAAGAAAGTGAAGCAAAACAGGCAGCAGAGGCCATAACACCAGTACCTGAGGAACAACAGTCATTAGAGAAAAATAAGTCCGGTATAAAACTTGACAGTAAAAAGAAAGACAAGCAAAAACACAGTGCAACAGCAGAAGATCATGACCCATATTTGTATACTACACAGCATGCCAGATTAGTTGCAATATGTGTGGAATGTAGGAAACCTAGGGTTGTGTATTCTAAAAACAAACTCACAGTCCGACAACAGGCAAACTTACAACGAGATATTGATGAATCGGATTTTACATGTGGATCTCCAGTGACCGAATCCATACTGATACATGCCAAAGCCAGACCGCTAGGTTGTAATGATCCTGTAGAAGTTTGTTACTATGGTAGTAATCTAGGGCAATTGGATCTTTGTGCTCACTGTGGACAGAGTGGTGGGGAAGTATCACAAGAACTCAAGAAAAAATTTAAAACAGTTTTACCTATTTGTGAGCTATGTGCAGTTGTAAGGGAAATTATAGTTGCCAGACCTTATGGCAAGCAACAATGACATTCTTAATGCTCAAACTTCAATCTCACTAAAGTCAGATCTGACAAACTGTTAGATCTGATGACGACCCGTAGACACCGTATATAAAGCTATATTGTTTCCTGATTCTATTTTTAGAAATTGTCAACACACGAAGCATGATTTATAAGGCTAACAAAGATCTGAAAATGTCATTAAAAAGTAGAAATGAATGAAATACTACATAAAACACATATATCTTCAGTAAAATATGTCTTACGCATGTTGTCAACACTTTCCACAGTTTAAAACACCGTGTTTACTTTCACTTTTGCGATTTTGTAGGCGACAATCTGATTGGTTCAAAGGGTTGGTGATAAAAGCACGTTTTAGTTACTCATCATCAGATATCAGATCTAACAGTTTGTTAGATCTGACTTTAGTGAGATTGGTTTAAACTTTAAAATAGCCAGCTTATTGAGTTTTAGAGTGTTTTTGTTTGGAAAAATCTCACAATGACACAAGTATTAGCTTTGTTAGCCATTACACAAGTAAGGGCTATTCCATTTAAACATACACCCCACCCCAGGAAGGCAAAATAAGGAAATTCTATAGAGGGTGGTAAGTGTTTGTAGGGGGGACCTTTTTACGCTTAATACAGTTCAAAAGGGGGGCGGTCCAATTTGAAAGTGCCTTCCTGGGGTGGGGTGTATGTTTAAATGAAATAGCCCTAATAGATTATATTCGACACTTTGAGCATTCAGTCTAACTAATAGAATGTGAAAAAACTGAATTTATATTAATCATATAACATTTTATTGCAATCATTTGTGTTACATTTTCAAAACCTGTGTACTGTATCTGGAAATTCATATCAAATTTAGCATATTAAGTCATTTTTCACAAATAAAAACTTTTTCCAAAAAAAACAACTTTTTCCTACCTACCTACCCTATTTTTTTTGGGCATGTTACCGGAAACAGACTTTTTTTTTTTAGGCCTAACAAATAGTTTGATTTAAACTCTGTACAAAAATAACGCTCTATACACAGAATTTCTTCTAGATTTAAGATTTTCATACTTTTATATCATCCCATTATTTCAGATCTTTGTCAGTTTATATATATCGAGAACATACAGACGTTAAAGGAATGATGGAAGCCTTTTTTAGATGTTACCGCATTGGAACGGTCAGAGGCAAACATATAGATTTCAATTAAGTAGTTTATGCAAAAGATTTTTGAAAATCATTGAACAGTACACACTACAGTACGACTTTTTTTCCAATTAACACATTCCCTTGGACGGCGTGGGCAGTAACTTAAATATGCATTTTCAGTACTGCCCATGAACAGGCTCAATCAAACCGAGCCCGCAATATTTTCATATTTGTCGTGTTCGGTGGCTTTCAATGTTCCATTTTCATCTATTGACGTATCAAAAGAACAATCCTGTAAATCCATTATATACGTCCTCTGTTTGATATATTAAAAAGTGTTTCCTATTAGCAAGCATTGTTTATCACGTGTAAAAAGTCTTCATGAGGATGGGATTGATCTTGTATAAAAATAAATGACAAGATACCGTAAACGCCTAGTTATTGTCTTGGGATAAACTTATGTTCATGTGACACATTTTTACACGATACGTACATGAACAACACATTTGTTGACGCCTTACTGGATGGTGTGATTTCCTGAAATTTCACTCACGATCACACGTACAGAATGGAAAAAGAACACAAGTAAATTTGGGTACGCCCCCCATCTGTGATATTCCGAGATCATCAGTAATATGTTACTTTCACAAAGCAATAATGTTCGTGAAATACGAACGAACTTTTACGAACTTTGTCAGTTAAATTACACCTTTTGTTATAAAGTAACTTGGGTCACATTATTCATAGTGAAAATAAAGCACCTGTGTATGAACATTTTGTGGAAATCATCACGTGACTACTAGAAATAATTTATATTCAGTTGGTATTTTATCATATTTGTTCCTCGCATTGTTAATAAAACTTCGGCATTTAAAGTTGACAACATCAACAGTTGTTTCTTCAACTTATGCCCTTATCCCAAATCTATTGATTCCCTTAGTAATATCAAATAGGGTCAGTGCCCTCCTGGAAGCCTTGAAAGTTCTAATAAGCGTCATTAGGTCCTTCAATAACACAATAGAAGATATTAAGATTAATCTCTCTAAAACATGTATAACTTTACATGAATTGAAAGGCAATAAAAGAATTTTAGATGCAATTAGCGGTCATTTCCAATAAACTTCAAGAAGGAACTGTCACTCTGAAAAAAGATTTAGGAGAGGAATCTGATTACGGGTTCTAAAGTCCAATGAATACTAATACATCTTTAACGTTTAATCTAGAAAAGTATAATTTCTCTTGGGAATCAATTTTCGATAATATTTTAAATCACGGAACAGAATGGTTACCAAGAAGTGAGGAATATTTAGTATCGTCCCAGTTAGTTCGGATATCCACCATAAAAGCCTTTGAAAATCTATAATACTTTAGAAATTTGACGTTGCTCGTTGAAGGGTAAGCGTCTGATTGTAGCTAATATATATTAATATAATTGCAAGTGTGTTTAAAAAACAATAAACAAACAAAGTTTGATAATCTATTTTGATGCATGGCAAAGTAAATGGAACTGTGTTTGACATGTGTGTAATTATAGCTATCCTTAACATACTTTTTTACAGATTGCAGTTATTCTAACATAGTGTCTTTATATCTTTTCACTTGCTTTTGTTGGAAAAAAGACCTACAAATAAGGAAAAAATTGAAATATGCATACCAGGAGTCGCCACACTCACAAACCACAGTCTCTCCACGCAGCGAAAAAGAAGAGATGAAAATAGAATTTGTGTTGTGTTTATATTTATATCAAAGTAAAATAAGACACCAAAAACAATTAACGAAAAATAGAACCATTGAGGTTACCGCCTCGGTCAGTGGCAAAACAATAAACCAAGTTCTATGGTGCACCAACCTCACACTTGCCCCAACAGGTTCTCGTGTGAACAAACAAACGAACGTTGTCTTGCTCAAATAACCCCTTGGAAAATCTTATATAATCTATCAATTTGAAGTTGCTCGTTCAAAGACATGCTTCATTATTGACATTACTATTTCAATTATCTGTGGAGAGCAAACGAAATGCTTCATTTGTTTTTTACTGTTATTTTCCAATATCGTCAACACCATTAAAAGAACTGTATTCTTTTACAGTTTATGAACTACACAAAATACTCATTGTTAAAATAAAAACATTCAGATTAAATTACTCTTACCAATTATCCAATATTGCTGTTTTTATATCTATTATGGAATAGTTCATAAGACTACATGTATATACTGAAAAGTAACATATTATGACAAGTCTTTAAATTGTCAAGCATGATATATATACTGTCAGTGCTTTGTACAATAGGAAAATGTGAATGTTTGTAGAAATCTCACCAGCAAAAAACAGCATTAAGTATAATGCAGGTACGTATACATAAACAGTGTTACATGTATTTGATATATTAATAAATATTGTCGGGGATTCAACCGATTTTACTGTCATTAAGCCAATAAATTATTTTTGAAAAGTGAATAACTGTTTAATTCTGTATAAAATTATATATTTCATGATATTTCACAATAACATTTAACTCGTAGATTAACAGTTTGGTACCTCAAAGATAAACAGTAATTCATAAATTGAAGAGAATCTATATTTTCTGCTGGTTCTTAACGCTGTTAAGATTGAAATAACACGATTTATAAACCTTCTTTCTTCAATCTCCATTTCCACCAGATGTTTAAACCATACACTTATAATATATATTATTAAATTATTCTTGTTGGTTCGTTATAGGCTTTCAGAATTATATTTTCGCTAATTTAGATATCCGATTCCTGGAAAATGAATCAGAAATTCCCTTGATGAATCTATCATAAGACTGTATTTCATCTTCACCAGTTTGGAGGAAAACAGACTTTAGGGTATTAAACTATGTAGAAAATGTACTACGTGGTATTTTAGGGTTTCTGGTTACAGCTTGTTAAAATCTTTCAATACGGTTTGCGTTTTTTTTGTATCTCCTTTATTTCAACTTTCGAATTTCATTTTTATTTTAGTGAAATTGATAAAATGCTAATTAATTTTAAGCAGCATACTATTAAATTTTAATGTACTAAAGAGTTACCAAATGGCGTAACATGACCAATCAGGGGACATTTAATTTAGCTCATGGTCATTTCATATTCATAGTTCATAATTATGTGCACGTTTTATAACTTAAGTCCCGGTCACAACCCGCCGTGCGTCTTTTCGCGGCGTTTTTTTGATCGGACGTGGCAAGAGCAGAGAGGACGCACGTCACACTCACGGTTGCGCAAGGTGTGAGTACCTGGCCCGCACGCCACGTCTAGGGGGTAAAAGGTTGCGTGCATCATACGTTCCGTAGGTGGTGAGTTGTACGTGCTTATAACGCAAGATCTCCGTGCGATTTCCATGTCAACGTACGGAGGCAGTACTGCTCACGTACGGTGTTCTTATTTCGGTCGCAGTTGGGTGAATTCGTAACGGACCACACCATAATGTCCTCGGTCAGAGGCGGGAGGGTCCTTAAACTGGGAACTAACAACAACAACAACAACTAGTGAATTCGTAGCCCGCACGCAGCTCGAACGCAGAGAAAGTTTTGCAAGCACTAAAATGCTACGGCGTCTCTGCGTGCTCCCAAATCCGTACGTAGGCGGTACTCACCACGTATCCCTGAATTTGCCCCACGTTTTTGCACGTAGACAGCACGCACTTGCACGTACGGCGGGTTGTGACAGGGGCTTAACTAAACATCAAGATAGACAGGAGGAGAACGACCTTAAAACTGGATACGATAGATATGTAAGTACTTATAATATGAAATGTGCATATCAGGAATGGCCACATCCAGTAGACACAGCCTCCCAACACAGCCAAAAGATGGAGAGGAGAAAAGAGCATGGTTAAAAAAGATAAGTTTCATAATAGACACCACAAACAATAAACGAAAGTAAAACCTGAGTGGGAAACGCCTTGAAACGGTCATTGTCAAAACTATTCGTCACTTGAGGTTTAAACCGGGTTCTAGCGTGCACTTACTTCAAACATACCTCAACAGGTTCTCATATAAACAAACAAGTACAAATAAACAAACAAGTACAAATTGTCTCGGTGATATAACTCAAAGGCTAGGTTTGATCAAATCTGTTCATTGGCAGTAACGGAAGTTTTAGAAGACAATCGGTTCACACACATCAGTTCTAACTTTATTTCGAAGACAAAAACACTAAATATGCCATTTTATTATGACTGATGTGATGATAAAAATCTTTTTCATCGGTTGTTTGAAGGATGGTTAACATACCAGTTCTGCACATTTTGTAAAGAGCGAAAAATCTGAAATGGATATTAAGAAATCCACATGTTGCTTCCATACGATATTTCGCTAGTACAAATGTAAACGTACTTGATGAAATTGTTTTCGAAAAATACTTTATGCACTTTAAGGTATCGGTCAGTGTGGTGGGAAAAGGTGCGTATTAGGATATTTAAATGTTGGTTTTATTTGTGTACGCCATTCGAGGCGTTTCCCTTCAGCGGTGCACATGTCGGCATCCGCCTACATCGCCAGTTTATGTTGTTACTATATTGTCATCAGAAGGCTGTCGATGTTTAACAGAACATACCGGGAATACAACGAAAAATGGTGTACATAAAGGATTTATTTTATTGTAGTTTTTCGTGTGCTTCGAGTTGTGTGTGTTCTCAATATTTTATAGAAGAATTGTAGATATTTTAAGGCCATTCACGATATCATGTTCGAATGCTACATGTTCTTTTAGATGAAGCGTTATCCAGTGCCCAAGATCATAAAACTAAATCTAGAGATCATTCTCAAATTTGATCGATTTCATCAAACAAAAATTTTCGTCGCTAATTTTAGTTTTTTCCGTAACCACAAAATCATTAACCTTCTAGACTCACAAGTCCATGTTTACATATTTAAATTAAAACTTGGTTTGAAAAAAATATCACCAACTTAATAATCAAAGATATTTTGGTTTTGTTTAAATCCTGTAACTTCCCATCGACACATAATAATTATATAACATTGACATGTTCAAAATAATCGCAGAATAATGAATAATAGTCCGGTCTTTAACCAAAGAATTCAAAATTTCAAAATCGGGGCCTAATCTTTTATACATCGTTCGACAGTTGCTATAATTTCCTTAATACACCTTACAGATTTGTTATTATCAACTTTTCGATCTACTTAATAATTAACAAAACCTCTGAAAACGACAAATTTCAACATATTGCAGGCTCGGTTTGAGTGAACTTGTTCTTCAGCAATAATGGAAGTGCATTTTCTGTCCAAGCCGTCTAGTTCCGCGTTTAGCGCAACTCGGTGTTTACATTAATATATAAGTTCATGCTTAACGGCTTTCGATGTCCGTACCTGCCGCGTTTGTGTTTTCCCGTTGGGTTTTACAGTTTCTATTTATAGACCTCTACCTGACTTGTTTGGTTTACGGGTTGTTAACCTGCACGCTTCAGATGTTGGGTTTCACACTTCCATTTGGATGTGCTAACATTAATGCTTTAAGGAAATGCTCCTTCTGGTTCCTGGTACTTAAACATTGTATCAGCAATATTAACAGGTAAGTTTTTTTCATTTATTTAATATACACGTTTTAGCTTTCCAAAAAGCTAGTCGGTCATTAGCAGATAAATGGGGGCTTACCGATATACTGAGTTACCTACCATTGAGAGTGGTTTCCCTTGCTGATTGGGTAGTTCCGGTTTAGAAGCGGTAATAAAGCGTAGCGTTAAACGTGTAAATAAAAAGTGCTTTTGAAGTTAAAATGCATTGTCGAATTAACAAAAAAAGTGAAACAGACATATAAGGAATAACCAACATCTTTGTAAATTGATTTTAAGTTAATAACTAAATGCAACATTACCTATTTAAGTAACTTAACGTATCCTTTATGAAATTTTTTTGGCTGGCATGGAAATTTTAGTTTTATAAAACTTTCACTTAAGTATTCAGCAAATCACCGTTAAGTCATCCAAACAATGCTTATTAAGACTAGGGCCTGGTGTTTTATGACCACGTTACGTAATCTAATTAGCAAGACTGGGTTTTACCAGCTGGAGGTGTGATAAAGGCCTTTTGAAGTTCAGTTGTAGAATTGTAAGAGGTTGAAAACGTTGCTTGTTGGGGGTAAAATTGTTGTTTAAGGAAACTGACTAGAGATAAAATATTCTAATTAATTGTCACAATAATGTTTGAGACCCGACACATTGATTATCTGATATTGGGAACTTAAAGCGCTCCGAACTGAATCAAATAAAACTCGGAAGTTTTACCCAAACATATATTTATTTAATGATATAAAATTGATTGCAAAACTAAATGAACTAAAAATTTTCAGAAATAAAGAGAAAAACGCGAAAACATTACGAAACAATGTTTGAATATGTTCTCAATCGTATAAGAATAAGAAAGAACTTTTTGGAGAAAATATAGCAGTAAATTGAAAAATACGTCAATACAAACATGGCACAAATCTATTAACCGAATGGTGTGCATTCAATTTGTAGGATAAGGTTCAGTTATATACAAAAAATATTAAATTTCTGGCAAAAATGTTGCATCGGCATGAAAGAACATTTATAAAGTGAACGGGCGTTTCATTGGTAAACATCAAACTTTATTTTACATCATGTGTTATAAATTTTACAACCCTTTTTAAGGTTTTCTAACTTATTTTTCTCAAATCTGCAATTTTAAAGCATAAGAAATGCGTATTTTTTTTCTCTTTATTAGTTACCGAAGGCTTCGAACACAAACACAAACCTCTCCGACGTATGAAAATGGTTAGAAGAGAAAATTTAAATATTAAGCGGTGCACTATAAAACTATCTATTTTTCCATTCAATGATAATAATCAAACGTTTTTAGGCATTATGCTGATCTCTAACCAACCACACCCAATTAAACATATTTGAAAGGACCACAGATGATTACTGCAGGTCTGTTTTAATTGTCAGTCTCAGACCGGAACTACCCAGTGACAGGTGCGCGTTACAAAGGGAGGTAAATTAAGACAGAATATTGAGATAACTCTGTATATCGGTAGGACCCCATTAACGTAATAATTATGTATTCGTGCTTGCATTTACTTTTTGACCAATGGAAGTCTAGGATATGTCCAGTTTTCTATCGATCAATGTCAGGTAGATTGTATCTCACAAACCATTTGACTGTAAATTAAGTTGTCCAATGCTGTTACTCTAAAGCATGCAAACAAAAGTTGAACGGCTGATGTTTGATTTTTTGAAACATGAACAAGACGTGTACTGGCAAGAGACATTAATGTAAAAATGTTTCTATTAGACGTAATTTATAACTGTTAAATAATTTTATTCGCTCGGGTTTAATTTTCGTGTATTTCGCGCTACGGCAAGATCGCGAAATTCAACCCCAGCGAAATTAAACTCTTTAACAGTGTTTCTTTATTGGAAAACGCAGTTGCGCTAATTCATACCGCCGCAAAGTTGTTATTTATTTGTTTTGCGCGAAAATTCGTCCCCGCGAAATTTAATGATACTACAGTGTAGTTTTAGTTGAGTCTGCAGATCTGGTCAAACTTGAAGTTGAAGAGCGTTAGAAGAAGTAAACAATAAATCAGGATTTTGATGCATTTATTATTTTCACTTAAGCTTTATGCTGCTCATATTTTTTGTTTTTGTTAGAACGATTTTCTTTGAAGCTTTTACAGAAACTCGAGAAGCACTATTTGTATTTAAATTATCTATGAAATTCTCGTTATGCAACTGTTCTGAAAATTTTTCACAATTATTTCTTTACTTTGCATTGCTTGCAGTACATTCTAGTAAATCGCCCTTACATAGTAATGATAGTGCATGTATTGTCTACCTTACTGTACCGAAACCAGATCCGTTATATTTCATGTGTATGTGGTAGCAGACATCGGGGTCAGGGGTATCCCCGGAAATTTTTAAAAGTTAAACTCAATTTGGATTGCAACTGCGGCGAGTCAAATCGTTCACTATTATTTTGACGAATTGGCACTAAACATTGTAGACCAGCATATACTTATTTCAGGTATGAGTTGCTTTGTTATTAGTGGGTCTCGTTAATGATTACCGTAACGATTTTTATATTGTGTGTTAGTATTTACATGGCACTTATATGTTCGGGCATTTTCGTTTTTAAAAGCGATTATTGTATTGGAGAAAAAGATATTTACGGTATAAATAACCAGTTAAGTAAATTGATGGCTTAAATACGATTTTATATGGAATATTCTTGGGTGTCAGGTAAACACTCGAGTACAATACACAGTGTAAAACGACAGAGAAGTGCTGATATTTCTGGTTCTTACTGGTTCCTTCTTCGTTCCTTTAATACTGATTGTTAATTTCAAGTCCAGATATTCAAATCGCCTTGGTGTAGTGGTTATCACACTCGCCTCTCAAGCGTAGGCCCCGGGTTCAATACTCGACAGGGACACTTTTTTAAAGTTAATTTACGTAAAAGTTGGTAGATTTCGCTCTTGTAACAAGTTGTTATTATTTTCATTTATTGTATTTTAATAACATTTATTCGTCATTAGTACCAACTCTACAAGAGGTATTTTATTGAAACTGAATAAATGTACAGTTAATGTTAGACATTCTTCTTTAATCGACGTATTATCACCAGACGAAATTTGTGCAACTCTTTATTTTATTCTTTATTACATATAAAAATCTTCTCCATCAACGCCGTTTATCTTTTTTGAAGATATTTCTTGTTTTGTATGTGCTTGGTAATTAGAACATGACTTAGACTAAATTGAGCATGCAAACATTAGTACATCCTTAGTTTAATACATTTCTTCACTAAAGTCTAGGAGAAAATAAGTATTCCCCCAAAATTCATTTTTGAAATTTTAGCCAGTTTTCGCCCTTTGCGATGTTTGCATCCCCATAAAATAGATGAACAGGTAACTTTGAAAACCACCGAACACGACAAATATGAAAATATTGCAACCTCGGTGTGACTAAGACCGTTAAAGCTTTTTTATCGTTTCAAAAACATAAAATACCGCATCGTAATCAGTGCTCCAGCTTGGATTTCAAAAGGACAGGGAAATAGATAGATCTCAAAAACAGGACAGTCTTTGTTTGCGCAACAAGCTCAAAATTAGGCACTGTTATGCAAATCTTTGAGAATAAGCACTGTATATAAATGTCCCTCTGAATGAGTAATTGAAAATAAAAGATAAAATGTAATGCAATGAAGACATACGAGGGATGATCCAAAATAACGTAGACTTTTGTTATTGCATCTTTATTTGAAACACGTTCATAATAAAGTATATAGTTAATTCAACCAGTGTATGATTTTAATTGTTCATAGTTTTTTTACCCAATGTTATATTTTGCTGATATTTTGTAAAAATATGCTTGACATATTCCGATTTAAGCTTATGTAATTTTATTTGTGGTATTTTGAATAATATAAAAACTATAACAAAAGTCTACGTTATTTTGGATCATCCCTCGTAAGTAGTCATCCAACCAACTAGGTTTAAACGCTTGCAGTTCGGGTTTTAACATTCAAAATTCTGAGGTTGATTAGCTGATCACAAATTGTTAATATTGGACACCAAAAACTGAGGTAACATGTCGGCTTTTATCATATTAATTGATACAAGACAAAAAAAACAACAAAAAAAACAACGAACTCATTATTGATGCTACCCTGGCACTCTGAACGTGTAATCATAAAGTGCAATTAATTTCCTTTTGCCATCCTATTCGGTAATCTCTGACGTTCGCAGCTAATTATACGTATCGATGACTGTCTTTTAGCATACAGTCGCCCCATTGACTACGCTTACGATATTAGATAAAAATACTGTCCATGCTGATCTCCTATTTTAAATAATTGTCATCTCACGTTCGCTAAACCTCCGGTTATTTCTGAGAACATTCACCAAAGTACCCTATATCGCAAACAAATCGCAAAATCACTGACCTACCAAAGTTTACTTTAAACAATGGTCATCTCACATTCGCTAAACTTCTTTTAACTTCTGAGAACATTCACAACATTTGCACTGGAAATCACATAAAGCAAGATCTCTCTTTAAAAGTCAATATATTTAGAATAAAGCAAAGTTCTGAGCATTTGTTTCATCCAAAATGCTTATTTAAAGCCTCTCGTCATATGCTATAAGCCTCCACTATATCACGACCGTATGTTTGGTGATTTATACCACAAGTTAGAAAATTTTTTAATGTGATCGCATGGGTAGTTTTCATCAATTTTCAAAGTGAACGCATTGACATTTTTTGAGACCCGCATTATTTCACAAAACATGGCATACACCAATATTGACATCATTAAAAAAAACAAATAAAAACCAACAAGAAAATGTGCAAGAACCTGCAATATATTAATACTAGCATTCTAACGAAATTGTTGACGATCAGAATAGTAATTATAATCCTTTCGAGTCCCTGTCAGGCTGCTGTTGCAAAATGGTAAGATTTATCACCAGCTTTAATGCAAAACTTAAAAAACCGGAAATATATATAAGTAAACTTATTTTGTATGACATCTAATAAAATTTAAGCGCTTTAAATTCAAAGTGGCTTAAAGTTTTAACTTCAGTGCCATGTTTTTAAGATTAAAGGTTATGCTAATAACCGACTAGCTATTCGTAAACTTTTGTTTACAGACAGCATTTCCCGCCTAAGTCGGATATTCGTTAGTCTCTAAGAAAAAACATAAACGGTGTCTTGCTTTTGACGAACAAAATCAAGATAACTTAACGAATCTATTTCATATATGGCATCATCCTGAACAGTTATTTGGTTCAAATAAAGGATCAGTTCAACTTATGTGCAACTAAAAATTTTGCTATAAAG
The DNA here is from genome assembly GCA_038501625.1 of Corbicula japonica. Classification (NCBI taxonomy): domain Eukaryota; kingdom Metazoa; phylum Mollusca; class Bivalvia; order Venerida; family Cyrenidae; genus Corbicula; species Corbicula japonica. Next base: position 206,454 of record JAZAYU010000608.1, read on the forward strand.
GTTTGCATCACGTGACCTTCTAAATAAAGACGCATAACATTATTTCTATACGCTGTAGAAAATACAACATACGTATGTGTACATTATTTAACATGTTGTTATAGATCAGCTAAATTTCTGATTTGGAGTAACTACAATGTTCAAATATTGTTTCATCAAAATTTAAAAGACTTTTCTTGCAAGTAGGGGGAACGTAATAGCATTCGCAAGCTGAAGACAGGCGGTTTTGTCTAAAGTGACAACGTCCGATGCCGCTGTTAACCGGTGTTACCCTTCAAAGTTCAAGTTTGGTCCATTATAATATGTCGGTCATCAGGATAACTGTAGTAATTGTCAATAACTATTGATATCAACGTAAACTATAGTTACCGACCAAAAACCATTGTTCTCTATGTTAACTGTGGTTACAATGATTTCAATTAATGCAGATTCTTGCTTTTTGATGAAAGCAAATTTGAATTATTCCTCTTTTGACCCCACCTATGTGACCTAATTCAGAGCTTGGTGTCATTTTGATGCAGAATAATTGAGGAAAAGTGGTAAAACTTGTCAAGAATAAAGAGATATTATGTCTTTTGCAATTTAATTATGAAGCAAATGTTTATTTCAATTATGAAAATTAATTTAAATGATGTTCAAGCAATTCTGTAAATAATAAGTTAACTGATAACAATATATGACTTGTGACCATCTGATTATTGACCCCTTGAAAACTCCAAACAGGGGTCAGATGATCCCTGGTTTTCAAAAGCTATTGAAATCCCTGGGTCAGGGGTTCCATTTAACCCTGGAGATGACCCTTTGACTCTTAAAATTTTCAAAGCCCCACATTTTAACCCCCATGAATTTTAGCTGACAAGTCATTTTTTCCTAGAAAAAGGGTATTTTGGCCTTAAATTGCCTAAATCCAGTAAAAAGTTACCAAAATGACCCTTGGGATTTATCAGCTAATGATACCCCTGTGGGTTAACGGGCACTATCTAGGGTTTTCACTAATAACTATGGATATCGGATCTATTGTGCAATTGGCACAAAACTCTAGATACAAATCCTTGGCTTTTGTCTTGCCATTGTAACTGTTTGACATGCCGTTTGCCCAAATAATCCAGTATCTATTGTTATCAACCAATAACTATGGACATTGGTCAGATGGCCATAGTTATTGATGATAACTAGGGTTACCAGCCAGTAACCATATTTATTGGTGAAAGCCCAAGTTCTCGGTCAATTACATGTATCATTTATTTCATATATCTATTGCACAATAATTCTGATATCCACAGTTATTGGTGAAAACCCTAGATATTGCCCGTTTATCACGGTTAAGGCCGAGAACTATGGTTTTCGGCAGGTAACTATAGTTTTCGTCAATATCTATAGTTATTGGTCCGATTACCATAGTCATTGATTATAACTATTGTTATCATCAGGTATCACCAATAACCATAGATGGGTCGATAACCACGAATTAATTTGTTGTGTCAAATAAGTAGTTTATGTGGTTTATGAATATTAAAATGCTTTGTAGATTGATGACACGATCCTGAGACCTACTTTGGTGTAGACCTGGTGTAAACAAAACACGTGCTAAACATTGCTTTTGACAGTTACTGAGATGTCCATGATGGTTCCAGAAATATTTTGGTGAAGTTTTAAATGAGTAAATTTGAATTCGTTTTTGTTGATAGTATGAAGTACAATCTTTCCAAAGGTTGAAACGACGCATGCATACGTTACAAGATTTGTGACAATTTGTTAGGATTTTATTTTTCGGCGTTAGCTGTCTAAGCTCACTTTTGACCTAGTTTTTCGACCAATGAAATGTTGTAAATAATACTCGTATTCTATTATTATGCAGAGGGAAAATGAAATAAACTATTTCGATTGGTAGCTATTTACACCAGAGAGGCATCTAGCAGGGTGGAGAGGTATCTAGTGGGATTTTTATTATTATGCAGCGGAAAAATCAAATAGATTATTTCGATTGGTTGTTAGTGGGTGTTAAATTGTATTGGAGAAAAACATATTTACGATTTAAATAACCAGTTAAGTCAATATTGATGGCTTAAATACAATTTTATATGGAATATTCTTGGGTGTCAGGTAAAAACTTGCGTACAGTACACAGTGTAAAACGAAAAGGAAGTGTAGATATTTCTAGTTCTTACTGGTTCCTTTCTAGTTCCTTTGATACTGATTGTTAATTTCAAGTTCAAAATACAAGTTCATTGTAGTGTAGTGGCTAACACTCTTGCCTCGCAAGCGTGAGGCCCCGGGTTCAATACTCAGTACTGAGACTTTTTTTTAAAGTTAATTTACGTAAAAGTTGGTAGATTTCGCTCTTGTAACAGGATGTTTTTTTATTTATTTATATTAAATTTCAATGACATTTATTCATCTTGAGTTCTAACTCTACAAGAGGTATTTTATTGAAACTGAATAAATGTAGATCAAGACTTAATGTAATACATTGCTTCTTTAATCGACATGTTATCACTGTATGAAATTGTTGCAACAGCTTCAACATTTTTTTTGAAAGACACTTTAAATGAATTTATAAGTCGTCATGATTCGGTCGCTTAATCTCTTGGTCATACTAAGAAGGCAGGGAGGGTTCGTCAACAGCTATAACAAGTAAAATAAACTAACTAAACTGTGTCTGCTTCGCCTCTCTGTATTTCTTTCTTTCTTATATGCATGTATATATAAATCTTTTCCATCAACGCCGTTTATCTTTTTTTAAGATATTTCTTGTTATAAAATGTAAATGCCTTTCAACTGCAGTGCTCATCAGTTGTCTCTCTTTGTTTGATTCGATATTACCACTGAATACAACGACCTTATCCTAGTTTTTGTTTGTGTTTTTTACGTATTAAGAGATAAGGAAATAATTAATTTACTCACGTTAAAGTGAGTAAATGAAATTATTTACGTTTCGAATAATACGATTTTGACGGTAATTGTCAGTGTGGAGGGAAAAGGTGCGTGTATCTCGTGCGATTAGGCTATATTAGTGTTGGTTTTATCTGTTTACACCATTCGAGGCGTTTCTATTCAGCGGTAAACATGTCGGCACCCGCCCACCCGCCCTTTAGGTTGTAAATATTTTTTGGATGGCTGTCGATGTTTAACAGAACTTTCAGAGAATAAATCGAAAAATGGGTGTAAATAAAGTGTTTATTTTTGTTTCAGGTGTTTCGAATTTGGTGTTTTCTCTTAGTCATAAACAATATACACTTAACAACTTTTCTAAGTATACACCTTCGTACTGGGGCATTACTGGCTTGATAACTTGGCTATTGCTCTAAAACTTTCAATAAAAATGCAATAAAAACTAACTGATTTATTAGAAAATTTGGTCGAATTGAACAGGCATATTGTAAAACTAAAAGATAGGCGACTACATTTTATGCATTCAAAAGTGGGTTGGACTATAAACAGTAATAAAACATTAAGATTAGAATGAAATGAATTTAATTTAACAGAAATAGAAGAATAGCATATTTCTAGGTTCCTAATGTTCATTTATATGTACGCGTAACTCGTTTATTAAGTTGAACATCCGCTTTATTAACTGATTTTGTGAATTTGTTTTCTGTGGGTGTCAGTATTCTAAATGATTTTGAGCAGTCAGTTGTCTGTAATCTTGAATGAAGTTTTACTGAGAAATCAGTAAGTATTGGCATTGCATGGTTTATTAAAAGTTTTAGGGCAATAGCCCAAAAATCAAGCCAGTAATGCCACAGTAGGATGGTGTATACTTAGAAAAGTTGTTAAGTGTATTTATTTATCATGTAAGAAATATGGATATTTTAAGGCCATTCACTAGTTTCAGGTTCGAGTGGTACTATTAGATGAAGCTTTATCCAGATGTGTTGAAAGTTTTCCGTTCGTCTGCTGGACAGCTAAATAGCCAGAGCTACTGATGTCAGTTTTTCATTCGGACGGTTCGCACAGTACAGGCCCACTGATTCTACCTCTGTTTGGACAGTTTTGAGCAACTTGCACTTGGACTATACGGACATTTGAAAAATTTAATGTATATTACCGCTGAATACAACGACCTAATCCTAGTTTTTGTTTGTGTTTTTTACGTATTATGGGATAAGGAAATAACTAATTTACTCACGTTAAAGTGAGTAAATATTTTCATAATACATACTCAAAATAAGACTGTAGATGAACAACACTCAGCAATGAATACATGTTATATGAAACCAAAGCATTCTTTTATAGGGAAAAATCATCGTGCAAACACATAAAATTACTTTGATTGAAGACAAGTATCACAAAAATACTGTTCAAATATAGAAACAATAAAATAGCAACATTTTCCTAAATGAAAGTATAGATTCTAAAATCATTTTAGTTTCATATCGTGATTATGTTGCTGTATTATAAAAGAGTCAGTAGTTTGTAATAATATTACAATATTTCAGTTTTCATGGCTACTAAATGAAGATGAAGAATAATAACAATTATTTCCGAATTATATAACTATTGATTATACCATTTTTCCCAAAAAAATTAGTCACAATAATTACCAAATAAGAAGAAACAGGAAAATAAGTTCCTCTCCCGAGGATTGAACCGGGTCCGTCAAAACAAAACATTGCGCCACAGAGGATTAATCAATTGGATGTCAGTTTCATATAACATGTATTCATATTGTATCCATATTTCTTACATGATAAAGAAACACACTTAACAACTTTTCTAAGTATACACCATCCTACTGTGGCATTACTGGCTTGATTTTTGGGCTATTGCCCTAAAACTTTTAATAAACCATGCAATGCCAATACTTACTGATTTCTCTGTAAAACTTCATTCAAGATTACAGACAACTGACTGCTCAAAATCATTTAGAATACTGACACCCACAGAATACAAATTCACAAAATCAGTTAATAAAGCGGATGTTCAACTTAATAAACGAGTTACGCGTACATATAAATGAACATTAGGAACCTAGAAATATGCTATTCTTCTATTTCTGTTAAATTAAATTCATTTCATTCTAATCTTAATGTTTTATTACTGTTTATAGTCCAACCCACTTTTGAATGCATAAAATATAGTCGCCTATCTTTTAGTTTTACAATATGCCTGTTCAATTCGACCAATTTTTCTAATAAATCAGTTAGTTTTTATTGCATTTTTATTGAAAGTTTTAGAGCAATAGCCAAGTTATCAAGCCAGTAATGCCCCAGTACGAATAAATGTATTACATTAAGTCTTGATATACATTTATTCATCATTCAGGATGAAATTACACTCAGCAATGAATACATGTTATATGAAACTGACATCCAATTGATTAATCCTCTGTGGCGAAATGTTTTGTTTTGACGGACCCGGTTCAATCCTCGGGAGAGGAACTTATTTTCCTGTTTCCTCTTATTTGGTAATTATTGTGACTAATTTTTTTGGGAAAAATGGTATAATCAATAGTTATATAATTCGGAAATAATTGTTATTATTCTTCATCTTCATTTAGTAGCCATGAAAACTGAAATATTGTAATATTATTACAAACTACTGACTCTTTTATAATACAGCAACATAATCACGATATGAAACTAAAATGATTTTAGAATCTATACTTTCATTTAGGAAAATGTTGCTATTTTATTGTTTCTATATTTGAACAGTATTTTTGTGATACTTGTCTTCAATCAAAGTAATTTTATGTGTTTGCACGATGATTTTTCCCTAAAAAAGAATGCTTTGGTTGCTATGGTTACGGTTGCCAAAATTACTTTTTTTGAAGTTCAATTTTAATCAGCATAGCTAATGACCATTCGTAAACAAAGCCTTTTGGTTTTTGTGGTTTTTAATCGTTTGGTCTGGGCCTTAGGTACCTATTTTGTAGGCCAATAAAATGAAAACGAGACGGTGAAGTGCTTTGTTTTTTTATTATTTGATTCCATACACATTGCAAATAATTTTTATGTATAACATAATTATTTTACTGCATTAAACATGCACAAAAATCACAGATAAAAACTTGCTTAATTTTTGCAGCTCGGAAAAATGTGCATTTCCGAAGCTGGGGTGCACTTAAAAAAAGTCAATTTATAAAGTGTTAGTAATAATTTTCTAAAAATAATACTCGTTTTTTCCTGTTCAGGTATGATGTCCTTTAACAATTAGCTTTTATTTAACAAAATTTAACAAGGTTTGGAAGAAATAGAGATGAATTTAGCTTCTAGTATGTTTGATTTTAGCCCATTTTTCGAAACAGAGGGTCCCCTTCTAAAATACTGAATTTCCCGAGTTAAGCAAGGTAAATGTGTTTTTTTAAACTCTTTTTTAGATGTCTAATAGGATGTACTTGGAAATGAAAACAACAAAATCCCAATCTGCGAAAGTGCATATTACAGTTCTAAAACCTTAAATGCATCTTTTCACAAAACACAAAATATATTAAATTTATTAAGACAAATACGTCTTGGGCAAAAAGCATTATAAAACATTTGTTAATACATCAGGAATTAATTTTATTTCTTGATGTATTCACAAATGTGTTATGTCCTCGGATACTGATGCCCCCACTGCTGCAACATAATTTTTAATAACAAAGGGTTATAACTCCAGAAAAAATGATCGTTGGAAAAAATCCTTTCTTTACGATCATCTACACATCCTGCTTGATCATTTGTGCAAGTTTGAAAGAAATCCGCCTTATTGTTTAGGAGGAGTTGATGCCACAAGATTTGGGGACGTACGTCATTACGGTCGAGTGCAACTCTACCAGTATGTCTCCCACTTATACTATCAACGTATGTGATGGAGACCACTATTTATTTTATGTTTTCCAGTGAATTATAGAATTTTCTCTGTGAAATAAATGAAAGTGACCATTTCTTTACCAAATAAGCCAACAACGAAAATAAGCCCTTAATAAGATATTGTGGAATATATTGGTCATCTTTTGCACATGTTCCTTTGCCTATATCATCTTCAGTGTTGTGAATTGTTACAAGTGTTGCTACCTGAGTGTATAATGTACGCGTGTTTATCTTTTGATCTATGTACAATTCACAATATACACAACATACTATTAAAATCACTGTTTGTAATGATATGTTAAAATTTTTATTTTGAAAATAACTCAACTTTCAACAAAAACTGCCTCAAATTTTGAGATTTAATTACCAAAGGAGCATGTTTGCATGCCCTTAAGCTTTTCCGGCATTAGTTGTCTCCTAGTTTCCAACCACTGAATCGGTGTTCATGTTTGTAGTACGCTTGCTAAATTATTTAAGAAATAATCAATAGCTTCCGGTGATTTATTGCAGGATAAATCATGGGGCGGAGTTCAGATGCGTAAGGATATATCACGAGGGGCGTAGCCACACACAGCCACGAAGACGGAGAGAGAGAGAGAGAGAGAGAGAGAGAGAGAGAGAGAGAGAGAGAGAGAGAGAGAGAGAGAGAGAGAGAGAGGGGGGGAGCGAGAGAGAGAGAGAGAGAGCACGGTTAATAAAAAAGACACCACAAACAATTAACAAAAATGATAACCCGAGGGAGGTTACCGCCTTGGAACAGTCAGTGGCAAATAAAATTGCCATTGGGGTTTTAAACCAGGTACTAGGATGCAACAACCTCAGACTTGCCCCAATAGGTTCTCAAATCAACAAACAAGTACAAATTGTCTTACTCAATATATTCTCCAACTCACCCATCAGCTTAACAATGTTGCTTGCAAAACACACAAACATATTAAACATAAGAAGCTAATAGCATTGTATATGCATAATAGGAACTGTCAAGTGAGCTATGTTGTAATAAAGTCCTTTAAATACAGTTTTAAATACAAAATTAGTGTATATTAAGAAATAGAACCTGTTATTCATTTGTATTAATTGGGATAATGTTTTCATCGTAAGGAACTAAGACTTCTGTTTTTAACACTTTAAAAGACCTTAATGTTTTTGTCCTGATGAACGTACTATGAAGTACGTATTTAGTACTTAAAAGTGTGATGCTTGTCCTGACATTAAATGCAATACATATTGTATATTTGAATAATGTATTAAAATTATATTAATATTTGTAAACCTGTGTCATTAATACTTCTAGTTGGAGTTGTTTCATCAAGACAACTTGTACTTCTTTTGTGATATGAGAACCTGTTGGGGCAAGTGTGAGGTTGGTGCACCCTAGAACCTGGTTTAAACCCCCCTAGTGGCAATTTGATTTGCCACTGACCGTTCCAAGGTGTAACCCCGAGTTCTCATTTTTGTTAATTGTTTGTGGTGTCTTTTTTGAAACTGATCATTTTATTAACCATGCTCTCTCCCTCTCTCTTCTTCTTGACTGTATGGGGATGCTGTTTTTTCTGAATGTGGCGATTCGTGATATGCATATTTCTCCTTTTTCTATTATTATTGCTACTAAAACCATTTTTGCAAAGACGCCGTAATTAAAATTACTATTTCCCTTTCAACTTTGAACTTCAATGTTTTCATATAAATTCGAATTTATTTTTCTATAAATTAAATTTTCTAAGTAGCTTGAATACTTTATTATCAGATTAACTAATTATGTTCATCAAAACTTAAACATTTTTAAAATATTTGAGACTTGAATTTCATTCGGGACATAACCATTTACAAACTGATATTAAACACTATTAAAATCCAAACCATCTTCCTTATAATTAATTTTAGTGGTTTTTTTTATATTTTAAATAACTCGCTATATTGATCGGCTGTCAGGAGTGTTTTGTATGTCACAGGGTAAGTAAGAACGTGCAGCCAGAGCGGGACTCGAACCCGGGATCCCTCGTTTACAAGGCGAGTGAACTCCCAACAGAGCTATTAGTCCGCTTTTACATCTTCTCCCCAGATTTTTTTCGCTTTTTAAAACGAAAATGCCAGAAAATGTAAGTGCCAGGTAAATACTTACTTACTATAAAAAATCGTTACGGTAATCATAAACAACAACTTTTCATTGGTCGAAAAACTAGGTCAAAAGTGACCTTAGACAGCTAACATCGAAAAACTCTTAAGTTGACTACCAGAATGCATGAAAATGTTTGGCTTTGTTAAAAGAGTTGCGTAAGTTACATTGCAATAGTGTGGATTCTTGTTTTGGTTTCAAAACCTTTTTCGCAATACGTAATATTACGCTATTTACTTTAATTACAATTAACAAATGAACAAACCCTAAATTAACTTCACTCTTAGTACATAAAAGAAAAACAAACTAACCATTAAACACGCGGCAAATCATCGAAATTGTCTGTATAAACTAATCAGGAGTAACAATTAACTAAGATTAGAATCTATCACGTTGAATTATCCAGTAGATTGTTTATTTCACAATTGAATTACATTCCGGGGCATTTGATTAGATTGAACATATCAAGTGGCATTAAATACCGTCATAAATCATGTTCCAACTCATCGGAAACATGTGCTAATATAGCAATATAACGCTGTAAAAATGATGAAGGTAGAATGTTATAGAAAAAATGATAGATTCTATATTTTGGCGGTATCCCAAAATGAAACTACAATTTCTGAATGGGTTGTGCCATGGAAATCTGTTACATGCAAATCTGGCTATCGTATCTCTGGGAGTGATATATACGAATGATACGCTGATTGCACACAGGCTTAAATACATACCAAAATATTTACCACGAAATATATCATGCTAAGTATGGCGAAAAATAAAGTGTTGAAAATAAAGAGAGCACTATGGCATTGAACCCGTGCTTACAGAAACTATATTTATCAATCAACCGATTTAAAGAGATAGATGATATTATTTAAGATTTTCGTGTTCTTAGAAAATCTAAAAATGCTGACATAGGTTTGAACATAATAAAATACAATCACAAAAGTTAGAATACTTTCAAACCATTGAACAGACTCATTTCTACTTTTCTTTTTGAGTGTGTGGAGAGGCTGTGCCTACTGGATTTGGCCATCCTGATATGCAGTTTTCACTTTTTTATCAAACAATAAATGACATCCACATTTCCTACCCAACTATATACACAATATTTTAAACAAATCAGAGAGTTAAACGCCAAAGATTGTTTGCCACACCCGGTGTTACCAAATTTAACACATTTTTTTTCTGGATAAAATGGACGATGTAACATAATCTATTTTAAGAAAAAGTTTAGTAACAATGTAAAACCATTGGGTATCTTTAACTGTGATATTGTTCCATTAACGTAATTGTAAACATTTAATTTTTTCCAAACACTGCGTTTTTACCTAAACTTGATTTTTAAAGAATAATTTGGTTCTATTTATAAAAATAGTTCCAGGGTATTTATAAATTATTTCCAGGGTATTTATAAATTAGTTCCGAGGTATTAATCTTTTCGGTCGCGATAATAACCCATTATACGGTAGTTCCGAGGAAGAAAATAATAATATCTTTTGGCGACTGAAGTCAAGAACGCCGAACTGGCTGTCTACTACAGAAAACATTCTGGTAAATGACCGGAAGATTGGGCAATATATTTTGTTACGGCTCTAGGCCAAATTCCAACGCCATTCGCCATTTAACCAAACTTTTAAACAAGTGTAACGTAGAAAGGAAGTTTCAGGTCTCAGTTTTTAACCCTCAATCTTAAGCCTTTGACTATTTCGTGATGTGCTCTTTTAATTTGACTATTCTGTAAATAGATTTTAATTCTTCAGATCCATCAGTTAACGGCGTCGCTTGAAACGACGCGGAAATAATTTTATCAGTTTCCGTTCATTTTCGTTTCTAATTCCAGTTTCAATGTCGAACCATTTTGCATTATTAATTTGTCAGATAACCACAAGATAATGTCGTACCGAATTATTTTATTCGTACAAATTTCCAAGAGTATTATTTTATGACACGACATTTTCTTTTTACAATGCAAGATACAATAGAACATTTCGTCAATAGTGAGCTCGTTAATGTAAGAGCAGTCTCGGAAAATTACATTTGTAAACTACATCCGTCTAAAAGTGTTGTAATGGCAGGAATTTAAGATATACAGCTTAATGTTTAGCCCTTGATAACAGCCTCGGGAAATGAATTTTCTTCACTAACATTCGTCTAAAAGTGTTTTAATTGCAAAAGTTTAAGATATACAGCTAACTTATTTGCGCTTGAAACCGACGGAAGAAAAGAATACTAGAATATCTCTTATACCCAATGACCTTTTGAAAAATCGCTATAAGATAAATAGATAAGCAACTGCCTGGTACATTTCTTGTTTTATAGTTATATTGTCCTTACATCAATATTATTAAGGGCTTACTACACTCCTCTCCAGCACGTTCATCGATAAAAAGAATATTAGCAAAACCTCAATAAAGGTAATATATCGTTCACTGATATTTTGCACGATGGATTGTTAATTATTTGTTCTTTTGTTGTCACTTTTGATTTGGAATCCTTCATTTTTTACTTTTATTAAGCAATAACGGATGAAACTGCTCCACATATATGTCTGTCTTTTTTTCTAAATATTATGCACTTTTATTTTTTGTCTCTATAAATTTTCACATTGTAACTTGCCAATCTGGGGAAATAGCTGTCATTTTTAAACGGTGTCTTATTAATAAGACATTAATAAAATTTTCCGGTAACATAAGGAAATTTTTAAATTATAAATGTATAAATTATAGGTTACATGCTTATGGATTGTAGAAATGCATCAAATCAACCTGGTCATTATGAAACCCTATTTTTGAGAGTGCGGCACAAAATTTGTGACACGTCCACCTGGGTGGCACGGCGATTAGTTGGTGAATCACGAAATATCAAACAGATTATTATACATGCGGAATACCTGCATAAGAATTTACCACAGTTGTAAACATGGTGAAACCTGCTGTTGAGGTATGATAAAGTTTTGTTTTTATGAAACTTTTTCATGTAAAGCATTTTGCAACAAGGTATTTCACAGCCAGTTTTTTATGGAGATTTAATTTATAAACTTAAAAAGATAAAAAGCAGTGTTAATTCCTCCCGGTTATTCGTAAAAACCATCTGTCAATTTAAAAAGAAAGGTTACCAACATGATATTATACAGCGCTCTACAGGCCTGGTGATTAACCCTTCTACAGTTGATCATTATGCTTACCTCTTTGGTTGCACGACGGTGGCAGGGGTTTAAGAGTTTATGAAGGTTAATGGGGAAATCTTTCTTAAAAGAACCTAGAAGCTCGATTTGTTTCTTTTATCCCTGTCATCGTGTTCTTGCTGATTTTACTCCAGGAGCTCTGGTCTCGGTAAGATCATTGAGTACCCGCCCCTTCGGCTTTGCAATGCTCTTAGCTCATCAGAAACACGTTGGTAGGAAAAAATAACCTCATCTTGATTTCTCTGTTGTTGTTTTTTTAAAGATTGACAATAATGATCATCACATTCATCAGCAAATTTCTAGGTGGTTGTTTGTTGTTATGGTAACGACGTTTGCTTGACATGCAAATGTCACTGGTTAAGTCCTCATGTCGAGACTATTTTTGTAACAGTTTTGGTAATTAAATACTTTAAAAGCTGCAAGTATGATTTTGTCGTTTTGCAACAAGTATTTATGCTTTATTGCCTCTAAATTTATTAAATCAATCACAAGGACATAAATACTTATTTGCATAGATATTTCTTCTTTGAATTTCATAGACTAATACCAAACAAGCTTAATTGCTGCTAGTGAATAGCACGAATGTTGAAGCGACAACTACTACCAGTTTATTGGTATATGTTATTAGCAAGTACACTGGAACATTTGTACGTAAAAAAAAAGTGGGGAAAAAAATTTAAAGGCAAAAATAATTTACCAAGCTTACAAGAACAACTAACTTTCATGAACTGTTAGCACCTCGATGAAAGGATATTTCTTAACAAATTAAAAGAATAAATATAGCTTTTAAATAATTCTTTTACGATCCACCAAAAACTTAATGCTTCATTGAATGTTAGGCAAGGGCGGAATGGATAAAATAATGGATAAAATAACAAGAGCGATACGGAATAAAGTATTATGTACATCAGCGCAGACTAAAACACAAGTGTATAAACAGCAAAAGCTAAAAACAAGTATTATCAGTTTTAAAATTTTAACCGAAAATTCTACTTTTTTGGCTGCGTTTGGAGGCTGTGTTTTCTGAGTGTGACAATGAACAGTGTTCCTGATACGCATATTTTACCTTTTTTGTAACTCTTGAATAACACAGTCAAAACACATTAAAAATCGCATAAAAAACGTTCTTAACGTCATTTAATTTCTTTTAACGATTCTTTATTTAGTCCCATTTGATGTTTGCTAATGGAAAAATCGTGATTTGTTTGCATTATAGTTTCTTCCATTTTAGTTATGAAACATTTAAAGTGCTGAAAGCTTAGTCTGTCGATGGCTGTCATAAACGAATAAATACCAAGGACATGTACTTATATCTGTTGAATCTTATTCAGTTTGGCGTGCTTTAAACCTCTTTTAGTAACAAAAATATTGTGTATTTACTTCTCTTGCCAGGAATAAAAATACGTCTTTAAACTTTAAATTTCAGCAACACATTCCTTCCTAGTTTAAAACAAAGGAATACAAATTCTTCAGATTTAGGAGAATATGATTTTGTTTTGTTCCTCGTTTATGTTATTAACAATTAATTTTGATGAATACTGTAAACGCAGGATAAATCATAATGCGAAACAATAAGTTGTGTCCGCATACAATGGACGAAACAAAGCATTGTGTCATGCATTATGGAATCTTTATTACGTCATAGATTTGAATCGTCATTGTGTATGTTTGAGAAGTCCAAAAACATAGACCAAGACCGTAATAACGAGACGGATAACAAGTCCTAATTCTAAAGCAATAGACTTTTTAAAATGAAAAAGTCGCAAAATGTACTCATGGGAAAATAAAATTCAAAGACTGGTCTCAAATCTTTATTTTTCAAAAGCGGTCCCAAAACGTTTCTAATAGAATCTATCTAAGCGGTGTTGAAATAATTTACATTTACGAATTGGACTGTTTAAATTTCGCCGACATCTATTGCAATCATTTCTCAATTGTTAGTTGTCGTATCACATCAGGAAGTTTCAACAGGCATGACGATCATCATTTTTTAAATTTTGTAATGAGTTTATTCCATATGATTCCATATGATTGCCATACGGAATTCTCTTCAAAATTCGAAATAAAAATGCTTCAAATGCCAAGATCCGTTTCTTCTTTAAACACATGGGAAAATTAAACTACCAATGCAATTTGACTACTCTGTTTACCAGACCCGATGCATTTGTTTAATGTCGGATTTAATACGTACACAATACTAGGAATAGGGCTATTGTGCTATTTTTTTGGTAATCTCTCTCGAAAAAGTCTCTCAAAAAGAGAAGCTAACGGAATAATTATTCAAATCTGTGTCGGAAAAAAACTTATGACTAGGATTCGTTATTTAAAACATTCTTTAAAACATTTGCTAAACAACTTCATCATGACTTGTTTGATAGCTACCATAAAATACATTCCTTTCACTACCAATAAAGAATTACATCTGGCGAAACGTACATATCATGGCGAAACATAAAGATGAAAATATGAAGTTTTGAATTAACATTAACTGATCAAAATATTGTATCTATATTTAAGGATAGTGCAGCCTACTAATTGGTCTGAACTCCTATTGGTATAGGCAACCATTCAATTTAATTGATTGTGGTATCACCCTGGCTAACCCGGTACGCTTCGCGATCACGGCATATGCAACGCTTTTAACTGGCATAACCGGTGTCAATGTAGGAGATTTGTGGGGTAAGGTAAGAAAATTGCAGAGTTTTTGGTTAGATATTTAAATAATACTCAAACCAATAGGCCTGTACGGCTGTCAAATCATGACTATTAATGGTTCTAGTCTTCTCTGTGTCCAGAATACAGTAGTTTGCTCAATCATTCGTAAAAATGGACCTCTCTGTGCTGCAAAAGTTGTAAATTTCCTGTTCAAACGTATTTTTCTTGATATAAACTGAAGTCTTGTGAAAATTATGTCTGCATAAAAATTGTTTGCACTGGAGGACACTGCAGTGTAAAATCTGAAAATACCGCATTGAAGGTTCCATGTTCACCGTCATATGCATACCATCGTTTGGGATGGATCAAAATTGTACTGTTTATTGGTGTAAATATTGAGTTGCGCTCAACCCGGGGCTGGGCGGCGTGGGTAGTAATAAGCATTTCCATTGCTGCCCATGAACAGGCTCAATCAAACCGAGCCTGCAATATGTTCATTTGTGTCGTGTTCGAGAGTCTTCAAAGTTCCCTTTTCATCTATTTCAATATCACAGTAGCGTTGTTTGTGCCGTGTGGCGCTGTTAATAGTCTCCCCGTACATTCTATCAGTGCTGTTATCAGTTACGTCTTTTGAAGGTTGTCGAGCACGATATTTATGTACTATGTTAATAGTACTTCTAAATTTACTTTTGTTTTTAATATTTCGGCCAGTTTAAAGATGGGTGGTTTTAATATCCCAGCTAATATAAATTTGGATATTATACAATC
>JAZAYU010000609.1:0-220389 GCA_038501625.1 Corbicula japonica
CAAAAGGCCTAAATGATATTTTCGCGCCGTCAAAAATTCACGCACTTGTATTATTCTTACATAAGATTAGATATTTACTGGTTGAATTTGCTGGGGTTAAGTTTCGCGCACTTTCCCTAGCGCGAAATACGCGAAAATGAAACCCCCGCGAAATATAGTGATATCACAGTATTTAGATCCGTATCATCATGTGTACCCACGTAGTCTGATCAGGGTCTGTATATGACAATATTCTACAACATCCCTAAGACCACTGAATGGACTGGCTAAATATGGAAGAAAGGCAGGTCCATTGCACAACAACTGCAATAGCAGGTCAAGACACAAGTTCGTAGAACAGAACAAACATTATGGATTATATTCTGATAGTTCGGACTGCAAAGAGAAAGTATCGTTTTACCACACCGCAATTTATACTTAAAATAAAAATACAACTTAATGAACGGGGTAAATTCAGAAATAACGGGTCAAAAACTAAAAACTAGCAATATTAACACATAAGCGTTATTAGTTGTTAATATTAACAGATTAAAACAACGTAGACAATAAATCAGAACATGAACAGACTATATCTCATAATAGCATATTGCAGTTTAAACATTTGATTTTTTTAACAAAAGGAAATAAATCTTTGCATATTTATGACATTTAAATATTCGATTTCAAACCAGGAAGAACATTAAACCGCAGCGAAATATAAAGAGTCAACAATGTGCGTCAACCATCAAATTATCATTATTTCTTTATACGAATATAAATGGAAGACATAACTGTGTTAGTATGCCTCCCATACGAGTAAATACATCCAGACTACCGGTAACCGTTATTTATATAATAACATGAACAATCTATAGAAGAAATACCAAATCCAGTGGAATGTATAGTATCCTTCAAGTTTGCGAAGATCAGGTGGCAAAATATGGCCCAAAAAACCTTGTTGTAAAACTCGGCACAGCTCCGTTACCGCCTCAAAACAGTTACCAGATGTACCTACTTTTCCTTTCAAACAGAGCATACGCTGAGATACTTTTTGCTTACCGTATATATATTATATCATTTTATTAAGTTTTTTTAAATTTCTAGTCTCATTTTCGTAGTGGCGGAAGAATCTATGTCCCATTTTTAATTGTACAAATACGTCATGGCGCGCGACTCTCCTAACACTGGCGTGTAAAATGACTTTTTCCAGCACCGGTGAAAACACGGGAAACCGATCTGGTATGCAAGAATAATATTACCAAACTAATGTAATGTAGCGTGCGACTGGGGGTGAAATACACTAAGTCCAGTAAGTGTTCAATCATTTTATTAACGTATAGTGAATGTTCTACAAATCCAATCCTCCCGCCCGGCTCTGTCCGTTCGTGCGGTCCTTAAATACTGCATAGGCTTTATGTTGTATTACCATTGACGTAAATAACGAGTTTAGATAATTAGCTTATTTAAATAATTTAGTAACCTGAGCATTGACTTGACCAACTAATATAAGATCAATAGGTATGTTTGTGGTGGACTACATTACACTTACATGCAAAGTTTTCGGTTATCACAGTGTCTCGATAGTTCTAACAATCTGAACTTGTCGCAGTTCCACTCTTCCTAAAACGGACATTTACAAAGCGATACATGCCGCTATAATGGTGATATGTTTCCTTATTCTACATTTAGACAATAATTTCATAAGTTTTAATAAAATATATTCAGTTGATTACAAATATTGCATCAAACCGTGTTATGGCTTTTATGTTTGAACTTAACTGTTAAAACTTGGGCTTCGATATATGCGGTATTCGTCAAAGTATACATACGCCTATCCCTACCCCCAGAAAACATGTACGAAAGTTTATTACACGTACTACAATGGATCGATGCTGGCGTGAAAACGCATTTTAAAGTATACTGTTGTGTAATGAGGAACCGAATTTGATCGACTTGACCTCTACACAGTAACCTTGAATGCCAATCATTTTTGGGGACTTGACTGCTTGAATTGCCTAAGAGATGTAAAAACCCAACATTTTTGTATATTAAGCGTGTTTAAAACTCACGATCGCAAAAGATGACATCAAAAATCTTCTACAAAAATATTTAGGAATTCAAAGATATTCTTACAGAGTGATATTTCATCTACATATATAACTGGTCAAATAACATGGAGCTTTGTTGGAAATTTCGATCCAGCTTAGACATTTTGCAAAAACAAAACACAACCTTTTTTACTGACTTTAGCATTTAACTTGGTAATGAGCAGAGCATAGTCTACTTGATGTAAGTAAATTGTAAATCAACTAATCAACTAAAAATTCGTCGTAAAATAGCCAGAGTTTTTCGGTACCATAACATAGATCGACAATAACGTGATGTCGAAATCTGACGTCATTATAGATAGAAATATTGAACATTCACTTCGCTGTGGCACCAAATTAATTACGAAATATTGGTGTCGTATGACCGAATTAAATTTTAGACCATAGTAAACTTAGGTAAATTCTTAGTAAAACACCATCGCATATCTTTAAAATAATTACAAAGGTGCCAAGAAAATATTCTTTCAAGGGGGGGGGGGGGGTGGGGAGTGGAGTCTGGGGGTTAGGGACTTTGAGACGGTCAAGAGAGCCTACAAATGGAGGGTCGGGGAGAAACCGAAAGTATGACGTAACTGTCGTGACAATAAGCCGCGAAGCTCTTGACGTCAACTGACTCTTGACGGTCAGAGAGCTGGTTGATAAGTTCGACCTTGGCTATGGTTTCACACCGAATATTGACCGAAGATTAAAAATGCCAGATGTAATTTTAATTTATCGCAAACTTGACAAGTTTTACTTTATAACTATCCGTTGAAGATATATCTTAAATTGTAATATTAAGTAATTCATATTTCAGATTTAAGACAAATTGATACGGGGTGCTTAACTGTAAAAGGTGTCGTCTGTGGTATTTTTAGAAATTTTAGTTGTTAGTATATATGGAAAGGACTAACAATTATATGTTTATGTATTTGTCTCATAACTAGTATGCGATGTTATTACACACTGACTATATATTCTAATATTATACCTCATTTGCATAAGCCCTTCTGTATTTAATATGACGTCATCCAGTCCATAAATCGCATATTGACCGGCTATCCGGTCCATAATTCTTATATTGACCGTTTTTGATTACTTCAGAATCTAATATAAGAATAATTATCTTATAAAGTGCGGGTCTGTTGCCTAGTAATATTTAATTTGATTAACAAAAATGGAATAGTAAAAGGCGTGCTTTATATGCCTGATGGCTTGTAAATAATAAAAAATCTGTATGGGATTTTTTACACACTGAACAAATCAAATTATTATTTAAAAGCAAATTATAGTAAAAATGACAGCAACAAAAGATATGAAAGAATTTAGATTCGGTATAATATAACAAATAAAACATGGCATTGAGGGCAATATGCAAGTTTACGGACTGGTTGGTCAGACCTCGGAAGGTATATGGCCCTCAGCTGCGCTTCGGGCCATATACCTTCCTCAGTCTGACCAACCAGTCCGTAAACTTGCATATTGCCCTCAATGCCATGTTTTATTTGTTAAATGTTACCCCAAATCGCATAATAAGCAATGTCGTCTGCTCAACTTAATGACGTAATTTCAATGATTGACGTCAGCTTTTCGAAAACACATTTTCACGTGACGCGCCTCATATGTAATTTTTTAATGTTTAATAAATGGTTTCAAAAATTAGCTATATTTGGCGATTTTATGTTTATAAGTCGTCGAATTCAGTGCTGTCAGCTCTTCCATTTGTGTTGTTTTCTCAAGAAAAGATTGAGTTTATGTTGTTGTTTTTTTTATTTCAAAATTTTTCAAATAGTGTTATTGAACTAGACATCTATCTTTGGAAATTTTAATGTTTACGTCATGCATGAATAAAAAACGCATGAAACATAAGGGTGGAATAATATGTAGGATTTATGGCATTGCGGATAGAGACGTAATTTAACGACGTCATTTCTCGCAAAAATTACGTACGCTAAGGTACTTGACAATTCGTGTTGATAAAATTACTGTGATATTTCATCATCCAAGTGTTCATTTATTAGATAAAAATTTCAAAACGATTTAAAATGCATAAATTTCTTTAATTATTTGATAATGATAATAGGTTCGCGCGAGATAAGCGCCGAGACTTCTCTACGAACACGAAACAGAAAAGACAGTTTATGATTCTAGGACCTTTTTTGAGGCGTTATTAGAGAGACGGGGATCAATTTCTTGACCGTATGATAACAACTGGCGAAACATGGCTCCATGGCTCAGAAAATAAAGCCGTTAAAAAAATCTGTTGCGAATACCTCCGTCAATCCAAGTCCGGTTCGGAAGTTCATGTTTTTCATGTTCTGCAACCGGAAGGGAATGCTTCTGCAACACGCCGTCCCAAAGCTTCCACGGTCAACACAACATAAATGATGTGAAGTGCCTCTTTAAACCCCAAGTGGCAATTTCATTTGCCACTGACCGTTCCAAGGCGGTAACCCCTCGGGTTCTCATTTGCTCTCTCCCTCTCTTCTTCTTGACTGTGTGGGGAGGCTGTTTTTTCTGAATGTGGCGATTCCTGATATGCATATACCACCTTTTTATATTTAATTATCAGCAAATCAGTATTAAAATTTAATATAAAACACATGCGCGCTGATCGCATGATGTCTAGCACAGTGAATACAAAAATATTTGCATCATAAATACATAATTATACAATAACTTCATTTCTATTTTATTTCATGAATTATATTTATTATATAAAATTAAATAAAATTTAATGCTAATGCATGTACGTAACCAATGATTGTTTTCACATGTGCTCTCCAGAAGAAGCGGGCGGGGGATTCCTTTTGATGACTTTCTTTCTTTTTTTTCAAGAGAACTCTGAATCTGAGACCATATATTGTTTATTCTTGACACCATTTCGGTACTGAGTCGGTGTTTCTTTGCTACGTAAAAATAATGCTTTAACTTAGTCTCTATATATAATATAATTAGCCATTTTCAATCAAACTGGTTGGTGTTATTACTATTGTTTATAGTTATGGTTCACATAATATCAGCCATTACCAAATTATTTTTGTAGATTAGGACTTTTGAACCAGAGCTGGCTGGTTCGAGTTCCTGAGGTACATGGTGACACCGTTTTGCGGTTATCTACAGTGAAGATACAAGTTAGTCACCCGATGTTATTAATCCACTTTGATTTGTAAGACGACTCCCTCTGCCACTGATTGCGACAAGTTCAACTAAATTTAACAACCTCTTTTATGAAAGTTGATTGCACGGGCAATCATTCTCTTTCCCCCAACTACCTCATGGTTAAATAAAACCGGGATGGGGATACTTTTAATTTTGGTTAGGGATCTAATTTTTGTTACAATTGGAATATCAAACTATAATCTAAAATATATTGCTAACTCAATTTGTTTTAAGGGCTTACTACACTCCTCCCCAGCACGTTTATCGATAAAAAGAAAATTATCAAAATCTCAATAACGGCAAAATGCCGTTCAATGAAACTTGGCACAAATGAAAGTTACTAATGTATCTTTATTTTGCATATGGTGAGACACGTTAGAACAGTAATGAAAAATAGCGATATCAAAAAATTCTCTTAAATTCTATTTACATAAATTCACAAAAACTAAACAACACAAAACATCATTTTCTTTTTATCGATGAACGAGGGTCGAGTGTGGTAAGCCCTTAACATTTCATTTAGTTTAAGGCAAAACGTTGCACTTATCACCACCTTTAGAATACTTAAATTAAATGCATTAAGTTTAAGACGACATAAAGAAATGTAACTATTGTAAGGTATGTCGCATGTTAGTATATTTCGAAAGTTTAACTTCCCTTTACACGCTGTACTTAACTACTCGTGAAATTAGTCACTTATTCATTTAATGGCCCACTTGTTATTAAGGTGATATGTTTATACTATAAAGATTAAGATATATATATGAAATTGTACTGAACAAAATATTGTGCTTTCTTAGCAGTAGTTGATTTAAGTGAGTTAAAAGCATTATACATGTACAAGGTACACAATGCATACAAACATGTGTTCGCATTTCGTTGGTGTTTAGGCAACAAAAACATCCAATCACGAACCAGCGTTTTTCATCTCAGATATATCAGACCAAATAATTGCAGCAGTCTTCAGTTAAAATAGCATGTATATGAAATGCATGAGCCATTTTACTACATGATCTTGTGACTTTAATGTCATGTTATATAAATTGTGTGTTATTATATATGAATTGATCTTTTTCAGTTGTCTACTTTCAACTTAAAAGTTCGTTGCTTACATAGTTAAACTTTATCAATATGGTGAAGACTTAGACTAAGCTTTGCACAGTTACGACTTAATTCGACAATGTCTTCAAAAAATGAAATGCATTATTTTGCTTTTAACAAATCACCTTAAAATAATTACGATTATGGAATATTTGCTATACCGCTAAAATGGTGTATACTCAGAATAAAAGAAACTTTATTGGGATAAACCTTTGAAAAACCAGAGGTCTCTATATACATTTTATTATACTAGTACATGAAGGGGGTTCGTAATATCGCCTTATACCGACGTGTTCTCAGTGATTTGGGCAATACAGATCAGCAACTGTTGCCTAATATTGTTGTTAGACGGTGTTCTTTACGTCTGAGATTAAACCTGCAGATCAATGAACAATCACAATGTTCGATACATATTCCAGAAAAACATTAATTTGTATCTTTGACTTTGTGGCGCATATCTGGTGTAAAACGGAACATAGATATTTGAATGCCGCGCCTGTTGACGTCAGTAGATTGTTCGGCTGCTGTCGTCAAACAGTTGTCGCCTTAATACGTCGATTTGTGCAAACACGACCACCTGCGATAGGTAGAGCAATTTAGCTATGTAAACCTTTTCGGATGACGACAAGAACGACGCGCCATCGTCATGTGTCTGTTCAGACAAAACGCAACCGTATGCGACAGTAAAGTCGCTCAGGTTGAGCTTACTGAGCTTTCTTTTTCAATATCATTATACGCCATCATTGGCACCTTAGTTTGCAATAGGCACATTCGAATTGTCATAAGAGAATGGATCACGGTTGATTTTAGGGATGTTTTGCCCTTTGTTTCGAAAAGATCAAATATAAATTTTGTAATCATCAAACTGAATCGGCTTATTCTTCTTTGCAAATTTTGAAAAAAAAATGCATTAACCGTAGAGAAAACAGTTGCTCTTTAGGTGAATATAGGTGAGTATACATTCTTTATATTTGTTGTCAATTTGGTAATTGTCAAATTGTTAAGTTAATTACCAGTAGACTGATATGATCTAGTGACTTAATGAAGCATGCATATCGGAACGTTTTTTGTAAGTAGACAAACAAAGAAGTATTTGAACCCTGTTTAAAGTCCAAAGTTTTAGAACAACAGCTGTGACTTATCGTGTGATTTAAACAAATGCTCTGGTTTATCATATGCTTGTATTTCACTCAATGACAAACGACGATATCAAATTAATATAAAGCTGTAATATCTAGACGAGTTTTCACAATACATTAAATAGAACGCAGCCCGTTATATTCATTTTCATTTATGAAGTGATTTATCATTAAATACTGGTTTGAGGTTACTGCGTGTTTTGTTCTAAAATCTGTGGGAGACGTTAAATAGTAAGTTAAGATGTTTGACAAATTTAAAAATAATAATGAACATTAACCCCGTGACACCGAAACAATTCAACTGAGCCACCAGAAATGCCGCTTTAGTGTCGCTTTTTAAACAGTAATAGCAAACCCTTGATTCAAATCTGGAAATGTATGTATATAATAATGTATAAATCTATAAATGTTTTTATTTTATCAATAATAGTGGTCACGAGAAAGTATAGAAATATGCGTACAGTAACATTTGACGCCGAGACAAATGCAAACTTAGGTAAAATAAGGTCTAAACTGCTTTAAAATCCTTAACGTATCCGGGCTTCACATCTTTCTTAAGAAATGCATGAGATTTAGCTACATATGTTCATTTAAATCATAGATAAATATACCGTGACTATATTGTTGGCTTTTGCGTCTTGTAGAACTGACTTTAAATCGCTGTCTATCGTGCAATTATAAGTTATATGTTTCCTGTTTCCCTTTGTTTTGATTATGGTGAATTTTGGAAACAAATTGTGTTGTTGCTTTATAAAATATACTGCTGATAATGAATACAAATACGAATACGATTTCCAAATTTCGGGACAAGATGCAACTCAGGATCTCAGCCGGTTTCTGGTTTGAGCAATATAGATTTTCACGCGCTAGCCTCTACCCAATTTTGTCGCCGCTTAGAGTCGAATAAATATTTATTTATTTTGTAAGGACACATCCAGGCGCCGATTTGTGGCTGGGCGTAAACAAAGAACGGGGCTGGACCCAGGGTTTCATACATGTTCAGTTTCTATACAAACGTAGATATGTATACACGTATTAGTCTATAATGCTCTTAAGTCATTATTTACAAACATAAACAGTACACATTTTATTCACTCTCAAGCTGTACTGTAGATATAACAGTTATCTTTGAAACGTTTATTGTAATGTTGATTTTCATCATTTATTCTGGCTAAACCTTACTCGGAACAGTTCCAGCAAATTTCGCAACATGGACTTGGGCACACTTGGCTGCCTGGCTGGCTGCCTGCCTGCCTGCCTGCCTGCCTGCCTGCCGTCCGTCCGTCCGTCCGTCTCCGTCTGTCTGTCTGTCTGTCTGTCTGTCTGTCAGCATGTAGTTTTGACATATTACTGTGACAGTATGTCTGTCTTTCTACATGAAGCCACAACTGCTGCAGCAATATTTGGTGCAGTCGCACAACAGTGTTTGTCTAACTACAATAAGTCAAAATTACGGCGACCTACTCCTTGTGCTGATACTTAACAATGCATGTCTGTCTGAGAAAAGCTACAATAACCGCAGCTACTCCTGTAATGCCTGACTTCATTTAGCTGCAGTAAATTCGACTAAATTATGAGGTAATACATACATGTGTCTGTCTGTCTGTTTGCATGAAACTATAATTATTGTGGCAGCACTTGTTGCCGACATGTAGCATTTGGTGATGAAACATAGCATTGTATGATTCTTTGTCTGACTGCATGGAGCAAAAACGCGTGCTAATCACGTTGGTATTTAGCAGATTGGTAACGTTGACATTAGTTAGACACATTTGTCAAGGAATGTAAAGCCGAAGTGAAAACAAGTTCATCAGGGATACCAACAAAGACTTAAGTTCAATATGAGGCATGGTCGCGTTTATAAGTGAAGCGTATGTCAAAACTCGACTCAATCTTAAAATGTAAGACTGATCTTTGAGATTTTGATTAGTCTTGCCAAAATAACCTATGTTTCCACGTTTACATACTTACTTTAAGAAATATTCATTTTATTTGATTTTATATGAGTAATGGCATAAATTGCGTGAAGTAGACCACGTGCATTTGTTCGTTGTTAAGCATAGAATAAAGGAACTTGAACATGTCTTTCACTGAAGTTAAGTTTTAAGTTGAGTGATATTGTATACGTTAAACAGTTAAACAGATTATATCACATTCTTTTTAAAAGCAGTCATTAATAAAGTGCAACAACCCGTTCATAGCGTTCAGTCTCAAATGACAAGATCAGTGTTTTGCGCTAACCTTATCACAAATGGATTTACTTACGCACGATCTGCTTTGTTCTCAGCGATTGTTTTAGCGACAATTCAAACTTCAACACCTAATAAATTAAAAGTGTCAACATTATTTCGAAGTCAATTTTGTAACAAGATGAAGCTCATAGATATTTTAAACGGCTTTATTTATTTTCTGCAAATTACTTTTGAACAGTTACTTTAATTTTAACATTAGACAAGATGTTTTGTTTTTGTTTCGTTTTTTATAAGTGACAAACATAAATCAACCTGCATGTTATATGTATAGTATGAATACCATAGAAGATCGCCATAAGTATAATCTTTTTTTAGTATCTTCTATTATTTGTTTCGTTTGTCTGGATGATGTAACGTTTCAAAGTAGAATGTACACGCGTATTTCGCGCTATGTTTAATTCGCGAAATGAAACCCCGCGAAAAATCACTTAGTAATAATTTGTCTTAATAGAAAATTACAATTGCGCAAGAATATAGGCCTACCTGCGCAAATATATCATTTGCGTTTTTTTCGCGCGAAAATACGTCCACGCGAAATAAAGTGACAATACAATAGGTAAATCATGAATGCAACGTGTGATGTTTGTCATCTGTTAAAAACAGCCTTACAAAATTCAGTAAAATTTAATGAATCATAAATGGGAGAGAAAAAGTTCGTATTTTGTTACCAAAATTCAAAACGAAATAAAATTCAATGTAAATATATGTACATTTTAATGATCGAATATTTTACCCGTTTTACTAATTTAGCAATCGAGTAATGTTACATTTATTTTCACAATGAAGACAATTCAAGCCGAATACTTGTTCGAACCAATTTAGTCTAAATAGGGTTAGGGATCAGCTTACTCTTGAAGTAATGTCATTCTAAAGTAAGTATTTTAGGTACAAACATGACGTAATGCCATTTTAAAGTGAGTATTGTAGGCTCAGACATGACGTTATATCATTTGTAAATGAGTATTACAGTTTAACACATGACGGAATGTCATTGTAAAGTGAGTATTTCAGGCTAACACATGACGTTATATCATTTGTAAATGCGTATTTCATGTAAACACATGACGTAATGTCATTTTAAAGTGAGTATTTCAGGCCTACACATGACGTTATATCAATTGTAAATGCATATTTCATGTAAACACAGGACGTTATGTCATTTTAAAGTGAGTATTTCAGGCTCACACATGACGTTATATATCATTTGTAAATGAGTATTTCATGTTAACAGATGACGTAATGCCGTTGTAAAGTGTGTATTTTAGGCTCAGACTTTACAAATCATGTCATATTAAAGTAGGTACCAATGGTAAATTTATTAGTCTTCTTTAAATGTTTCTATTTGACTTGATGAGTGAGGGTGTTCTCATCTAAAGCAAATGCAAAGAGGAATATGAGAAAAATGTTCAGATGGCTCTTAAAGTAATTTGCATTGTCAAACATCTAGTTTGTAGTGACGCTTTTCACATATAAAAGATAATATTTTGAGCAATGTAAGATGACCAGTTAGAACTGTGATATAGTGGGCGTATGTTTTGCTTTTGTAATGCAAAGTACTAACTAAGAATATAAAAGCATGTAATGCAGCCTAATCATGAATAGTTCACATGCAGTCTCCACATGCAGTCTCCTAACACGCAACCACCACACGCAACCTTAACTTCAACCTCCACACATAGGCTCAACAAGCAGACACCACACAGACTTAACACATGCTCGGTATTGCAATATTCTGTAATTTAAGCTTTATATTGTCAGGTTTATGCTCGTCTGTAAATATAAACTATAATAGTTAACATGTACATTGCGTTAAAGAACAAGCAAATTAAGACGGACGCATATACTTCAATCGTTTTCTTTTTTGAAACACAGCTATTAAATGATGTACTAGTAAAGTATCGGACTAGCACGAAGTACTTTGTCACGTATTGGACAAGTATGAATTACAAATCCTCGTATCGGACTAGCATGATTACTCAAGTGCTTATGTAAATTATGAATGAAGTACCTGTACGTTTTATGTACAAAAATGGTTTGCGATTAGAAACACGGGGTCAAGCCAACAAACAAAACTACTCTCTGCATTCGTTAGCGCTCGGCCATCGGCACGGCCTATGTGCTTTTGCATGCAAAATTGTTAAGCTGATGGGTGAGTTGGAGTCATTTCACCAAGACAACTTGTACTTGTTTGTTGAGATTAGAACCTTTAGGTGCAAGTGTGAGGTTGGTGCACCATAGCAATCTGGATTAAGTCCCCTAGTGGCCATTTTTTGCCACTGACCGCTCCAAAACGGTAACCCCTCGGGTTCTCACTTTCGTTAATAATTTGTTGCGTCCATTTTGAAACTGATTATTTTATAACCATGCTGTGGGGAGGCTGTGTCTGTTGGATGCGGTCATTCCTGATATGCATATTCTCTTTTTTATGTTCAAATTACATAAACTTACAGTGTTTTATTTCCGTGACATCCTTGGGAAGATATAAGGTTAGGTTATAGTATATCCCAAGATGAAATGGTATGTCATATATCCATTGTATTTGGTTGTGACATTACTGAACTGTAGACGAATCAACTGACGCAGCTGTTGAAACATTTTAGCGTGGACCATGCATGAAATGTTGATATGATAAAACAAACGGATGTCAGATATGTATACCATACATTGACATTTTATATAATAAGACGTTAAACAAGAAATCTGATATAAATTTCTTAAAAGTCATTGAAGAAGGATTCGAACCCGTTTAATAAAAGTTATACCATTGCTAGCCCAAACGCATTGATCGCTGCGCTATCGTGGCGATGTAGTAAGGACATGACAAAATGTTACTATTTATGCATGAAATCGTCATTACCAGCGTTTACTTTTTCGTACATAATTGTAGATATTTTGTCATATATCTTTGTTTAACAATAGGTGTCAATTTAACAATGCCAATCACACAATTTGGCTAATTGTTCAATCTGAAAATATCAAATCATTTATAGGGCATACCAAAAGAAGTACACATGCAAGTAAAGGCAAACTTGAACGAATTGCATCAACACGGCATGCAGTATGGTACTTTATAAAGGTACTTATGGAGAATCAATATCAAAAGCTGTGTACGGTCGAAACAACATTTTAATACAATTTAACTTTGATATATTACATGAGCTTCTTCGACCTATTTACTCAAGTCTGATCTGCGATTACATTAGCATAAATTTTTCTGTAAAATATGTTCCGACCGGGTCAGTTCAAAGGGATATCGATTGCCTGTTATAGGAAATTGTATAAACTATAAAGTAATCTTTTAACCAGCGTAGAACTCCAAAATTTCACAAAACTCAGCGTAAAAGTTAACTGTCAAAAATTAAATTTAGCTTTTACCGAGTCAAACTGCTAAAACGTTTTGGTTATTTTAACGATCTGTGTTAAATAAGTGTGTTTTAACAGTGAAGTCCTACTTCCGTCGGAGGGTATAAAAGCAAGTGTTGTACACTGTGACGTGGGCAGTCTGTTGCTGGTGTTGAAGTGTGTATATCGTTGAGTTAATTTGGATTCAACATTTGGTCTGCATTATAGGTCCAATATATAACAGGATTGTACTAGCCTAAAAACATATTGACCGGGTTGTCTTATTCAACGTGTATAGCGTGAATGGTATTGGTTGAAGCTAGGGCTGATAGGGGTTTTAGATAGTGCCTTCAGACAAGACACTTGCCAGATCTTGTTAGCTTCTGATACACTTGTGTCCCTAAGGTAACCAGAGTAGGTTTTCAGGATAAGGTTTTTAGATTGTGTCTTCAGACGATTGCTGGATCGCTGGATGCGTTGGACGTGTCTGTCCCTTAGTTAGCTTTAAGTAGGTATCGAGGACAGGGTTTAGGTTAGACAGTATTCTTAGACTTTTGCTGAAAGAAGGGGTACAACGTTCACAGAACTGATCATTTAATACATGTATCTTTTTACTGGGCGAAAGTGCTAGACCAACGTGAGACACTATTGTCCAGCAGGTTAGTTAAGATTTTATTGTTGAGCTTATGTTTAAAGGCGTCATGCATGGGATTTTGTTTTGATGGTAATTTGTTCATGACTTTGTTGAGCACTATTTGAAAGTTTAAGTTGTTCAGATTTGCTTGTTGTAAGAGTGTTACTGTTTGAGGACGTTGAAGCTTGTGGTTCGAAGCATTATTATCTGGTATATGTTTCTAGTATGTGGTTGTTGTTGCTCCTCGTTGAGATTGTGCTTTAAGTTAGTCCGATGGGCATTGTTTTGTTCAACTGTGATTGTGCTCAGGGTGAAAGTGTAGAGTTTAAGAACAATCTTTTTGTCCCGGTGGTTCATTGTATTGAAGATTGTTTTCATAATGTTCGGCGAATTCCCAGGTGGTTCATTGTCTTGAAGATTGTTTTCATAATGTTCGGCTGATTCTTACCTAAGGCTTGAGTATTTTGTTTGAAGCCAATTATTTCTGAAATCTTTGAAATCATTTTGGAGCAAAGTAGCTCAGGGAAAAAGTTTCGAAAACAAAATTGTTGCTTCGACATATTTAAAATCAGTTTCTGAGAGAAAAGTTGTCCGTTTAGTGACTTTCGCTCGAAGCAGGTTACAATATATTGATTTAAAATCTGTGAGAAATTTATGTAATATTGGTAGTTTGACACCTTTGATCAGAATAACCTTTCTACTTCGTCACCATTAATCTTTTAGTTTCGCTTTCCGTAAGATGTCTTATGTGATCAAAAATGTTCATCTTAGGCGAGACAATCTAATGAATGTCATTTTGATAATTTAAATATGCTTTAGAGCATGAATGATTTTTTCTCAACAAAGAAAAGTCAGACTTGAGTTCTTTGACTCGCCAAGTAAACGAACTAAATTTATTTTTAAAAACACCTCTGTCAAACACTTAACGAAATGATAACCTGGTGGATTACCGCTCTGGAATTATCAGAGCAAAACAAGTTGTCAGGTTTTAGTTTTAGTGTTCACCAAACTCACAATTGCCGCAAGACATTCTAATATGAAAACAAAAATACACATTGTCTTGGTGAATAAACTTCAGCCTACTGTTGACGGCAAAGGCCCACAACATAATAATATTAGACGCTAATGGGATTGTCACTTGAAAATTAAAGTAAGTCCGTAAGAATTCAAATTACATGACCGTGTTTAACTAAATACAAAAACAGCATCTTATCAGTGTTGCTTCAAAATAAGATAGTAAGAGAAAAATAAAAATATAAATGGTGTAACACAAGGTTAATTAATCCAAATAATTTGTGTATATTTCCGTGTCTGTTATTGCCTTAATATGTAATCACTGTGAGATTAAGTCGTCAAGAAAATAAACATATTTCTATTGTTGCTTAGTTTGCACAATCTGTTGAAAAGTATTTGAGACTAAAACAAACAAGACAAACTTTAAGTGCTAATGAACTAGGTGTTTGCAAAACATATTTAAATAGATCTCGTTGAACTTTGTCCTTGATCACATTACCCATTAATTTATAACAGAAGAACTGTTTTCTAACGATATCAATTAACATTTTATTCACATGTTTGGCTTAAAGAAAGAAATTTAAATTGATCTCTGACCGAGATCATTACATTCTTAAAAGCTATCTGACACACACGTTCCACTTTCATGCATTCTGTTATCGAAGTGTACTTGATGTGGTTTTAGTTTAAAACTGATATGAATTTCTGTTTCAAGCTTTGTGGTGCAAATGAACCCTTTAAACAAAGATTAAGAAGGAATTAAATCCCCCGAAAAGTGTTAAACAGAAAACATGTTGAACGCCCACAGAATGAAATGTGAAAATATTGCAGGCAGAGCAACTAAGTAACCTCACCAATAAACACAGCCCCATGAATTAATTTTCATACGACGGTGTTCAAATGCAACTTTGATCGATTGGTGTTTATTGCTGATTGCACGGGCTGTGTGATGTCATTTATAATTATACTGGGTAAGGAGAGTTGGCAGAATATAATTATTTCATGTCAGATCGCACATCTCTATGTTGGCGCAAGATGATTGAACCATTAAATCTTCAAAAACTATTAAAATTAAATAGGAGTAATTGTCGATTTCAAAATGCGTGGAAGACGTGTTAACGTTATTTTAAAATAACATTCATTTCAATTTTAACAATAAAATTAATCACTTTAAAGAACACAGTGAGTTTCTTTGTCGTAAAACAGAAAGCAACGATTATTAGGTATGTCTTTACTTCTTAAGGATTTAGGAATTATATTTCGGGTATTGTAGACGTGAAATAAGATATTCTCCAAAATATTACTCTAATTAATCAAAAGTTCACAAAAGCTTTGGTTGAAATGTAGACAGTTTGTTCATATCTTTAAGTTTCAAAGACAAAAGAATTTATTTGCATGGTGGCGCAAATGACCTGTTATTTAAATTATGTTAGCTATGCTTAAAAACCTTTAGTTTGCAAAGTGCTACTTTGTTCAATAACCTATCTACATTGCTTCTGAATAGTTTAAAACTAAAAATAACATATCGCGACCTTGCATCATGTTCTTGCATTATATTGGATTCGTTAGGAAACGCCACCGAGTAGCATTGTAACATAGTAAACGTTTATTTTCTCATTTATGCGGTTATGTTCCTGGACCTTTGTCCGCATTAATAAGATTAATCTGACGTTTGATATGACGTTGAAAGCGAGAATTGTCAATGGTACATTCCCGTCTGCAGGATAAATCAAAGTACTGAAAGTACAGAAAACCAGCGATGATGAACTTGTATAAATATTAGCTCAAAGAGCACATGTGGAGATGTGAGGATTTTTATATTTCTATTGTTTGTTTGTTAACAATTGACTTTTCTAAAAACGTTTGATATGACGTTGCAAGCGAGCATTGTCAATGGTACATTCCCGTCTGCAGGATAAAAAAGGCGAGAATATGTGTTACGTCATACGACGATTCAATTTTATTATTGTCCCAAATGACGTTGTTGTGCGGTGTCGTAACATACATGTCCATGTCAAACAATTTGACAGAAAGGCCAAATGGTTTGGTTCGCGTTTAAACCGATCTTACTAAATCTTTGTCAAAATTTACGTCTCTGGAAGTATAGTTCAGAGCTTGGTTAAGTGGACACAAAAAAGTCCAATAATCATGAAACTTTATCAACGAATACGTACAAGAATATTTTTAAATTATTTCTTATGCGGCGAATATGTGCTTTTTGCCACATAAGTAAGTCCAGTGTATAAACGTGGTTGATTTCGTTTATGTGGCGATGCTTTTAAGCGGCGTTACATCGCTTTCATGAAGGTCAGTGTACACTATTGCTTTTCTCTATATGTTCTATTTATATTGTTCTATATAAAATCTTGGATGTCTTTTTGATTTATTTACTTAATCCCTTTTACTTCAGTTTTCGGGCCAGCCTGTATCACGCTACCGGTACTAAGGATGACATTATTTTCCCCGTGTATAGATAATTATAAAAAAAAATTTGATCATAAGGACTCGTTTATTTAGAATTGGTGCCACTACGAAATCAGCCTTAGCTCGATTATAAGAAGACGCAAATAAAAGTTTGGGTCGCTGACATTCCAATTAACTATACTAAAGGACAATGAAAACGCCGGACGGTATAATTGCACTTTTACAAGTAAAATATATTTCTTATAAATATTTTCTCACAGTTTCATAAAACCTGATGCATTGCGGTCATTTAGATAGCAAAATAATGAAAATATTGATTGCATTGTAAAGAAGTTATTGCGTAATAAAGACATTACCTGAAAAATCAAAAGTAACACTTTTGGCTTATTGTGATAAGATCACAACAGAAAACAGATTGAACCAATTCGTTGTTACCTTATTAAATTAAATTATTTTTTGAAACTGGTTATTATTAACTTGTTTGTCAAACCATTCTAGAAATGTTAGAAACAAATGAACACAATCTTTATGAAAATGAATATTACACTATGCAATTAGTAAGTTTTAGAAATCATCAAAGCTCCCATGGAAATTACATGCACACACAAAATTTCCTCAATAAAAGGTGCTTAATTTGAAAAAAAACTACTCAAGACTTGCTAGCAAATTGTGCGCAATGTTTCTACAAGGGAATAACCGCTGGATAGCTTAAGGACAGATTCAGGCTGGTCCATCTTACCAACAAATCGCTACCCGTTTTGTTGTCCATCACTCTACAAGTTTTCGTACTACTGGTACCGTCAAAGACCGACGGAGACCATGCCAGCGGAGATTGACGACAGCACGCCAAGATAACAACATTCGCCAGGTTTCCTTTGCCAACCGGTTTAGAACACCAACAGAAACTGCTAGAACTATTCCAGGACGCCGAAATCCGACGTTCTCTGTTCGCACCATTCGCCGAAGTTTGAGGTATGCTGGTCTTCGATGTCAAAAGTCATACCGTAGCCCATCATTTTAATTACGCCATAGACTTGCAAGAGGATGCGGGGCAGACGCCCATGCCCGTTGATAAAATATAAAATATATAGGACAACGTTATTTTTTCTGACGAGACCAAAGTAATCGTCGACTCAAGGCACCAAAGACAGCATGTGTATCGCGGCCGTGGTGAAAGGTCCAGGGATAGCAGTGACGTAGCGGGCGGGGGGGGGGGGGTAGCTCAGCGGTCGAAAGTCGACTTTGATATGGTCAGATATAACTGCAAACGACAGGACAGATCTTTTTTTCCATTAGGGTGAGGGACGTGCGGGTAGAAGACGCTACAACCTGTCCTGGTTCCGTTCGTTGGCAGCATCCGGAGACGTTATTTATGCAGGACAACGCAACACCGTGGCGAGGATATCCTTTATTTTTCTGCATTAAGGGCCTGCCACACTCCTCCCAATTCTATTTATCGATAAAATGAAAATTATCAAGATCTCAATAACGGCAAAATGCTGTTAAATGAAACTTTGCACAAGTGTATGTTATTAATGTATCTTTATTTTACAGATGGAAAGACATATTAGAAAAGTAAAGAAAAATAGCGAGATCTAAAAATTCCCTCAACTTCTATTTACATAAATTCACAAAAACTAAAGAACACAAAACATAATTTTAAATGCCCACATGAGTAATATAATACTGACAACAATTTATTGTGTCCTCATGATTAACTTATGTAAACTTTACGAGATATTAGTAAAAGTGTGTTTGACCTTCAATTTCCTGGTCGCGTAAACGGATGACAATCACTGATTTCTATTTTAATAGTTGAACGTTTTTTACAAAGTACACGACATTTTCTTGTCAGTATCATTGCGCTCACGAGGGAATTTAAAATTATGTTCTGCATCGTCTACTTTTTGTGAATTTATGTAAATAGAATTCAAGGAATTTTTAGGTCTAGCTTTGTTTCTTTACTTTTCTAAGTTGTCTTACTGTATGCAAAATAAAGATACATTAGTAACCTTCATTTGTGCAAAGTTTCATTGAATGGCATTTTTCCATTACTGAGATTTGATGATTTTTATTTTATCGATGAATAGGATTGGGAGGACTGTGGCAAGCCCTTAAGGTACAGCTTCTTGCTAACTGGTCATCCATGTCTGCAGACTTAAACACAACTGAACTCATTTGGGACCACTTAAAGCAGCCAGTGGATTCGGAAGAGGCAACACATTTGTGACGCATAAATACTTCGGGTTGCACTACAGGCAGAATGGCGTCTGACTCCACAGGCTAATATCCGCACACTAATAAAGTCCATAAGGCGACGATGTACACCTGTAAGAGACGTTGATGAAAGACATTGTTGTTTCTAAGGATTTCGACGGTGACATTACAAATATACATTTATGAGTGACTTTGTTTGGGATTTTTATTTTGATTTTTGCCTAAGTTGTTAAGTGTACATTACTGTGATGAAAAAGTGTGCTTTTCACCTTAGGTACTTAGATGGACTGGTGTAAATTTAAATTTAAACATTTTGGAATATTAATAGGGGATATGGCTCAGACTAGATCATCGTAACATTCTTTCATTGCAACTGATACAAGTAATAGTAGTGGGGATTGAAAATGTAGATCTAAATGTAGATCTGTTACCAGGGCAAGGTCTTCTGAAATGTCTTAACATTTAACATATGTTTTATTTGCAAATTTGATTTTGTAGTGTTTTGGTTTGCTTTGGTTCCTTTTTTTAATTGCTCATTTTGATGTTTTAGGCAATCGAAAACTTGAACGTATGTTTATTTTAGCACTATGGGTTTCACTGTATTTATAAAAGCTAAATGCACATAATATTTAGTCTATATGTCTATATATATACTGAAAGGATAAAGAAACGCAGGGTAACAATTGGATAGGCAGGTTCGAAAGCTCATGCTCCACGACGGTTTACACTGAGGCAGTGGAGACAAGTTTTATTCACTTTCGACACATGTTAAGGTGTATCATGACCTAATAACCCAATACACAAAGTTTCACTTTATTTGGAGAACGCGTTCTTAATATATCGGAACAAATGTTACCCTGCGTTTCTTTATCCTTTCAGTATATAATCGCTATATATACTGAGAGAAAAAAGTTTAGCAAGTCTGGAAATATTTCACTGGTTTATTGAAACTATACCAAATTGACTTAAACCAAGTAAATAATTGGATAAAGCATTTAGTTTTCAGTTGGTTTGTAACAATAAATTGTCAAAACAATATTGCCTTAGCTCACTGTACAGCCTGAAAGACGTTAGGGGTAAGGCGTCAAAAATCACAAGGAGTTCAGTATCTACAGTTCTGAGGCACATCCTAGTCCCAGTAGTATTCGTGAGATCTCGGGCTATCTTCCCACTGGACATAAACCGGTTACGTCGAGAAAGCGTCGAGATGTGACGGTCTTCGTGTGGCGTTGTTTTCCGTGGTCTGCCTGATCTGGGTCTGTCGTTGACTCGTCCTGTCTCCCTCAGACGGTTTCTTAGGCGACTAATTGTAGATTCATGGCGATTGAAATGCCGAGCGACAGCTCTTGCCGTCATACCAGCGTGGAGCATACTTACAGCTCTTTGACGTTCTTCTAACGTCATTCCTGGGCGACGCCCCATTGGAATTTCTTTGAGTTTTAAACTGGTTATTTTGTTTGTGGTAACAGCTCAAAACAATGAGGTACATTACTCGACTCTACACGCTACCGAAATTGCAGTGCCTTCATTGCACGTGATTTTTGATTTTCTTACGCTTCGCCGACAAAATACACGGTTTTCGAACAAACACAATAGATGTGAGAAGAGCATCGATAAGTACATCATTTACATATAAAAACGTCTTCATTCGAAAGCTCAAAAAGAAAAAATAACATGTGTGAAAAACTTGCTAAACTTTACTGAAAATGATACAATATAGATTAAATTAAATTAATAAACTACTGGGAGAAATAAAATAACCTAATTTGAATTAACACAGCTTTAAATATCAAACAGTTGGAATAACTATTGAACAAGAATTAACTTATACCAGTACATGCGCCTGCGTTTTGTTTATAATTTATTATCTATGATATAAATATGTTGTTATAAAGGACGTGTTTATTAAACTTCATATATATTATTACTTTCGGAAGTTAACCAGCTCATTTGGAAATTAACACTATCGGTACGTATAACTTTACGAGAACCTGCTTTGTTTTTGTTTGTTTTAATCAAAATGAGACAATTCAACAACGGAAACCAAAAAATACAATAGATAAATTCAGTTATCCAATATACCTTTAATTTCACAATAGAATTTCACAAAGAACAGTGTTTGTTGCACGTTATATACGTTTCATTTTAACTGAGGACGGTTCCATTGTTTCGATCGGACGTATCTCAACAACTTTATTTCGTGACATTGTTGTTTGTATTTGTTCAAAACCAGCGATATTTTAAATAAAATATGTAGACATGTGTAGACATTACTCCGATTTCAACTCATTTAGATTAACGGTACTCTAACACACACTATTTTGCATGATACAATTTCATAACTTCTTTTTTTTTAAAGAACCACACAGAAATAAAAGTGTACATATTAATAAAAAGGATTTTAAAAACAGAAATCAAGTTTAAACTACTAAAATCATTAATGATATTGTATTTAAATATTCTGTTCATCTACTCTTATTTTAAATCAACAATTAAGAAAATGTTTCTGCACTTGAGAAGGACTAGCATCATGTTCGGGAGTTATGTCATTTGATTTACATAGCTTTTAGTCCTTCTCAAGTGCAGAAACATTTTCTCTGTTATAATTGTTGATTTAAAAATGAGAGTAGATAACAGAACATCAGAAATGATTTTATCAATGATGAACAAAAACACACACGTTTTAAAAATCGAACAAAAAAGACTTAAAATGTTAAACGGTCTATTGCAGACTATTCTCTTACGTGTATCTCCGCCCATGATAGCAATTGAATGCTTATGTTTGTTTGACCTTAAACATCCGTTTGAACTTAAACTAAAATAAATTAAAAATTTAGTGGTGTAGGATTCAGGGCAAGGAGATTACTGTAACACACGATTGCTCTTGAACATGTAATGTTCTGTCTTTATATGTGATGTTATTTGTCAGACACATACACGGTTCTGTCTTTATCTACGTATATGTGTTGTTATTTGTCAGACACATACATTTATGGCAAACTTAAAACGAACCCATCCAGAGGGTTAATTCTATATTTATTCACCAAAACTATAACAACATTCCACTTTAGACGGTATCTCTAAGCTCTAAGACAAGTTTTACATTCTACTCTGCGCATGCTATATACAAATGTGCATGCCTAGGAGGCGGGGTTTATGATGAAAAACTGACCACCCCTGTACAACTTATGAACAAATGTTATAAAGCTACAATTGACAAGCTGAAAACTGATAAACACATATTTATTTTTAAAAAGACTCGAGTTCAGGTCTTTTAAACTAAATAGTAAAGATTGTGTGCGTTTAAACTGTAAACCTTCTTACACACTGAACTGCCATGCCTTCCCTTCTTCAAAACATACAGACGCACGCACGCGCACGTGAGAAAATGCAGACAACATGTTTTGATGATGCAACTTAACGTTACTTATGTATAATACTGCATTAGGCTTACAACAGTCCGTAAGCTGAGTTAAAGGCAGTGGTAAAGTCAGAAAGC
Organism: Corbicula japonica; assembly: GCA_038501625.1. Lineage (NCBI taxonomy): Eukaryota > Metazoa > Mollusca > Bivalvia > Venerida > Cyrenidae > Corbicula > Corbicula japonica. Next base: position 22,851 of record JAZAYU010000609.1, read on the forward strand.
ACAAGATTTCTGCGGACTAAAGCTATTATCCCAACGCGTTATTCGCAAAAAAATGTTTTTTCAACGAGATACCGCACGTGAAATCACATAGCGCTAATATACATAAAATTATAAAATTTTGTAAAACAAAGACAAATTGCAGTATAAAACCCCAGCGACAGCTTCACGAAATGCAAGAATTTCAAAAATGCACTTTCGGCCGGAGCAGAGCCCTGTCGGGGCAATAAAAAGCCATTAACTTCTTGGTGAACGGGCAACTTTGAAGGCTACTTATTAAGCTTGCGAAGCATACATAATGCGCACATTGATGTCCTAAGAGCGCACGTAAATGCTGCTATGCCAAAACGTGAAAGCAACAACGTGAAACAATGTGAAAGCTACTATGTGCGACCATGAAAGCTACATCATGCGATTGATATACAATATATATATTCCTTTTCCATTCCATGAAGACATGGAAGATAAGACTCGTTCAAAGAACACAAAGATACTTAGTGTTTCTTGCATTTCAAATCCAGGTTTAAGAAGAACTGAGTGAATCAAGCGCCAAATTTAGCAATAACTATAGATATACGGCATGACGATATCTCAATAAACAATCATAATAAAATAAAAACATCTACGCTTGATCATGGCTAACATCTAAGTAAATCAACACAATAATAAGGTCGTTGAAACAAAGAAACAATCACATTTTAAGCTCAATTTATTTCTATGTGTTGGTCTCCAATTGTTACGCTGTAATAAACTTGAATATAGCATTCTAACTATTGAAATTAAATTGGTAACATATTATGACATGAACATTTAACCAAATGACTTTAAAAAAGAGTTGATATACGCGTGGTTAACACTTTTTCTCTGAAACACCTATTTTATGTTAAGTATCTATGTTGTTTTCCTATGTGCTTATGATGAAAAAAAATCTTATCTCAATCATATTATGTTACAGTATAAAACAATTTAAAATAAAAGTGTGTTTCGTGTTTAAAAATGTCAAAATGTTTATATTTACTCATTTTAAACTTTCAAACCCTGCACAACATGTACCAGTAATTCTGAAGTTACAATTTTGACACAGTACAATTCATACATGAATTACATACACATTAAAAAATGATTGTTAAAATTGATTCAGAAATGGAAAAGAGATGACAGGATTAGAGAATGAATATTAATATTGCTCTAAAACGTGTTGAACAAATTAATTTGATGTTACTTAATTTAATTAATATTATAAAAAGAAGATACCATGAATAAAAGTAATATTGTGTACAATTAAATTAAGTGACATAAAATTAATTTGTTCAACAGTTTTTAGAGCAATATTTATTTCCATCCTCTAGTCCTGTTGGCAGCCGTTTGTCTCTACAGATAATTGTGTCGCACCTGAGTTAACTTAGTTTAGGGCTGCAACGTTGGTTGTGGCAGAATAAGCCAATGCGGGAGCTGCATCTCCTGTCTCACTTGCTGCAAGTGTGGTCAGTGGTGGGTACACTTTTGCCAGCAGTGATAGGCTGGATCCTCCGCTGTTTGCGGCTCTTCCTTTCCTTGCGCTGAACCTCTCTCTTCTGCTCAGCATGCTTGACGCCTTTTTGACATTTGCACGACAGCTAGAGCGGAAAGGAAGATGCTCTTTCGAGATCTGCTGGGTTGATGCTGTATTGCTTCAGAACCTACTTGCAGGCATCCTTGTAGCCAGGCTGGTCAAACGGTTGTCCGTGTTCTTCGGCAAACTCGCAATAGAGGATGTCCTTTTGGATCCGGCCATCGTCTGTCCTGCTTACATGTTCGAACCAGCGCAGGCGCGGCTGAGAGAGGGTGTCGAACATGCTTTACATATCTGCCCGGGCCAAAACATCTACGTTAGAGACGCGATTCTGCCAGGTGATGCAAAGGAGTCGTCTGAGGCTGTGCATGTGGAAGGCGTTCAGTGTCGCTCTTGGCGCGCATATAGGGTCTAAGCCTAAATACCGCATAGAAGTTGGTACATCTTCATTTTTGTGTTATGAAGGGTTCCGATGACACTCCGTCTTACTAAACAGTACACTACATAATTATTGTCGTGGAAGGACTCGATCATCGTCAGAAGGCCCTGTAGGGGATGGCGAAGAGGCCATATCAGGCTGATCAAGTCGAACGCCTTGGTCAGGAAGATGAAGTCGAGGTACAGTGGACAAGGCTGTTCCTGCAGCTACACAATGGAGAACACCAAATCGATGTTTGATAGCTTTGCCCGTAATCCATACTGTGACTTGGGATACACGCGGTAAGCAAGTACCATCAGGCGGTTTAGGACAACCCTTGCGAAAGCTTTTCAATAATGAAATAGATCCTACGATAGTTGTTTCAGTCGTTGCGGTCACCCTTGTTTATGTAGAGCGTGACGATCTTTGCATCCCGCATGATGTATTGTTCCTTCTTCCCAGCAATGTATCAGAAGGTCATGGAGATGCAAACCCCCTGCTGGAATTCCGTCATTGCCTGGTGTTTTCCCGCAGGACAGCTAGTCAATAGCCTTATTGAGTTAAGGATGGTTTGTGGCGAATCGAGTTCTTTCATGGTGGGTAGCGGGGTAGTGTACTCTATGGATATAAAGGTGACAACATTCTCTGAAGAGTACAGCTTATACGTGGTGCTCAACCCATCTCTTCATCTTTTAGCCATGGTCCATGATGATATCGCCAATGGTGGACTCGAATGCTGCGGTCTTAGTACCATTTGGTCTAAATTCTTTCTTTATTCCATCGTAAATGGCACAAATGTCTGCAAAGGTCTGGATGTCAATGCCACTGTAGTCTTTTCCGCATCTACGGGCAACCCTCTTGGCGCTGTTGGGGTTCCGTGCAGTTAAAACAGGCTCCATCTCTTCAATGAGAGCGTCAAACTAGTCCTCGTTCTTGTTTGGCTCACTTCTTGAATGTGTCTGGGGTTGACTGGCATATCACATCACATTTAATGAGATTAAGACACCCTTACGACCTCCTTCAAGTAGATGGACAAAAACATCCTTTTTTGAAAGCTGTATATTCAATCATTAATGCTAGTTTAATAATTAACTTTAATGTAATTTGCTTTTTATACCTGGCTAATAAACATCAGATAACTGAAAAACATTCATGTTTCCTTTAAATAGATATCATCCAATATCATAATAAATAAAACAATGGAAATCCGCTACATTTAATTGAGTAACATGTTTCATGTATTGCATGTTGAACATGCGCAAGTGTCAAGAACACTTACATCTGGCAAACCCTATTAAGCTAAGGCCTGCCTAACTGGCACTATTAAGAATCCAACATCTGATTATATTTTCATCAACTGCTTCAAACCACTGACTCGTATGCAAAAGTTTAATGATTTTCACCGTGTAGTTTTTTTAGATTTCTAGCTTTTTTATTTAAAAAGTGAGAAAAAAACGTGAAAGTATCCAAATTCTTTAATCGGTGACAAATTTTTTTGTTATTGATAAATTCAACCCTAATTTTTTACAGTTTGTCCAAAATATGTTATATTTTACTAAACCAATTTAAGATATAATATATAAATACAGAATTTATCTTAAAATGACATTTTTTTGTCCAAATAAATTTAAAAAATGCATTTTTTATATTTCACGAGACTAAATTAATGAAAATTGTGCAAAATCCTGAATGGTGCAATATATAAACATTTACCATTTTTAGCTCACCTGAGCACTTGTGCTCATGGTGAGCTTTTAGGATCACTCTGTGTCCGTTGTGCGTTGTGCGTCGTGCGTCGTTCGTCGTCAATTTTTGCTTTAAACAACATCTCCTCTTAAACCCCTGGGCCAAACTTGATGAAACTTGCCACAAATGTTCCTTGCATGAAGCTCTTCCAAAGTTGTTCAAAGAAATCAATTCCATGCAGAACTCTGGTTGCCATGGCAACCGAAAGGAAAAACTTTAAAAATCTTCTTCTCTGAAACCACAAGGCCTAGAGCTTAGATATTTGGCATTTAGCACCCTCTAGTGGAACTCTACAAAGATTGTTCAAATTATTTTCCTGGGGTCAAAATTGGCCCCGCCCTGGGGTTTTTCGTTTTTCTTCTTATAAATTCTGTTTTTAACCTTTGATTTTCTACAGTTATCAACCAGATTTTGACACAAACTTTATACCATCTTAAAATTCAATTTTTCCTGAACAATTCATACACTGGTTGTTCAGTGATAAAATTAAAAACAAAAATTTTAGTAGCAGAGTGAAAATTTCAAGTGACAAAATTCCAATATTTCTACCTGTCTTAAACTATATTTAGGTTCAATGTAAGGTGTTATTATATTGCAGTACCACAGTATAGCTCTAGATGCTTGACAATGACCTAGTGAACTTTGCTATTTAGATCTGTGTTATATCTGTGTTATGCAATATTAAGAACTTTGCTCTGGAAGATTTTATACTGTAAATGTTGTCATTTTCTATGGATATTGACCAAATAAACTTTCTTACTTTATAGCTCTTTGCAAATCAGGCTTTTCTGAATATTTTATTCACTGTTTGTAAAACATATTTCTAGCACGTTCTCAAAATGTTCAGACTATATTAGACACATTTTTTGCATGGGCGAACAGTGTGATCCAGATCGTCCAAGAACTATGTCACTGTATCTAAAAATATAATTTTCTTGTGATCACCCTAGCGGTCACAATTTTGCTTCGATTGTCATGAAACTTAGTCAGGACACATTTTGTTGCATGGACGAACAGTGTAGATCCAGATCGTCCAAAAACTAGGTCACTGTTACTAAAAATAGAATTTTCTTGTGAACACCCTAGCGGACACAATTTTGCTTCGATTGTCATGAAACTTAGTCAGGACACATTTTGTTGCATGGGCGAACAGTGTAGATCCAGATCATCCAAAAACTAGGTCACTGTTACTAAAAATAGAATTTTCTTGTGAACATCCTAGCGGACACAATTTTGCTTTGATTGTCATGAAACTTAGTGAGGATGTTTGTCCCAATGATTTCTCGGATGAGTTCGAAAATGGGTCATCTTGGTCCAAAAACTAGCTCACTGTTACTAAAAATAGAATTTTCTTGTGAACACTCTAGCTGTCACATTTTTTCTCCGATTGTCATAAAACTTGGTAAGGATGTTTTTCTGAATGATATCTCAGAGGAGTTTGAATATGGGTCATCTGGGTCCAAAAACAAGGTCACTGTTACTAAAAATATAATTTTCTTGTTAACACTCCAAGGGTCTCATTTTTGCTCTGATTGTCCTGAGAGTTCATCAGGATGTTTGCTCCAATGATTTCTCAGACGAGTTTGAATATGGGTCATCAAGGTCCAAAAACAAGGTCACTGATACTAAAAATAGAATTTTCTTGTTAACACTCTAGGGATCACATTTTTCCTTCTATTGTCATGAAACTTTTGTCAGAATAGTTGTCCCAATGATTTTTCGGACAAGTTTGAATATGGGTAATCTGGGTCCAAAAACTAGGTCACTGTTACTAAAAACAGAATTTTCTTGTGAACACTCTAGGGGTCACATTTTTGCTGCGATTGTCATGAAACTTGGTCAAAATGTATTTCCCAATGATTTCTCTGACAAGTTCAAATATGAGTCATCTGGGTCCAAAAACTAGGTCATTGTTACTAAAAATAGAATTTTTCTTGTTAACACTAGGGGTCACATTTTTGCTCAGATTGTCATGAAACTTAGTGAGGATGTTTGTCGCAATGATATCTCAGTTGAGTTTGAATATGAGTCATCTGGGTCCAAAAACTAGGTCACTGTTGCAAGAGACTAAACTCAGGTGAGCGCTTTTAGGGCCATCATGGCCCTCTTGTTAACTATATACCTTAAACAAAATTTAAACAAAATTTCAGAGAAGTTTACCGTCCAGTTTTAGAAATGTTCAAATTGATGACTTGAATATTAAACACTATTCTGATAGCGAAAACCCCTTTAATATTGATTATTTTGCTTTTTTTAGTTTAAGTCATGAGAATTTTATATTCAATGACAGAATTACACAGAAAAAAAGAAATATGCCAATTATTAAAGCTCTAGGCTTACAAAAAAAGCTTCCAGTGGGATTTGAACCATGGTCCTCTTGCATGACAGAAATCTACCCTAATTTACTACTATAGTTACCTCCCTTGGATACTCTTCTGGATATAGGTATTCATTAGGAAGACCTTACCTTAACTCACACACTTCATTTCATGACTGGCCTTTGAAAGCATGAATAGTATGTTAGAATTAGAAATAGGGTAACATATAAGATTATTGTAAAGTTATTAGATTTGCCAGTATGATTTTACTAAACAAACATTTTGAATGTTTTGTGATCAAAAGCTTTCAAAAGCATGTAAGTGTGTTTAAGTTTACTTATAAATAAAAAAAACACTAGAAATTAGTTTCTGGCTTAAATTTAGCTTTCATGGTTATGTAGTTTACTATTTTTAGACATTTAGAAATGAAAACTACATCGATTAACAGAGAATACCTTAACCTTATACAAACATTTTTCTAAGTTTAAGTTTTGGTTTATCAAAGCTTGACTAAACAAGAACTGATGGTTCAAAATTCATATATTTGTTTACAAAGTTTACGGGTAACATACAACAACATCCATAACACCCTTATGACACACTCGCCAGAAAGCAAACATATGGCAAATTCTCCGGGGTATAGTAGGCTTTTAGATAGTACTTGTCTGCAAAATTCACTAGAGTTGGGTGCGGTGAGAGTTGGGAACAAACATATTGCTTGTCACTGGACTATTTTGTTTAAACTAAATGTTCAATAAATTGCAACATGAGAAATGTGTATCAATTCGACGACGCCTAAACGTAACTGGATTTTGCATGCTAACCGGTTGTGTTTACCGTTTAATTCTGTGAATTTTTTGTTTTTGATTACAATAAAAACTTCACATGTTTAGAATTTACAAATAAAAGTGTCTCTAACTGGGAGCGAACCCGCACCGTCACGGCGACAGCGCCTAGCTCTGCAATTCCTGCGACGCAACCAACTAAGCTAAGCGCGACAACCCGACAAAATTTCAACGATTGCAACGTTTTGCCATATCATACATGCAGTTATTGGCTGGACATATATTTAAACGAAAATTCTTTTTAGCCGTGGTTATGATAATTCTGAACAAATTGTCAAAATATCACTCATAAGTGGTTACAAAAAAAAAATATATGCATATCAGGAATCGCCACACTAAAAAAACACAGCCTCCCCACGCAGCGAAAAAGAAAAGAGGAAAAGAGAGAGAAAGAGAGCATGTATTATACAAGTATGTCAATTCAAATAGGACGCCACAAACAATTAACGAAGAAGAGAACCTTTGATGATACCGCCTTGGAACGGTCAGTGGCAAAACAAATTGTCACTGGGGGGTTTAAACCAGGTTCTAGGGTGCACCAACCTCATACTTGCCCCAACAGGTAATCGTATCACAAAACAAGTACAAGTTGTCTTGGTGAAATAACTCCAACCCACCCATCGGCTCAACAATGTTGCATGCAAAAGCACACAAACATATAAAATATAAGAATCTAATAGCATTTCAAAGCCAAAGGGTGGGTACTCAATGATCTTACCGAGACCAGAGCACCTAGGGCAAAATCAGCAAGAACACAATGACAGGGATAAATGAAACAAATCGAGCTTCTAGGTTCTTTTATAAACAGATTTGCCCATAAACCTTCATAAACGCTTAAACTCCTGCCACCGTCGTGCAACCAAAGAGGTAAGCATAATGATCAACTGTATATGGGTTAATCACCAGGCCTGCAAAGCGCTGTAGAATATCATGTTGGTAACCTTTCTTTTTAAATTAACAGATGGTTTTTACGAATAACTAGGAGAAATTAACATTGCCTTTGATCTTCTTAAGTTTATAAATTAAATCTCCTTAAAAAACTGGCTGTGAAATACCTTGTTGCATAAGTGATTTTAAACTGCATCTGTATTTATGAATTAGATCTTGGTATTGGCTATAAAACTTGCAAAAGGTTTTCCTTAATTTGTGATACCGATAACCTTGTTTTAATAATTTTTCTGTAATGCAAAGATTGCGTTCATTGAAATCATTTACATAGTTAATAACAAGTGAAATACAAGTGATCAATTCTTGCGTGTCATTCAGGTGTGGACCAAGTATTTATTGTACCTTGAAACCGTTGCAGACATGGGGGCGGGTGTATCTAGACAAACACACAACCGACGTAGAGCAAGTTGTACAGGTACGAAGTCAATTCCTTTATCTTCGAAATAATTAATATATAGTAATATAATTTCATTCAACTTCATTCACAACGTGTGCACTTGGAATTACAATTAATACAGTTGTTGTTGTATGCGTTTATTACAGTATCGTTTTATGTTTTCTGTTTTATTTGTTTGTTGACGTCTCTTCTTTTGTGTTTTATTTGTTTCTACAGGTTTTTTTATAATTATTATATGCATGTTGTTGTATTTGTTTTTACAGACTTTTATCATGATTTCATTATCTTAATTTAAGATTACATCGTTAAAAGTGATATATTTAATGTACTAGAAATAAGTCTAACAAGAGACGGAGACGGGTGATGCTCCCCGAATGGGAACTTTGTCACAAAAACAGTTAGTTGTATAACTATTGAGGTGAATTTTGAAAATAGTGTAGAGGTTTGAAGTCAGATAATTTTAAAAGCCAAATATAAATAACAAAGTTATGGACCGGACATGAATTAGGTTCAAGGTCATGATGTGACCTTGACCTTTAAGGAAGCAACCTAAATGTTGCGCGCGACATGTCATCTCATAATGGTGATCATTTCTGTGAAATAATTTTAAAATAAATAATGGGCCGGACACAATTTTGCTGCAAGGTCATGATGTGACCTTGACCTTGAAGGTAGCGACCCAAATGTTGCGCGCGACACGTCGTCTTAATATGGTGATCATTTGTGTAAAATAATTTTAAAATCCGACTTAAAGTAACGAAGTTATGGGCCGGACACGATTTTGCTGCAAGGTCATGCTGTGACCTTGACCTTGAAGGTAGCGACCCTAATGTTCCGCGCGACACTTCGTCTTAATATGTTGATCATTTCTGTGAAATAGTTTTAAAATCCGACTTTCAATAACGAAGTGATGGGCCGGACACAAATGCGGGACGTACGGTCGGACGGACTGACTGACGGACGTTCTTACGAACGTCATTTATGTGGCTACTCTATTGTCCTCTCTATTGTTCTTTTAGCCACATAAAAGAAAAAATAGCCACGTAACAGAACGGAATGAATAGAATTTACCGTTACCTATTGTTCTCATAGCCACATAAATGGCGTTGGTAAGCACGGACAGGCGGACGGACGGACAACCTGGCGACTATATGCTCCCCCGAATTTCTTCGGGGAGCATAATAAAAGGAGCACTTAAATTATTTATGGTTGAATGTGTTACTTTTACATGAACACTAAACTGATTCAGACACTGGAGCATCAGCTACCGATAAGTACGGAAAAAGCACTTTCGTAGGAAGTTCTACACGGAATGATATTACTCTGAAATTCACTAATTAATTATTTATAATATCATTTTAAATACAATATACTTAAAAGAAAGAATTCACGTGTTTCGATTTTGAATAAAACAACAAAATTTAATTTAACAACCGTTGTTCTCCAAGTGCCTTGTCCATAGTTCTATTAAAAATTTATTTTGAAAAACATTTGTTATGCAACTCAGACACAACTTGCATACACACCGGTATTAAAAATTAGAATCACATCGTTGCAAACATAATGATACTTTTTGATGAACAGATCATGTGATAATGTCAACAATGGTGGAGTCAACAAAGACTGCACTCTTAAATCACCCAACAAACATTAAGCATTAAGATTAAAGGTGAATACTCAGACTTTATTTGTTTCTGTTAAATCCTTCTTGATTTATTCATATTTTAACACCTTAACACGTTTGAAAGCAATTAACTCGATCGATATGGAAACAAATTTACAGCCAAGAAAGGAAGCTCCGTTATTGTAGGTTAAATATTTGTTTATATTTTGCAAACGGTAAATAAATACACTATCAACTTTCAATACATTCCCTTAAATTAAAAAAAAAATAAGTGTCTGTCCATCGCGAATTATAGCCTTGTATCTGGCTCCGAAGTCGGTCCATAGCAGTTTTTATTATTTGGTTCCGATGTATGTCCATCGCAGTTTATACTTTTGTATCTGGCTTCAATGTATGTCCATCGCAGTTTATACTTTTTGTATCTAGCTCCGATATCAGTCAATCGCAGTTTGTACCTATGAATTTGGCTCCTGTCCGTCCATTGCAATGTATTCTCCAGTATCTGGCTCAAATATCTGACCATAGCAGTATATTCTCTTGTCACTGGCTACGATGTATGTCCGTAGCAGTTTATACCCTTGCATCTGGCTCCGATGTTAGTCCATCGCATTTTATACCATCGTATCTAACTCCGATGTCAGTGCGTCGCATTTTATATACTTTATCTGGATCCGATGTCAGTCCATCGCAGTTTATACCATCGTATCTAACTCCGATGTCAGTGCGTCGCATTTTATATACTTTATCTGGCTCCGATGTCAGTCCATCGCATTTTATACCATCGTATCTAACTCCGATGTCAGTGGGTCGCATTTTATATTCTTTATCTGGATCCGATGTTAGTCCATCGCAGTGTATACCCTTGTAAATGGCTCCGATGTTAGTCCATCGCAGTTTATACCTTGTATCTGGCTCCGATGTTAGTCCATCGCAGTTTATACCTTGTATCTGGCTCCGATGTTAGTCCGTCGCAGTTTATACCTTGTATCTGGCTCCGATGTTAGTCCATCGCAGTTTATACCTTGTATCTGGCTCCGATGTTAGTCCATCGCAGTTTATACCTTGTATCTGGCTCCGATGTCAATCCATCGCAGTTTATACCCTTGTATCTGGCTACGATGTTAGTCCATCGCAGTTTATACCTTGTATCTGGCTCCGATGTCAGTCCATCGCAGTTTATACCTTGTATCTGGCTCCGATGTTAGTCCATCGCAGTTTATACCCTTGTATCTGGCTCCGATGTTAGTCCATCGCAGTTTATACCTTGTATCTGGCTCCGATGTTAGTCCATCGCAGTTTATACCTTGTATCTGGCTCCGATGTTAGTCCATCGCAGTGTATACCCTTGTAAATGGCTCCAATGTCAGTCCATCTCAGTTCATACCTTGTATCTGGCTCCGATGTTTGTCCATCGCAGTTTATACCTTGTATCTGGCTCCGATGTCAGTCCATCGCAGTTTATACCTTGTATTTGGCTCCGATGTTAGTCCATCGCAGTTTATACCTTGTATCTGGCTCCGATGTTAGTCCATCGCAGTTTATACCTTGTATCTGGCTCCGATGTTAGTCCATCGCAGTTTATACCCTTGTATCTGGCTTCGATGTTAGTCCATCGCAGTTTATACCTTGTATCTGGCTCCGATGTTAGTCCATCGCAGTTTATACCTTGTATCTGGCTCCGATGTCAGTCCATCGCAGTTTATACCTTGTATATGGCTCCGATGTTAGTCCATCGCAGTTTATACCTTGTATCTGGCTCCGATGTCAGTCCATCGCAGTTTATACCTTGTATCTGGCTCCGATGTTAGTCCATCGCAGTTTATACCCTTGTATCTGGCTCCGATGTTAGTCCATCGCAGTTTATACCTTGTATCTGGCTCCGATGTTAGTCCATCGCAGTTTATACCTTGTATCTGGCTCCGATGTTAGTCCATCGCAGTGTATACCCTTGTAAATGGCTCCAATGTCAGTCCATCTCAGTTCATACCTTGTATCTGGCTCCGATGTTAGTCCATCGCAGTTTATACCTTGTATCTGGCTCCGATGTTAGTCCATCGCAGTTTATACCTTGTATCTGGCTCCGATGTTAGTCCATCGCAGTTTATACCTTGTATCCGGCTCCGATGTTAGTCCATCGCAGTTTATACCCTTGTATCTGGCTCCGATGTTAGTCCATCGCAGTTTATACCTTGTATCTGGCTCCGATGTTAGTCCATCGCACTTTATACCTTGTATCTGGCTCCGATGTCAGTCCATCGCAGTTTATACCCTTGTATCTGGCTCCGATGTTAGTCCATCGCAGTTTATACCTTGTATCTGGCTCCGATGTTAGTCCATCGCAGTTTATACCCTTGTATCTGGCTCCGATGTTAGTCCATCGCAGTTTATACCTTGTATCTGGCTCCGATGTCAGTCCATCGCAGTTTATACCTTGTATCTGGCTCCGATGTCGGTCCATCGCAGTTTATAGCCTTGTATCTGGCTCCGATGTCAGTCCATCGCAGTTTATACCTTGTATCTGGCTCCGATGTCAGTCCATCGCAGTTTATACCCTTGTATCTGGCTCCGATGTTAGTCCATCGCAGTTTATACCTTGTATCTGGCTCCGATGTTAGTCCATCGCAGTTTATACCCTTGTATCTGGCTCCGATGTTAGTTCATCGCAGTTTATACCTTGTATCTGGCTCCGATGTTAGTCCATCGCAGTTTATACCTTGTATCTGGCTCCGATGTTAGTCCATCGCAGTTTATACCTTGTATCTGGCTCCGATGTCAGTCCATCGCAGTTTATACCCTTGTATCTGGCTCCGATGTTAGTCCATCGCAGTTTATACCCTTGTATATGTGTGTACCCTTGTATTATACATTCAATCAGAGCTGTTATCAGCTACGTCCTTTGAAGGTCGTTGAGCACGATACTTATGTACTAAGTTAATAGTACTTCTAAAATTACTTTTGTTTTTATATTTCGGCCAGTTTAAACATAGGTGGTTTAAATATCCCAGCTAATAAGGTTTTGGATATTGTCCAACCACCCCCAAGGATATACTTCCTGCTTTTTAAATTTTGCCTTTGGCGTTGTCTGTGATACGCAGGATTTATATTCTAAGATCCCCTTTCAAAATTCTATTCTGTTTTCTCGTTTAGGGCAAACCCATTCTTTTATCTGGGGACCATACGCCGCTGAACATGGAATTGTATTAATATGAAAATACCGCATTGAAGGTTCCGTGTTCACCGCCATATGCATACCATCGTTTGGGATGGATCAAAATTGTACTGTTTATTGGTGTAAATATTGAATTGCGCTCAACCCGGGGCTAGGCGGTGTGGGCAGTAATAAGCATTTCCATTACTGTCCATGAACAGGCTCAATCAAACCGAGCCTGCAATATTTTCATATTTGTCGTGGTCGAGGGTCTTCAAAGTTCCCTTTTCATCTATTTACACATATATCATAGAGAATTGCATAATCCCAAACTGCTAGACAATTTAAAAATTTTTGGCACAAAACATTGTTTAAAAAAATGGAATTTCCTCCTTGAAATCCTGTAAAAACGTTATGGATAAAATATAGAAAAGAGTGCGTTGGCTCATCGTGCCCAGCAGACCATTACAAGGCTATAGGAAGCTATTTTAGTGCTATGGAATGGCAAACTACAGTATTTCCTTTAAATTTGCATGAAATTTGAAATATACAGAGATGAGGAAACGATCAAAATGATGGCCGATGCAGTGATAATTAACTTGAGAATTGCTTTCTGAGTGTTAGTGAGCTAAAATGTTATTATTTTTTAATCTGGTTAATTAGACATAAATTTGTTGGTGTGCTTTAAGGTGGAATGCGCCGATTTTTCAACTTTCGAGTATTTTAATGAAAATTTGCATGCAGTTAATTGACTATATTTCCGATATGGAACCGAATATTTTGTAAAAATATTTTATTTTGTCTCAAAGATACAGGTCTTCAAAGATGGCCACTGACGGCAGTTTTTGGACATGACGTAAAAAGAACCATAACTGAATGTTTTCTGCTGTAACTTTGATGTATTTCGAATGTTCCGTTTTCTGTTTTAATAAGATTGTACAGAATCCAATTCTCTTTCCACTGATGTACCTTTCATGAGTTTCCACCCAAGATTTACGCGTGACGTCGCCGAAAAGCGCCGTTTCGAACTGAAAAATGACGTGGAGTTTTACTAAATTTTCGTCGCTTGTTTCGGAATTGCGAAAAATCTGATCAATAAAATTTTGCTTTTTTTTGCATATTTCGTTTGTAAATTGTATTTTGAAAATATTTGACAAATAAAAAAGGGGGGTTACCGACTTCGTTTTTGCGTTATTAGGTTCACCTTTACCCCTATCCCCCTAATTTTAACGACACAATAAAACCTTTCCATTTCGCGTCATACTTCAGATCTATAATAATGTTGGTTAAAAATTTAACATATTAAAATTATAGTTTTGTAAAAGTTTTTTTCATATCAAGAACCATACTTTTGCTTAAACTACAGTTTAAGATTCTAGTAATTCTACACGAACTACATAAGAAGTCATGAATAATCAAATTATAACATTAAGCAATAAAATCTATTGAAGTGTTATAATTTGTTGTTTGAAGTTGCTCTAAATTTTACGTAAGGTTTTCAAACTGAAAGTTGATCAAATGTATGCATTGAAAATCGAATACAAATCATTTTGAGGCCCCTTACGACGCAAATGACACTAATTTTAATTACATATATCAGGATATCAAATCAAAACAATGGAGCATAAAACATAGAGATTTTGGTAAGTTGACGCACATTTTTAAAAACACCCATAAAGTAGTTAGACGACGGCACCACACATTTACACATTCGAAAAATTTTATCTTTATTCTTTCGCCGGTCTGGACTTATATGCTCCTGTAGGTACATGTAATCAATGAGAACAGTATTGATGCTTTTCTTAAGTTTGCTTTTATAAATAAATATTCCGCAAAATATAACACAGTGAATCAAGAGGAAAGACTTACTAATCAGTCTATGACTGAACATAGTTGAAGTTTAAAAGCTGGACCCGTTTCCGTTGAACAGCCCGAGAAGTTGTGTGTGCTTCCATTCCCTTTAAAAGATGAGCTACGCCATGTGTGACATTTTTTTATAAAGAAATGAATTCATTATCAATTTCTCCGTTACTTCAATAAGTAATCAAATATACTCAACAAAAAATGAAAACCGGCAGTTTTTAACTTTCCAGAACTATTTGATACATAAACACAATCTTTTTATTTGAACCCACATTAAATTAACAGCAAAACATTGGTTTCACGTAGCAGAAAAACTAAAAAGCTCGCACATGTTTTAAACAAGTTCAATATTTCTTTCAATCACAAATTCATAAGTCTTCAAGCTGATTTGTGAAAAATCTGCTTTCTTACTTTTGTTTAACATACGTTTAACTAAATACAAAATACAAAAAGTATTTTCCATTATTAAAGAATTTTACTTTTGATTTCTTGATTTCTAATTGTTCGACAATAGAAATCAACTCGCTAAATTTCAGTACTCTCGCTAGCAACAATTTTTGTTTCGCTGATCTCAAAATGTGGTCTAAATATTTATGGCGGTCACTGTCCGAAAACGTTAGCATTACACGAGATTTTTTTTCTGTATAAAACCACCAAATGTTCCAACATAATGCGAGAAAAAGAAGCGTTAGAAAAAAGCAAGAACCAGCATATTCGAAATAGCTGAAAACTAGTCATTTCATTAAGACTGATCAAACGCGTCAACAAAGTATTTTTAATTCCGTAAGCTGCTCTTTTTTCTCTTTGTGTCTGTTATATACTAAACTTTCAACGCAACGCTTAATTTTCCTACTTTTTTTTATTTCGCACCATAACAAAGTTCATATAATATTCTGTTGTATAAGATGTTTGGTTCATTATATTATGTCCTCTTTCCTAAGATACAAGAGAAATAGTATTTAATTTATTTGTGTTTCTGTCTATTTGTTAAAACAAGTTTTTCAACAACGGCGCAATATAAGGTTTTGAATTATGTTCGCCTAGTTTACTTCGCCATACTGCCGACATGAGAATAACATTCCATGTAAAACAAATGTCTATCACTGTAAGACAGTACTTATTTAAAAACTATAAGTAAAAGGAAGTGCACAACTATGCGCGCTTATAGAGAGGACGAGACATAAATTAAAGTTGCAGCGCTTAACCCCCACCCCCTCCTTCCTGAACATTTTACTCCCTATATACATAAATACACCGGTACGGGTTTTATCGCGTGTGCGACCAGTGTAGCACCAGTAAGCTGGGAAATTCTTGTCGTCTGATATTAATCTACACTGGTCGCATTCAGAAATAACCTACTGAACCTAAAAGCGAACAGTGTAGATCTTGATCAGACGGCATCGTACGGATGTACCAGCTGATCTGGATCTACATTGTACGCCCTGGCATTACAGCTATATCTCATTGAGTAAAGGGTTAGCTGCAAGGGGCGTGTTGGTTTAATTGCTGTACTTTAGTCAAAAACTTGCATTCCGTTTTTAAAAGAAAAACGGTATTTGCACCTTTAAGTATCAAAACAATTGACGAAGCCATGTAAAATACAAGTTTTTAAGTCGTGTTTGAACCTTCATAAGAAACCTTGATTGAAGCAGAATCGGTAGTTTCAATCATATACGTATGTTGTTTTTTACCAAATGAAAACAATTATCATATTGTGCTGGAATATATTAATCAAATTAAATACTGTCAGAATAAATATTATTTGTTCGCCGCCAAATTCCTTTTATGATGCGATTTACGCAAACGTTTGCATAAGGGATAGGGATAAAGGTGAGCGTAATATCGCAAAAACAAAGTCAGTGACCCCCCTTTTTTATTTGTCAAATAATTTCAAAATAAAATTTACAAACGAAATATGCAAAAAAAATCAAAATTTTATTGATCAGAGTTTTCGCAATTCCTAAACAAGCGACGAAGATTTAGTAAAACTCCACGTCATTTTTCAGGTCGAAACGGCGCTTTTCGGCGACGTCACGCGTAAATCTTGGGTGAAAACTCATGAAAGGTACATCAGTGGGAAGAGAATTGGATTCTGTTCAATCTTATTAAAACAGAAAACGGAACATTCGAAATACATCAAAGTTACAGCAGAAAACATTCAGTTATGGTTCTTTTGACGTCATGTCCAAAAACTTCCGTCAGTGGCCATCTTTGAAGACCTGTATCTTTGAGACAAAATAAAATACTTTTACAAAATATTCGGTTCCATATCGGAAATATGGTCAATTAACTGCATGCAAATTTTCATTAAAATACTCGAAAGTTGAAAAATCGGCGCATTCCACCTTAACAGAATATTGATTCTTCTTCATTGTAATTTACACTATTTTGAAAGACTGAATCAAATAATTGAAAAATCAACATTTATCAAGTGTGCACTTAGAACTTTTGACTAGTGTATAGGGTTAATAAACAGTAACACGGTCGTGTTCAAAGTATGAATTCTAGTTCTGAAACATAAACATTTAAATCAAGGACTGATAAAAGAAATATACGAAAGATAACAGTAAATTTAATGTTAGTTTTAAACATATGTTTAAACGAAATAAAAAAAGTAAACACTATTAGAAAGCTTAACGGGCGTTGAAAACAACGACGATACATTGCTGAATTCATCCGTTTACCTCCAATTTACAGAGATCATGTAACATAAAATATATTTCTTGAAGTAAACGCATTTTGTCAGAAAAACTCGATACGCTTATATATGTGTCAGTGGAAAATATCATAGGCACTTGGTTTCAACTCTTTCTTGCAAATTCTAGAATTTCTCGTATACTGAAAAAAAGTAAAGGTAGCTCAGCAGCCATGTTTATCCGCAACGGAAGTGACGTACACAGGTATTAATGTACGGTATCCGTACCCATTCCGGTCCAGGTTCTCGCGATAGCGGCGTAACAACCAAAAATTTTGCCCAACCAGTACTATGTTGTGTCCTTTTACAGCGTATTGTAAACATTTATTTTGCGCCGTGTCCATTTTCAATGATTTTGACGGATGAAACCTGCCGACTATATCGCGAAAACCGGAATGGGTACGGATACCGTACATTAATACCTGTGTACGTCACTTCCGTTGCATTAAACATGGCTGCTGAGCTACCTTTACTTTTTTCAGTATACGAGAAATTCTAGAATTTGCAAAAAAGAGTTGAAACCAAGTGCCTATGGAAAATATACAGTAACGTGTAATCCACAATGTATTTGTTTTCATATAAGACTTCCTGATTCAAAGTGGCAACCGCGTCTTTGATTGTTTAACGCTTTTCACAGTCAAATCTTGGCGACCAGACGTTTTAAGCCTATTATATTCGGAAATTCTAAAACTCGAATTTATTATGCTTTATCATAATTATTATTATAATTTATCATTAGCTTTAAGACGACACCGTGATAATGTCTGTTCATTCTGTTAGCAATGACACAGTTAAATGCCCCCTCAGTTGTCGGTTTAGGATAAAACCAATATTGTCCGCACCTAACGTGGCGTACGACGCATGCGCACAACAATGTGAAAGACCTCTATTAGTATCCGGATATCCGGATAGTTTGGTTATTCGTTGACATCCCTAGTTGCAACAATTTCTTTCGGTGATAATACGTAGATTAAAGAAGCAATGTCTAACATTAAGTCTTGATCTAAATTGATTCGGTTTCAATAAAATACCTCTTGTAGAGTTAGAACTCATTGACAAGATAAATAAATATTCTTAAAATATATACCAACTTTTACGTTAATTAACGTTAAAAAACTTTAAGGTGCCCCTCTTGCGTATTGAACCCGGTGCCTAAACTTGTGATGAGAGTAAGATAACCACTACACCAAACCATTTGTTTTTATGGACTTGAAATTAACAATCAGCATCTAAGGAACTAGAAAGGAACCAGTAAGAACTAGATATACTAGACTGTCTCCCGTCCCTATGTTCTGATATATATTCTCATGTCACTAATACAATAATCTTAGACAGACTAACGCCGACAGATATGAGTAATTTAATGAGTAAAGGAAAATCAGTTATATAATGTCGTACAGTTTTAACATTTGCTTTCTTAATTTTATCGAAATAAGCAAACGTATAGCAGTCTAGGATATTATAGACTGGCCAAGTGCCATCGCAGTGAACTAAGATTAAACATCGTTCTTAAAACTCAGCCTTTTGATTGGTTCATTTAGAGCCTCATCTCAATTTCAATCAATCAAAAGCTAAACATTTGATAATGGCCTCTCCGGTCAATGTTTGATGATCTCGAGATACAAGTTCACTAAATGCCGATCTTTGAATACCGTCTTATTGTCAGTTAATTCTTTTAATATTTAATATTGAGATCTTTACAATATATCTGTGCAAACCATTTTATGTTGAAATAAATCTATCTATCTATAACCATGGAAATGCTACACAAAACAAAGGAATGTACGGTATCTCAATGTTTTATTCTTTCGTGCTCGGCAGAGAGCATAACTACTGTGGTATCATTATATTTCGCGGTGTTTTAATTTTCTCGTATTGCGCGCTTTTGCAAAAGCGCAAAATCAAAGCCTGTCGAAATCAAAACCTTAAATATTTAGTCTTATACAATTGCGCGAATTTATGACCGCGCGAAAATATCGTTTATGTCTTTTTGCGCGAAATTTCAACCCCGCGAAATTAAATGATACCACAGTATGCAAATTGGTGTTAATGATAGGCTGTGAAATATCGCTCCCAAGAAAAAATGATCAACTGTTTTCGCGTCCGGTTTAGAAAACAGCACTTTAAGGTTGTAGTATACACACTCTTTCTATTTGGTTCTTAATATTACAAATCAATGAGAGAACAGTGTAAACCCTGATAGAACAGCAAGAATGTGAAATTTGATCTGGATCTACCCATCTGTGGCAGTATTGTAATTTTTGAGAGCTTTATCAGTCTAGCGATGCGGCATTTGTACATTAAAGAACTGTTTGAAACACATTGTATGCCAAATACATTTGTAATTAGCAAATCGTGCGAAGATTGTTCACCTTCAACCTAAAACTATTTTATTATGTTAAAACTGTAATACATCTACTGTATTCCAAAATAATGTGGGAACTTCTTTTTTTTGTGGTTATTTTTCATTAACTGCATTTTAATGCCTAAATATGCGGTATCAAAGTGGAGAATATATCGTTAATAGTTTAACTATAGAACTAAAATGATCTAATCACAATTTTAATACCAAATATTTAGGCATTAAGAAAAGCAGTTAATGAGCCATGTGCACACTTTCTTTTGAGAACCATTAACTGTAAAAGTGTTCGACAGGAGCAGCGCATATGATATTTAATGCTGTAAAAGTTTACTTAAGGGCTTACTACACTCCTCCCAAGCACGTTCATCGATAAATAGAAAATTATCAAAATAAAAATGAAACTTTGCACAAATGTATGTTATTAATGTATCTTGAACGGCATTTGGCCATTATTGAGATTTTGATAATTATCTTTTTTATTAATTAACGAAGTTGGGAGGAGTGTGGCAATCCCTTTAACGGCATTTTGCTATTATTCAGATTTTGATAATTTTATTTTTATCGATGAACGTGCTTGGGAGGAGTGTGGTAGGCCCTTAAGCTTTCAAAATGAGCGTTCTTCTGTTTGTGTATATCAACCGTAACAGCCTACATCTCTTCACCGCCGCAAAACGCACGTTGCGATAGGCAATACCCGCGTATTCAAAGATAACATGTCGAAAATGTTCTGGAATTGCATCATTATGTCCCTGCCTTACACATTTCGTTCCTGCCCTACACATTTTGTCCCTTCCCAACCCATTTTGTCCCTGCCCTACATATTTTGTCCCTGTCCTACACATTTTGTCATTGCCCTACAAATTTTGTCCCTGCCCTACATATTTTGTCCCTGTCCTACACATTTTGTCCGTCCTTCACATTTTGTCCCTGCCCTATACATTGTGTCTCTGCCCTATACATTTTGTTTCTGCCCTACACATTTTGCCCTGCCCTACACACTTTGGCCCTGCCCTAAACAATTTGTTTCTGTTGTATTGACGTTATATTACAGCGGAAAATAATACACACATGTTTTCATAATATTCAGTTTCGGAAACCATGTATCAGCTATTGAACATACGCAGAAACTATTAAAATTAAAGCACACTGATTACCTAAAAGATACTGTTTGACAAATTGGGAAACATACTACTCCTGAAGTGCTTTTTCTTAAATGCATTCGAGCGATTTTGTTAAATATTATCATCAGTTTTAGAAATTTTAAGGGCATCTTTTTCCGATTCAACTTTCTGTTTAAAAGTCAAAATAGCTTCAAAATGTATCATTTTTAAAAACAAAATTGTTTATCATTACAAATAGATGACAGGGGAATTTTGAAAGCCACCGAGTACGGCATATATGAAAATGTTACAGGCTCGGTTTGATTGAGCCTTTTCATGGGCAGTAATGAAAATGCATATAACTGCCCACGCTGCCGAGCCCCGGATCGAACACAACTCAGTATTTACACAAATGAGAGAGTCAATATAAAGTAGTAAGGTGGTAAATGAAATCATTTTATTACAACTGTCTGTGAGCTTTTACACGCGCTAAAAGTCAGATCTAAGAATCTGAAAATGAGCGAAAGAAAATTGAAGTCTTGACATTTGGTTGTCCTAACTAAAAAGCATTTTATAATCCAATATATCATTCCTTTTGTTTGTTCATCCATCTGTGCTTCAGCAACGATATCTACAAAAGCTTTGCGTTATATGCGATTTTTCATTATTTTAACAGTTTATAATGAATACAACATCGCATAAATGTTTTATTAAAAATATCTTTACTCTTTTTGCAAGACTAAGAACGATTTGTTTTAATATATTATTTATTTTCTTAATATCATGGTTAGCTAAGGGTTTGCATTATTGAATCGAAACATTAAACTGTTTTGGAATGTTTGGACTGGTCTCGATGCTCCTTGCTTATGATTTGTTCTATAGGTTCTTCACGTCTGAGACCATTCTCGAAACGCCAGTCTTTGTGTTGGTTAGATGCATCAGATCTCAGACCGGTCTCGAAACTCTAGCATGTGTTTTGGTTAGATGCATCAGATCTCAGACCGGTCTCGAAACTCTAGCTTGTGTTTTGGTTAGATGCATCAGATCTCAGACCGGTCTCGAAACTCTAGCTTGTGTTTTGGTTAGATGCATCAGATCTCAGACCGGTCTCGAAACTCCAGCTTGTGTTTTGGTAAGATGCATCAGATCTCAGACCGGTCTCGAAACTCTAGCTTGTGTTTTGGTAAGATGCATCAGATCTCAGACCGGTCTCGAAACTCTAGCTTGTGTTTTGGTAAGATGCATCAGATCTCAGACCGGTCTCGAAACTCTAGCATGTGTTTTGGTTAGTTGCATCAGATCTCAGACCGGTCTCGAAACTCTAGCATGTGTTTTGGTTAGTTGCATCAGATCTCAGACCGGTCTCGAAACTCTAGCATGTGTTTTGGTTAGTTGCATCAGATCTCAGACCGGTCTCGAAACTCTAGCATGTGTTTTGGTTAGTTGCATCAGATCTCAGACCGGTCTCGAAACTCTAGCATGTGTTTTGGTTAGTTGCATCAGATCTCAGACCGGTCTCGAAACTCTAGCATGTGTTTTGGTTAGTTGCATCAGATCTCAGACCGGTCTCGAAACTCTAGCATGTGTTTTGGTTAGATGCATCAGATCTCAGACCGGTCTCGAAACTCTAGCATGTGTTTTGGTTAGATGCATCAGATCTCAGACCGGTCTCGAAACTCTAGCATGTGTTTTGGTTAGATGCATCAGATCTCAGACCGGTCTCGAAACTCTAGCATGTGTTTTGGTTAGATGCATCAGATCTCAGACCGGTCTCGAAACTCTAGCTTGTGTTTTGGTTAGTTGCATCAGATCTCAGACCGGTCTCGAAACTCCAGCTTGTGGTTTGGTTAGTTGCATTAGATCTCAGACCGGTCTCGAAACTCTAGCATGTGTTTTGGTTAGATGCATCAGATCTTAGACCGGTCTCGAAACTCCAGCTTGTGGTTTGGTTAGATGCATCAGATCTCAGACCGGTCTCGAAACTCTAGCATGTGTTTTGGTTAGATGCATCAGATCTCAGACCGGTCTCGAAACTCTAGCATGTGTTTTGGTTAGATGCATCAGATCTTAGACCGGTCTCGAAACTCTAGCATGTGTTTTGGTTAGATGCATCAGATCTCAGACCGGTCTCGAAACTCTAGCATGTGTTTTGGTTAGTTGCATCAGATCTCAGACCGGTCTCGAAACTCCAGCTTGTGGTTTGGTTAGTTGCATTAGATCTCAGACCGGTCTCGAAACTCCAGCTTGATTGGTTAGTTGCTTCAAATTGATGACCAGTCTCGAAACTACATCTTGTGATTGGTTAGTTGCTTCAGATCGCATACCAGTCTCGAAATTCAAGCTTGCGATTGGTAAGTTGCATCAGATCTCAGACCAGTCTCGAAATTCAAGCTTGTGAATGGTTAGTTGCTTCAGATCGGTGACCAGTATTGAAACTCCAGCTTGTGATTGGTTAGTTGCTTCAGATCGATGACCAGTATCGAAACTCCAGCTTGTGATTGGTTAGTTGCTTCAGATCGATGACCAGTACCGAAACTCCAGCTTGTGATTGGTTAGTTGCTTCAGATCGATGACCAGTATCGAAACTCCAGCTTGTGATTGGTTAGTGGCTTCAGACCGGTGACCAGTATAGAAACTCCAGCTTGTGATTGATTCGTTGTTTCAGATCTCAGACCAGTCTCGAAACTCCAGCTTGTGAATGGTGAGTTGCTTCATATCGGCGACCAGTTTCGAAACTCTAGCTTGTGATTGGTTACCTGTTATCGGAGACCCGTTTCAAAGTCAAACTTGTATTTAATAATAGTAAGTTATTTCTGTTCGGCGACCGTTCTTAGAACTCCAGCCATGGAATGGTTAGTTGCTTCAGATCCGAGACCAGGCCCTAGTATCACGAAACACTTTATGCTCGAAGACCGGATACCGAAGACCGCAGACCAGGGTGGAAAACGCAACCTTGTGATTGATTACTTTCTTTAGACCGGACACCACGCTCGAAAGTCCATCTTGTGATTAAGTAGATACTTTAAACCGGAAACAAGGCTCGAAACTCCAACTTGTGATTGATTAGTTACTTTAGACCGGAGACCAGGCTCAAATTCCAGCTTATAATTAGTTACTAAAGACCAAAGACCAATCCCGAAA
The DNA here is from genome assembly GCA_038501625.1 of Corbicula japonica. Taxonomy (NCBI): domain Eukaryota; kingdom Metazoa; phylum Mollusca; class Bivalvia; order Venerida; family Cyrenidae; genus Corbicula; species Corbicula japonica. Next base: position 47,005 of record JAZAYU010000609.1, read on the forward strand.
CGCCACCTTGTGATAGGTTAGTTGTTTGGACAAATTAACGTTTAATGATAATCGATCCCGAAAATGTAATATAAATGGGAATAAAACTGAATTAAAATAATTTAATAAAAATAATAAATAAAATTTTCCAATTTTTTTAAATTCACAAATCTTCACCTCAAGTCGAATATCGTAAAATGCATGTATTGATCAATCTATATAAACTCGAGATACATTATTAAGTTATTGTTTTAAGTTTCGGTTTAATTATATTATTAGAGGACATGGTAGAATTAAGGCGGCAGTAAACGGTTATTTTGATATATCGCAAAACCGAAGAATCACAGCCGACAGGACAAGTCCACTTGCTCCCTACTAGCGCATATCTGAAACAGAAAGGGCACATAAGTGACATCACAATGACATTCCGTTTATGAAAACAAAGCAAAGTGATATTCAAAACATATCAGTTGATTTTTAAGCACTCTTAACTTTCAAATTCTGGTCGCGAAAACTAGTCGGCCGACGAGGCAAAATTTCAAACATTCATCAGTTCACAGCTTTCTTATTGCCAACAACCAACATAAATGCTTGCCACTCACACATGGTAAAATCCTTGCTGTCTCATTAAATCATACCCAAAATATACCATAACAACCAAGATTTTGCACTACTCACACTTGTTTTTATGCCCCTTGAGAATTGCAAGCTAAACTGAAGGTAGAGCCAGAAATGTATTAGTTTCGCATTTGCTCCTGCCTCACATGTGAAACTGCAAAAATATGATCTAAAAACATTTTAAAGTGCCATGAAGCTTACAGTTTGCCCACTTACCTCTTATCTTCAAATTTGACCGGGGCCAATTCGCATCTATGGCTATAAACTCGTTACTGCCTCCTAAACACATGTTCTAACACTGATCGTTTTAAACAAGAATAGGTCCTATTTATGAAACACGCATTCATAACATTGATTTTAATTTGATGTCGCAAATTTCATTGAATCACCAATGGTTTATTAAGATCTTTGGGCCAGCAAGTCGGCGGATAAACCTTTTAGCAATAATGCTATTCTTACAGTTAATTTATCGGATGTTAACCAACAATCAAAATCGTTGACATAACTGGCCTAATATTTTTACCTACGGTGTTCCTTTAGGGCCATAGTTGCTTTGCATGTTCGACCTCTAGGGCGAGACCACGAAAACGCAAAAACACGAAGGACAATGTGAGAATGCGATATTAACCTCGCATCGCTGTTTTGCGTACTCGCATTGTGTTTTCGATTTAAATGGTCTCAGGACAGCGAGACCACGAAAACGCGAAAACACGATGCGAGATTGCTAAAGTATGATGCGAAAATGCGATATTAATATCGCGCCCTCGTATACAATGACCGTTTATGCCTCAAATTTATTGATTATCACCCTTGCCTGTTGGCTTTTTTTACTTGTGTCAGGGGTGTAGAAATATTTTAAAAGTAACAGGATGAATAAAGTACTTGGGTAAGGTGGCCTTAGGTCCTCCCCCAGTAAAAAACAAGAAGAAAATTATATTTGGGGTTTAACCGTCCATCCTGCAGCATGCATATGGTCACGAATTTCAAAAAAGAAGATATGACTAACGATTTCAGATCTTGAACTAATTCTACATTGTATTTGAAATATTGGGGAAACCAAACTTTTTAAAGTTCAACAACATAGAACTTTCAACCAAATTGATTTGAGCATATTTAAGTTAGCGAGTGATTTTAGCGGCTGATCTTGGACAAAGTAATTAGCAGATAACCAGGATGCGCTACCCAATAAGGAAATTCCAAAGTTTGTAACTGAAATATTTGGTCAATTTTGTGAATGTTGGTAGACAACACCGATTTGACTTTTTTAGTTGATTTTTAACTGTTAAAGCCATGTTTATCTTGAAAGAAAAACAGAGCGATTTTCCACCTTTAACTAAAAACTCGAATTTAATCAGTCTAAAATGTAATACATGTACGATCTTTAACTGTTAGGATGCTGGACGGAAGTGTGCACACATCGCATATCATTTTGTAACGATGTCTACAAGTATTAAATGTCAGCCTAATGCTTTTTTATTAGCCGACCAAACGGCGTTCATACTCTCGCCCACGCAAAGTAAACATCGTGTCATTCCTGTAGTCCACAACAAACCACATTACCATTTGGGGGCGTTGAGGCGGGGGAAGGGGGGGGGGGGTAGAGAAAAATGTTGTGTGGTCAAACCTGATGACATCAGGCTATGCGTGTTGGTGTAGTACATTAATCGGCTTCAAATGGATTCTACATGCCGCAGATTTTTTCATACTGTGGTATCATGATTTCACACGGGTTTAATTTTGCGTGTTAGGGCAAATGCGCTAATTCAAATAATTAAATACTGCAATTAGAAATAGAAATAATAATACAAAATTAACCTCCGTGCAAAGCTTTCTTCCCAACGAAACTTAATGATACAACAGTAAATGTTTTGTTTATTTTACAGATCTTAAAGAAGACATCATCACTTACTACCGAGAGCACGAGTCCGTGATACCGGCATCCCCTCTTGTTGAGGAACATAATGTTCCTATTGAAGATTTATACGTCTTACCTCCCATGTGGGCTTATAAAGACTCATATTTTGGCCAGGACAAGAATAGACCAAAGGGAGATCAAACATCGGGGAATGATGGACAAGATAAGCAGGAAATTACAATTAGCGAACTATTTGTCAGTGGCGATGTTCGATATAGAAAGATATACATTACTGCAAACGCTGGATTCGGAAAAACCTCGCTGTCACAGAAGCTTACCATGACCTGGTGCCAAAGTCACTTACCTCTGACGTCACTGACAGAAAACTATGACGATGAGGACTTAGCCGCCATGAAATACTTTGATCTTCTGTTCCTGCTTCATTTAAGGGATTATCAAAGTGAACCCAAATGTAATCTCGATGACTTGATTATGCGGATGGTGTCAGAAAAATTGTCTAGAGAGTACACAAGAGAGTTCGTACAAAGAATTTTGCACAAGAACAAATGCCTTATCATACTCGACGGCCTGGATGAGTGGGCTCATCCAGGTCAATGTACAAGAAAACCCGAGGTACCGCACAACAATCACCCTGACAGCTGCACGGTGTTAACAACAACCAGAGACCGGAAGATTGGAACTGTAGGACTGTCGCCTAAAGATATAGATCGACGCGTGGAAATATCCATGCTTGATGTCGCGACGCGAGAAAAACTGGAAGAAAATGCAATCTGTATACTAAATGAAAAAGGTTTGAACCTAGCTGGGAAAACTATTACAGATTTCGGTGAAGAATTGGAGTTAGTTGAAATCGGGGATATTATTTGCAATCCGTATATTCTGCTTCAACTCATGTGTTTGTTCTTTGGTGGTCTTCCCATTGGTAAATCAAAATGTGAAATTTACAGTAACATTACTGAATTCACACTCGAACGTGGCCTTAACAAGAAGGACTTACCGGATATACATGTAAAGACAAACGATAACGCGCCAGTCCCGAACTGTATGAACGAGAACGAGACATGTAAACGTTATTTGATCCTATTAATGAAGCTTGGGAAATTGGCTTTTTACACTTTATTTAGCGAGAAAAGAGAATCATCTTTGATATTTGATAGAAGAATTGTCACCCAGTACATGACCGAGCAAGAAATCGAGTTCTGTTTAAAAGTTGGACTGTTGTGTCAATCCAAGGACAGCAGCATAATCGCAGTAAAACGATATCATGTTTTCTTTCAGCACAAGTCTGTACAAGAATTCTTCTCTGCTATTTATATAACGTCTGAATGGCAAAACGAATCTGTAAAATCAACCATTCTTAATGTTTGTTCTTCTCTTTCCGACATATTAGAAATGTCCAATGTATTTATTTTTGTATGTGGTATTAATCCGGAAGTATATACATGTATTTCCGGTGAGCTGCAGACGATCGTTGACCTTGACGGTGTGACGCTTAGATGTACTGATATGTTAAGTGATGACGCTGTAACATTACTCTCTTACCAATCAATGCAGATGCAGTGTTTACAAGAAAGTATGAGAAATGGAAATGCAAGTTGTCCCATCTATCTTTATGTTGTGCTTGATAGGTTCATGTACTCTCCAGATTTATCTACATTGAAAACGGTTATACACTACAATAAAGGTCACGTGAAATCGCTACTAGTATTATATCCAGACGAGGATATAGCAGAATTCATGCAGTCGCTGGATCCTGGTATGTTCACCTCCCTGGAGACATTGAGAGTAGAACGCTGTCACGAGGAACCAGTATGGCTGGCTGACATCCTCACTGGATCAGCCCGTACATTGAAATGTCTGACACTATCAGCACAGTTTTATGATGTTATCTCTCTGTCCGATATCAGTATAACGGCGCTCACTGGACTGACATGCTTACAATCATTGTATCTTGGTATGGGCGTTCGCATGACTCACAGTAACCTTAAACGTCTCTATGCTTATATCAGCCAGACCACAACACTGACACAGCTCAAGCTGATGAACATAGGCTGCTCGGACCACAGGGGTCAGTACCACCGTGATTGTGACGTCACCTTGAACCTACATCGTCTGAACGAGCTGAAGAGGCTGCATCTTTATGGCGTACGATGTAGAGAGCTACACGTGAATCCAGCATGTCTGGAGAAGCTCGAGTTCCGGCCACCACCGGGAGAGAAGATGACAGGCAGAGCCAGCGCCACATTGTGGCAAGATCTACGTGCAGCACCGGTCCTATCATCATTAACGTTATGCGGGATGACATCCTGCCAGGAGATGATACAAACAATCCCTACATTAACTCAGCTACAGTATCTCGAGCTTGTGTGGATCGATATGGGTGACGTCATACCGCGTGTATCACCTGAAATGACTCATCTAGAACGTGTGGAGCTATACCAAGTAACAATGTCGTCTGCTTCATGGCAGAAACTTTTCTTCAGTATCGGTCAGCTACCACGGAGTATCACCGTTAAACTCTCGTGGATTACAATGACATCCCAGAAGTGGAGAGAACTGTTGCTCAGTGTCGGCCAGCTGCAACATCCGGTCACGGTGGAGTTATCCTTGTGTGAGGGACCATCCGAGGAGGAGTGGAGGACGATTGTAAACGTGATCAAGACAACGCCGACATTATCACTATTACAAGATTTAAGTATCGACGATGATGGCTGGGCATCACTGACTCTGAAAAACAAGACTGAGTATGGTTTTGCAGACCTGACACTAAGTAGCGGCATGTGGAGTGATAAATCGTTGACACAGAATAAAGAGTTTCGAACAGGTTAGTTTATGTAGGAATTTAAAACATCGTTGTAAAATGTTATGAGTAAACTGTAATCTTTACAAACATTTTATTAATTCCAAACTATTCTCTGCGAAAGGATCTTATGAGCAGATAATCTATAGTATACATGTACCACCTGATGTCAAATTTTTTAAATCAAATACCGTATTTAAGTAAATATAAATTTCTTACACAATAAGTAGACGTGTATGCGTCTATTTATGCGGTGTTATAAGAGACTTTTCCTGAAATTTATTTCATATATATGGAACACGTCTCATAAGTCTTTTATTGTTATCAGTCCAAGCAAATCAACAGCAAAGAACTGAAAGAGTGGAAAGGTATGAACCGGAGGAGGGGGCATACAAAATCCATGAGTCTGGTGAGTTTAATATTTCGAACGTTCTTGTTTATTGCATCTTTTAGATACCATTTTCTTGTTTCCTTCTACTTTATTTCTGGACCATCTTGTGCTGAGTTTTCAAAATTATGCATATGCCCTAATTAAGTTCCCATTAACATCATTTATACTGTAGGTTGTACAGAATACAGAAAAGAACTCCAGTTATATATGCCTTGAATCATCATTTATCCCACAGAATTGCTGTAAACATATATTCGATTTCGTCACAACTTATATAAATATGACGTGGATATGTATGCTTTATTGTTATGTAATTTCTTATATCAAATGTAACTCTTCATGATTAGTGATTTAATGTTGAATGAAATAAGGGTATACAATATTAGGAACATTATGACAGTATGCAGTCTGTAGGTTCTTATTTTTTTCTCGCGTTATATTGTTTACATACCCAACTCAAAAAATACAAACCTACAGATTACATATTGGTATAATATTCCATTTAATAATATATCATTTATTGCATCGTTAAAAAAAGTATCCGTGTAGAAACATTGTCTATAAGTAGGCTTTAAGCTTCACTCGTTACTGACTAAATTTGGGTATCGGCATATAACTTAAAATGTTTGCTCCAAATAAATAAATTAGGGAAACTCACACAATTCTGTATTAACATTTTTTTAACTGTTTAAATGAAAACACTTACTCTATACTTGTTAATACCTGATGTTAAGGCTTCCTATATGCGAGTGATTGCCCGTTAAAATGTCATAGTGTCCGTTTGTCAGTAAACGCTTTATTTCCGATCATAAACTAAAGAACTATCAGACCGACACTCGTCAATCTTGGTTGGGAGATTCAACTTGGGGTAGAAAGGTCAAAGGTTAAGATCACAGTGACCTGTAATTTAAATTGGTGTCCGATCAGTAACTGAAGAACGCTGTGATCAGCAGTCTCAAATTTGGTTTATCGTTTGCCTATGGTACTTTGATTTTTGAGATATTGTCAAAGATAAAATTGTCAAAAACAAAGAATAGTGTAACCTACTGACACCAATTTTGAACTTTTAAGTTCATAATAATTATTTATGTTCAGAATATATTTCCTTAGGAATTTTGAGGTCACTATGTCAAATTAAATTTAAAGTCAATGTCACCGTGGCCTTTAATTAAAACTTGACTTCTGCTTAATACATGTAACTGCAGTTAACACACTTAGTAAGAAGACTTGTCTTGCGGACAGAGTAGCTCTTATTATTGTAGGTGTCAAAAGTAAATAAAGTGAAGTTCACAGTTCAATATTAGAAGGTTCATGTACATGTAGGAGACTTCATACAGAGAAGATAACTGTTGCAATGTTGGGGTCAAGTGTTCAGATGTCATAGCCAAAGTGTCCTCTAGGAGTAAAATACCAATTTTATAAGCGTTTTGTCGTAAATTAAAGTCAAAACAAAAACAAAACCTGATGCCAGTCATTGCAGTGGGGTGAAGATTTCATGCATCATGTTCTGTTAAGGCTTCACTAATATTGCAAATGGCGAAAACTGGCTAGAATTTCAAAAATAAATTTTAGGGAAATACTAATTGCTACCTATATTTTAGTAAAGAAATGTATTTATCTAAGGATGTACTAATCTTTGCAAGCACAGTTTAGTCTAATTTATGGTCTAATTGCCAAGCACATGCTGAAACATAAGAAAACCCGTTTGAATGAGAACTCTGAAATTCATGGACAAATATACCAAAACAACTTATACCCCCCCCCCCAAAAAAAAAAATATGTATATTTCTTTACTTATTTATTCTTATTTATTTATATACTCAATTATAAATAGCTTGACCTTGAACTTAACGTACATACATACATAACGTTCATTACTCAACGATCTATATATAAAGCCGGGCCACATGGTTCTCAGCATTCGCTAAAAACCTCTATTTAAAGCCGGGCCAATTATCCCCTTGGGCCGGACTAATTGTACTATAATAAAGATAATCAAGTAAGGCCTAAAATAACATATTGTTTGTTTCCCCATCCACGACCGACCCGAAAAAAATCGGTGCGACTCCAAAGATTTTATCGTCGAAACCTGAATGATATTTTTTTTATTTGGTACGAAAACCCTGGAGACGAAAATGCATTTTATTTCCGAATTATATTGAGTACGAAATCCATCGCAAGTAAGTATTACAGTAGTCGGTGGTTATCAGACCTGTATCAGACGTTTGGGTCCGTTAAAATGTCGCATGTCCTCGGTCTTTCTGTCCAACGACTTTAAAATCTAAATGAAGCAACCTTTTCTACTTCATAAAATCCGACTACTTCTCTTCAATCACAGTAAAATGATTTGTGATTGGTTGCCGGATTCCTGTTGTCCAATCGCGAATTCAAAAACATCATCTAACGGCCATGTAATGAAAAATGGTGTTTGGGCTGTCTAGCGTTGGCAGAGGATATTTTGTGCTCAAACTGTGGACATTCCACGAAACACAGAGCGAATGTCGGCATCTAGGCCATTCAGTTTCGATTTTATGGAAATTTAAAATGGCTTTGTTGCCTGTGTTGATTTTTATCTCACGGAAACAATATAATGGAAGTCTAACAAAGTTTCATGGGATAAAAGAGCGAATTCTTTTGAAAGACAGGCGATCGGCAGTCGAAAAAAGTTATCTAAACCGGAAGTAGCGTTAAAATTTAAGATTACATGTACATCTCAATAATTTTCTTGTTTGTTCTTCTGTATAAAAATAAATTTGGTCTAACCAAAAACTTGTATTTAAAGGGTTATTTGGTGAAAGTTTGTTTAAACAGAAATAAAATTGAATACAAGTTTCACATTTTGTTTTACATAAATGTACCAAAAAAGACAAAAACTAAATATTTCATTTCCGTCTTTTTCAGTCAGGCAGATTTAAATTACGATCCGGCAGAATTTCGTGCTTATCAGACCGAATGATCGGCAATATTTTAGCCTCTCGCAAGGTCCGTAACCCTGTTTGCGTCTCTGTTAAACATGTCGACACCAGTCATTCTTTGGTATCCAAATAGATGGTATCCAAGAAAATTTGTAGATTGTCACACAAACAATGTGTGACATTGATGACGAAGTTGTTAAGCCTGTTGGTGATAGGGAAATTGAAAGCAAAAGAATATCGCCGGCTGTCCTGTTTGCAGCACTTGATTTGCAAAGGAGTCGGAGCGTCCTGTTTCATGTTAAAAATATTGCAACACTGAGATAATCAGTAACTGATTATATCTTTATTAAATAAATAATAATTACAGTCCCTAAAGTTTTCATCGTCAAAATGTGAAATTTGTATTAAATTGTATTTCAGTTTTAAGTAATAATGAGTATATTTCATTATTTACATAACCTGGGCAGGCTTATCACAATGATGACTTGGTCATTCATCTACAGTACATGCAAACTTGGAACCTATATATTTAAACTTTAGAGTGTTGGTATTCCCCTTGAAGTTAATCCTAAAATATCTATATGTGGATTGTTAATCTGAAAAAAATTCAAATAAAAAATATATTTTGACCTACCTACCTACCCATACTAAATCTGCTTGGGTCGGGATGGTGAAACAAATAATATTTTAAATCTGGCCTAATAGTTACATAGTAATAATATATTAGGACCCATCATTCGTCCAGACAATAATTTCTTTGATGTATCTTAAGGAAAGTAGTTTTGTTTGATTTCTTACATTGAATAAAAATTTAATAATTGAATCTCAAAGTAAACGATCACTGCTTCCAATGTTACTAAAATAAAGGATGGTTTCACAGAAGTATTTAACAGAAGATATATATTTAAAATTAGTTAGGAAATGGTGTTATTGTATAAAACAGATTTTTAATTGATAATTATTGCATTTGTTTCTGAAAAATTACACTTATTTTTTAAACATGTACATTTGTTCTCCAGAGTGCAGAGAATGTATTTGACAATATAAAATTCTGAACAATAATGAAAAACGTGAAACAGTTGGAAGAATGTAGATTAATATTTATTTTGTTAGATCATTAAGGCCATAATTAGTCACACTACTGTATTGTTACATTGGTAAAGGCAATAAATGTACATGATTTTGATAATCTTACATTACTGAAACTTTAATTTTATTTAAAGAAAACTATATTTGATTTTTCTTATCTTATCAGCAAGATGATACCACTTTTGTTAACCCGTTTAATGGCTGAGCACAGTTTTTGTCACATTTATATACACCCAGCACCTGCAAAGTGTCATACCAATAAACAGATCATGTGTCATGGTCACACTTATTAGGATCTGTGATAATGTTTTTATGACAGGAAGCCCCTAGTCTTAAACCCAGATTCCTGCTGTTAGATAACTGTGATGTAACATTTTCTTTTGAGCCACAAGTTAAAAAAATCTGCAAATTAAATTATAATAAAAAGAAGCAACACAAATTTAAAAAAGATTTTGTTTTTTATTGTAATAGAACTTTCAGTGAGGGTTAAAAATCATATTATCTGAATTAGTATTGGAAATGAATGTTTTGTCTTTAATTTTGTTAGATATTTAAGTTTAATGTAATATGATTTAGTAAAGACGCAGATCAGCATATATACATCTTGAAAGTGAGACCATTGTCATGCTGCAAACTAATCATTCTATAAAAACTACAAGCAACTCTTTGAAGGAGGCAATGTTTCAGCAAGTTCCATTTGTAAATAGACACTCAATATAATATTCAGTCTTGTTAAAACTAGCATTTTTAAAATAAATGTCCATTTCTTTTTAATTATGACTTTTAAAGTGTCTAGTCAATATCTGTAAGGCATGGTTGATATTCTTTCAAATATCTGTTACTTTTTTAATGATTTTAATATTAAGACAACACTTTTAAAATAATTCTAAATGCTGATATATAATTAAACAAATCGACAAGCAGAACGACACAAATTGGTTGTGATAGATGAAAAGGGAACTTTTAAAGCCACCGAACACGACAAATATGAAAATACTGCAGGCTCGGTTTGATTGAGCCTGTTCATGGGCAGTAATGGGAATGCTTATTACTGCCCACGCCGCCTAGCCCCGGGTTGAGCGCAACTCAGTAATTACACCATTAAATAGTACAATTTCGATCCATCCCAAACGATGGTATGCTTATGGCGGTGAACATGGAACCTTCAATGAGGTATTTTCAGATTAATACCATTCCATATTCAGCGGCGTATGGTCCCCAGATAAAATAATGGGTTTGCCCTAAACGAGAAAACAATGGGCGGAACTAAACAGAATAGAATTTTGACAGGGGATAGATTGTTCAAATTATTTCCCTGGGTTCAAAATTGTCCCCGCCCCAGGGGTCACTTCATTTTACATAGACTTATATAGGAAATCTTTAAAAATCTTCTTCTCATAAACCACAATGCGTACAGCTTAGATATTTTGTAAGTAGCATTGTCTAATGAATGTCTACTAGATTTGTTCAAATTATGTCCCCTGGGCCAAAATCTGCCACGCCCTAAGGTTCTCTTGGTTTACATTATAGTTATATAGTAAATGATAGTGCCTCTAGCTTGGAGCGAACCCGCACCGTCACGGCGACAGCGCCTAGCCCTGCAATTCCTGCGACGCAACCGATTGAGCTAACCGGGATGAAAAACATGAAAAATGATTTTTCTCCGAAACTAATAGGACTAGACCTTAGATATTTGGTGTTGAGTATTGTGAAGAGACCCTTTACCAACATTGTTTAAATGTTGGCCCTGGGGTCAATATTGGCCTTGCCGCGGGGGTCCTTAATATGTAAAAAGGGCAATTTTTAAAATTCTTCTTACTGGAAACCTCAATGCCTTCAGCTTAGATATTTGGTATTTAGCATTGTCTAGTGCAAGTTTGTTCAAATTATGTCCCCTGGGCCAAAATTGGCCACGCCCCAGGGTTCTTTTAGTTTGCATTGATTTATATAGGAAAACATAAATTATCTTTTTTCTCTGAAACTAATGCAACTAGACCTTAGATATTTGTGCTGAGTATTGTAAAGTGACCCTTTACCAGCATTATTTAAATGTTGGCCCTTGGGTAAAGCTGAAAGTACTTAAAGTACTCAGGTGAGCGATACAGGGCCATCATGGCCCTCTTGTTTTCTAAGACTAGTATCAGTTTTCAGCAGTCCGATGCTTGAGAATTTAGTATGGTCTCTAGTTTTATTGTCTTTGGCCCTGATCTTGGCTAAACCAGTCTTTAACTCCTTCCTCCATATATACATATTTTTATGCAATGCCAACAGTGTAGATCCAGATCAGCTTGCTCATTTGTGTAGTCTGTTCAGGATTTGCACTCGTCGCATTTTAGTCAGAATTAACTGAACAAAAAAAAAGCTAACAGTGTAGATTTTGTTCAAACGGTAGGGATATGCTGACTGATCTGGATCTACACCGATTGTCCACGCAAAAAATGTATATATACAGAGGAAAGGATTAAGCATTTTTGTAGGAAAAGGTTTATTATCCCCCGCCGCTTAGCAGCTTGTGGATATCGGAATGGTCTTCGTCCGTCGGTACGTCCATTCGTCTGTCTGTCCTTCCGTGCGCGCACATTTCGTGTCCGGTCCATAACTTTTCAACCCCTAGACGGAATTTCATGAAGTTTTAGGCAAATGTTCTCCCCTTCAAGACGACGTGCAGAACCCATATTCAAACATGGCAGGCTAAATGTCTAGGTCACTAGGTCCGATTAAAGCAAAAATTTCGTTAACTCAATAGAGGTCACATTTTTTGTTCGATTGTCATCAAAGCCCAGGGGCCCTGCCCTGGGAATTAAAAAAAAATCTTTTAAATTCTGTTTTCAACCTTTGATTTTCTACAGTTATCAACCAGATTTTGACACAAACTTTATGCGTCTTAACATTCAATATTTCCTGAACATTTCATTTACTGGTTGTTCAGTGATAAAATTTGAAACAAAAATTTAAGTAGCAGAGTGAAAATTTCATGTGTCAAAATTCCAATATTTCTACCTGTCTTCATCTTTATTTAGATTCAATCATAAGGTGGCAATATCAGAGTGTATATATCCGTTTGAAGGTGAATGACCTAATGAACTTTCTTGCTGAGATCTGTGTTATGCAATATTAAGAGTTTTGCTCTGGAGGTTTTTATTAGTCGGCGGCTGGAGCCGCCGACTAATATTTGTGCTAACTTTGAGAATTTAATGTGGAAGGATACCAGCATAATATTAGAAATGTTTGTATTTTTGTTCAGATATATATTAATGAGAGATGTTTTGCAAAAAAAAGTATTCACAAATTGTTAACTATTTGCACCATTGGAACTAGTTGACATCGCTTTGTAGGATTTCAGTGATTTTTTTGAAAATTTTCAAATAATAAGTTCTCCTGAGCACGTGACTATTTTTGTGGGGATAATAGCATAATTTCAGAAATGTTTATATTTTTGCTCTGATATATATTATTAATGTGAGTTGTTGTGCAAAAAAAAAACGTATTAACAAATGGTTCACGAATTGTATCATAGGAACTGAGTGACATCGCTTTGTATGATTTTTTATATTTTTCATAAATTTTAAAATAATAAGTTCTCCTGAGCACGTGACTATTTTTTGAAAACAACGGTAAACGGTCCTTCCGTATAATCGGTCAGGGATGTTGACTGTTGAACTGTAGATATACCTGTTGGAAGTTGTGGAACATAGTTCGTGAGAGTTTTGTTCGGAAACAAAGGTATGAATAAATGTACAATTGTGATACTGGTCATCAATTGTTTTAATTGTACATTGCAAGACGTAGTTTCCGTATAATCGGTCAGGGATGTTGACCTTTGCACTGTGTTTATACCTATGTATGATCTTGTGGAACATAATTGGTGAGATTGTTTTTCGGGACAAAACGTAATTATACTATTAAATTATGGTACGTTGCTTTTTTAATCGTGCAATGGTCTGTTTGTTTATGTTTGTTATATACCGCGTCGATTGTTTTACGGGTTTGACATTGTTACGTAACACAGACGGCGTTTAGCCCAAACTACACACAGCTCCGGTGATCTCCCGGGAGCGAGACATTTCAACCCCTCAACATTTCAACCCCTATGCAATTTGTAAAATCAAAGACTTTTCAACCCCTCTGGCATTTCAACCCCCAAAATATGTAAGACATTTCAACCTCTCAAAATAACGAAGACATTTCAACCCCTTAAAAATAAAGACATTTCAACCCCTCTGTCTTAACTATTAATAAATCAATAGACCATGAAAAATTGAAATTTATTATAATTCAATATAACATAACACAGGCAAGTGCATGCTGCAATGGTCGGACAGTGTCCCCGCACACAACACATAAGTCAGGCATTATCACAAAGTCACAATTAGTGAAAAGTCAATCACATTAAACATTTTTAATCTATTTTAATATTATTTAATTTTACTCATAAAAATATCCGTTTATTATAAATTATTATTAATACAATGATAAACCACAGGGACTTATGTTTCACAGCTAGATACTACAGGAGTCACGACAATAGAGGTCTTTCACATTGTTGTGCGCATGCGTCGTACGCCGCGTTAGGTGCGGAAAATATTGGTTTTATCCTAAACCGACAACTGAGGGGGCATTTTACTGTGTCATTGCTAACGGAATTAACAGACATTATCACGGCGTCGTCTTAAAACTAATGATAAATTATAATAATAATTATGATAAAGCATAATAAATTCGAGTTTTATAATTTCCGAATATAATAGGCTTAAAACGTCTGGTCGGCAAGATTTGCCTGTGAAAAGCGTAAAACAATCAAAGACGTGGTTGCCACTGTGAATCAGGAAGTCTTATATGAAAACAAATACATTGTGGATTACACGTTACTGTATATTTTTCACAGACACATATATAAGCGTATCGAGTTTTTCTGACAAAATGCGTTTACTTCAATAAATATATTTATGTTACATGATCTCTCTAAATTGGAGGTAAACGGATGAATTCAGCAATGTATCGTCGTTGTATTCAACGCCCGTTAAGCTTTCTAATTGTGTTTACTTTTTTTTTATTTCGTCCAAACATAATTATGTTTAAAACTAAGATTTACTGTTATCTTTCGTATATTTCTTTTATCAATCCTTGATTTAAATGTTTATGTTTAAGAACTAGAATTCATACTTTGAACACGACTGTGTTACTGTTTATTGTTCCTATATATTTGACAAAATTTCCCATCCAGAAAACGATGGTGACATATTGAGGTGCGAAAACTTGTTTGGCATCTGACATTTGAAGAGACATAATCTATTTGACTTTCAAATGAAATTAATTATCTGAAATCATCAAATTGAAAGTAACTGTTATTGTCGCTTCTAGCTAACTTTTCTAATACCTAAAAATTGCCATGAGTTCAGTCCTGTATTTCTATAATTATATTTTGTAGCGTTGACATGGCCGATCATGTAGTAGTGTATGTCTTATTCGTGTTATTATAAAAATAACTTTTTTAAATCGTCAGCCATAGTAAATAAGAAATTAGTTTAAGTCGCATTTCATGAATATATATAAAAAACAAAAGACGCAAAAACGCGCATCAAGTCGCCGACGAGCGACGTAAGAAATAATTATGTGTCTCATTCCACAAATAATTATAGCGTTGCCAAAAAATGCCGTAAAACGGTCAAATGTCCGATATTGTTCGTCTGAATAGCAATTATACACATCATATTCATTTAATTTAAAAGTAAACAAGATTCACGTGATTTTTTTCATTTAAAAAAAAATCAAATAAATCCGTTGGATACTCGCATCCTGAAAACATCGCGATGAACACTGTTAAAATGCGCATAACCTTTCTTGATGTTCTTTTAAATGATCATAATATGTTTGTAAATTCTTCTTTATTGACTGAACTCACTTATTTATAAATGTGAAATAATTAATCAACATGTTCCTAATATTATAATCTCTTAGTCATACTAACAATAGTAAACAATGCCCCCTCGCTTGCAGTTATCGACTAATTATGCTCTTCAATTTTAGAGAGCGTTAAGGGGAAGTAACAATGTGAAAGAACTCTATTGTATGCTTTTATAATATTCAATGATTATTTCTTTAAACCGACAATCATAGTTAAATAATTATTAAAACACAGTTATAAAATTATCACACATATCAGTATCGCCTTTTGATAATAAAACTTAAACTTGAACTTTTTTTTTTCAAATTCAACACTGTTTAAAAAATATTTTGGACCCATCTACCAACGAAGAATAAATCATTGTGTATATGATTCCATTTAAGGTATATTTAAGGTGATATCATTTGTCACAATATACTGTTAAAGTAGGGGGGAGTGTGGTGACCTATTTTCATAAAATTTATGTTATTTAATAATTATAAATCTTCTTATTACTTCAGATATCAATTATAAGGCATATAAATGTTATAGGTCAATCAGGAATTATAAAAAAATTAGAAATATGAAACAATTTATCTCACTGAGTATAGCCTTATTGCCGGGAGTCCAAACTTCCAAATTATCCACCATAGTATTACACTACAGTCACAGAAAGGTTGTCTATATCAACGTCAACATTGTCTTAGAATTTAGTTCGATAAACTTTACTAGAACAATAGTTATAAACAATGCAAACATGACTGTCAAATTTTCCTTTTGTAGTCGCTGGGAGAAACATGTTTTCTATTGTTCTAGTAAAGTTTATTGAACTAAATTCTAAGACATTGCTAACCTTGATATAGACAACCTTCCTGTGACTGTAGTTTAATACTTTGGTGGATACTTTGGAAGTTTGGACTCCCGGCAATAAGGCTTCATATTTCTATTTTTTATAATTTCTGATTGACCTGTAACATTTATATGCCCTACAATTGATATCTAAAGTAATAAGAAGATTTATAATTATTAAATAACATGAATTTTACGAAAATGGGTCACCACACTCTCCCCCACTTTAACAGAATATTGTGACAAATGATACCACCTTTAAACGTTCATTTGGTCTGAATACTAATGATGAAGAATAAATATAATAAATGCTTTACATTCTGAATTGTTCAAACCGTCAACATTTTAGCACGTGGAGATCATTGAGCGTAATGTTGTATGTAATACAAATTAGTAGGGGTTGAAATGTCTTTTTTTTCACCAGAGGGGTTGAAATATCTTCAATAATAGGGGTTGAAATGTCTTAAATGTTGAGGTTTAATATATAAGAAGAGGAGATGATATGTCTTCATTTCAAGGGTTGAAATGTCCCATGGGGTAAGGGTTGAAAAGACTTCATTTGAGGGATTGAACTGTCGAGGGGTTGAACAGTCTTCGTTTTTAAAGGAGGGTTGAAATGTTGAGGGGTTGAAATGTCCGACACCCGATCTCCCCTTGATTGTGTTTCCCAAAAATATTGAACACTTTCGTTAGAACAAATGTCTAATATTTTGTGCGAATTTAAATTGTGAAAGTTATAAAAATGATGCAAACTGAGTTTTTCGGAAGTGGAATTAACATGACAGATAGTACGTGAAATCCTGAAAGGATTACAAATAAACACAGACATGGACAAAACAATTATTAATGCGATTTCAAAAGGTCATGGCATGAGGGTTTTAACTGTTTAAAACTATCCCAAATAGTGTGCAGTCATTTTATGCATACATGTGCAATCAACTTTACTAAAAAAGTTTGGCATATTTTGCATATTATATAATGATTTGTTTAAAAGCAGCTGCATGGAAACACATCTGATTATTGTTTACATTTTCTGGTGAGGATGTAGTCTTACTAAAGATAGACACTTCAAGCACTTTGGAAAACAAAGTTCTGTATCACACTGGCAGTTAAACACCGTCCATGTTTACAAGTCTTAACAAGGTAGATAGTTTTTTACTAGAATAGCTTAAACTAGCTTCCTAAGTTTCAATGATATTTGTTTTTTTCAATATGACCACTTTAAACATGGATTATAGAAACTGGTATTTTTAATTTTTAAATTATCTAGTTTTTGCCAGGTAATTATCGCAACAACAGGAAAAAATTATGACGATCAGTTTGGATTAAACTTGAAAATTAACCATGTCAGACTTAATTTTCCTGCCTCAGGGATTTCAATAGATACAGATTCTTGCATTTTGATGCAAGCAAATTTTTTTTTCTACATTTGACCCCTCCTGATTTTGAGCTAGGGTTCTTTTGATGAAGAAATCATGGTCGAATATTGCAAGAATAAAAGATAAATATTGTGTCTATTGCATTTTAATGATAAAATCAATACTTATATTAGACCACTGAACATATATTTAAACGAAGTTAAAGCACTTTTATAAGTAGTTAAGTACAAGTTGAACACAAGATATACATGTAACTCGCAACTATTTCATTATGGCCCCTTAAAAACTCTCAACAGGGACAAACAACCCCTGGTTTTCAAAAGCTATTGAAATCCGAAATCCCCGCACCTCTGAAGAGACTTTTCACGAGCAAAGAACAGTCGCTGGCTCATTAGATGTGATAAATTTGTGAATAAAATATATAATAAAAAGAACATATTAAACTTAGCCAGGGGGTCAAAAGTGAAAAAAATCAAATATGCTTGCATCAAAATGCAAGAATCTGCATCTTTTGAAATCCCCAAATGATATCTTCTAATAAAATAAAATAAAATAATTTAACTAAATGGCATTGAAAGAACATAGATGTATTAATATTTCTGATGACAAACTAAGAATAATTATATATATTATAATTATGCATTAACATAGTTATAGTAACTGTAATAGCTTTATGATGTACATGTAGAGTAATTTCTACAATTTTAGTTGAAGATGATAATATTCACTAAGAAAGATTGTTCATGTCATGCTAAGGGGCAAAACTAAAATTTATTGATCAAGTGCACCTTTCTGCTATATAAATGTGCCTTTCATTACATGTGTTACTAGTGTAGATCCAGATCAGAATGAACATTTGTGCCATCTGATCAGATCTACATTGGTCATGTCTTGTTCAGAAATAACTTTATGAATCTGAAAGTGAAAAGTGCAGATTCTGACTAAACAGCAAAGAGATGCAGGGTGATCTAGATGGCTTGCAGCCCTTTCAGTGCTTTGATTTTTTTCATGTGACGATTTTTGAAAACGACAGAAGCCCGTACTATCGGGATGTTTACTGTTTCACTGCGTATGTTCTGATTTTTGTAGTAATAGAACGTAGGCCTAATAATCTCAGTCATTCAGATTTCGTCAGAGCAGTGTGATTAAATTGTTGTTATTACATGAAAACCCTTCTCCCGCCGACTTTGATGCCTTGCATCACAATTTTTCTTGTAAGGTAAATTTTGTTATTGTGTATGGATACAGACCAAGCAAACATTCTTACTTCATAGCACTTTGAATACCTGGGCTTTTCTGAATATTTTATTCACTGTCTGTATGTAAAACAACAACAACAACAACAACAACAAATTATTAGCACATTCTCAAAATGTTAAGACCAAATTAAAGTGAGGTCTCAGCTGTATATTAATTGTTTCTTAACCCTTGGAATGAATATCATGAACATGATGTGCTGAAATCATTTTCCAACCTGGCTGGCTCAAGGTCAAGGCCGCCTGTGGTGTTTGTGCATGTTTCGTGTCCAGTCCATAGCTTTTCAACCCTAAGAAGGAATTTCATGAAACTTTAGTCAAATGTTCTCCCCATGAAGACGACGTGCAGAACTCATGTTCCAACATAGCCGCCTCAATGTCAATGTCACCAGTGGTGTTTTTTGAAAAGCCTAGAAGGAATTTCTTGAAAGTTGCATGCTTTGTGTCTGATCTTTAACTTTTTATGCAAGAACAAATTTCATGAAACTTAAGTCATAAGTTCTCCCCATCAAGATGACATGCAGAACCCATGATCAAACATGGCCAGATCAATGTCAAGGTCACCAGTAGTGTTTAAAGATTTGAACCGTGCATTTCATGTCCAGTTCATATCTTCTGAACCCCTAGAATGAATATCATGACACTTAGGTAAAATGATCAGTTCATGAACCTGATGTGCAGAACCCATGTTCCAACCTGGCTGGCTCAAGGTCAAGGATGCCTCTGGTGTTTGAGCAGACCAATACTCTGAACTTATCTGAACACGACATACCCTTGCACTTGAATTGGCTTCCACCTGCCTGCCTGCTGCCCAGAGCTATTGTTTAATTTGCTCTTAACCATCCATAACCTTTCCCACATTCACATCTGCGGCGGGGGATATTGCTGTCGTTCCGACTGCCTTGTTCTATTAATTTCAAGCAAACTACTGCCTCAAAAAAAAAACAACAACAGATCATTTGTATTTTTGTAATGGGTTGAAGATTAGAGGTTCCTTGGAATTAAATACAAGAGAGACAGTATGAAATGTTATAATACCCCAGCAAATGAAGTAGAAAAGTCATCTCATGAAATGTGAAAATATATCTTTGTGTGATGCTAAAGTTTGGGGTGTATATAGGAGTCATTGTCTGGTTATGTGGTTGGTCTGTGGCACTTACTACGTAAATTATTTTCAATATTTCGACTTGAAACTTTAAACATATGTTCATGAGTAGATTTGCACAATTTTATTTCTCATGTGGATCTGTCTATTATTTTTGGAGGGGAGCTCGATTTAACAAAATCTTGTGGCGCAAACTTCTTCTACAGTTTTCAAGATATTGACTTGAAACTTTAAATATATGTTCGACATAAAGTGTAGATTTGCCCGACATATTTTTCATGTGGATCAGTCCTTTATGTTTTGCACGGGACATGATTAAACAAAAACATGTTATGCAAACTTCTACAGTTTTCAAGATATCGACTTGAAACTGAAATCTTATGTTTGTTCTGCAAGAAGTGCACAAGTAAGCAACATATTTTTTTGTATGGATCAGTCCATTATTTTTTGGAGTGGAGCATTATTTAACAAAATCTTTCATTTTTAACAAAATCTTATGACGCAAACTACTCCAGTTTTCAAACTTTAAACATACGTTCGTGATTAAGTTTGCATGGCATTTTGTTTTTATATGGATCAGTCAATTATTTTTTAAAGGGGAGTATGATGTAAAAAAAATCTTGTGACCCCCAACTACTTCTACAGTTGTTAAGATATTGACTTGAAACTGAAATCATATGTTCTGCATGAAGTGCACATGTAAGCGACATATTTTTTATGGATCCATTATGTTTTGGGAGGGGAGCATTATTTAACAAAATCTTATAATGGAAACTACTTGTCCAGTTTCAAACTTTTAACATGCGTTTGTGAGTAGATTTGCATGACATATTTATTTTCATGTGGATCAGTCCATTATTTCATAGAAGGGAAGTAGCACGATTCAACAAAACCTTGTGACGCCAATTACTTCTACAGTTTTTAAGATATTGACTTGAAACTTTAAATAGATGAAAAGGGAACTTTGAAAGCCATCGAACACGACAAATATGAAAATATTGCAGTTTCGGTTTGATTGAGCCTGTTCATGGACAGTAATGGAAATGCAAATTACTGCCCACGCCGCCTAGCCCCGGGTTGAGCGCAACTCAATATTTACACCAATAAACAGTACAATTTTAGTCCATCCCAAACGATGGTATGCATATGGCGGTGAACATGGAACCTTCAATGCGGTATTTTCAGATTAATACCATTCCATGTTCAGCGGCGTATGGTCCCCAGCTAAAAGAATGGGTTTGCCATAAACGAGAAAACAATGGGCGGAACTAAACATAATAGAATTTTGATAGGGGATCTTAGAATATAAATCCTGCGTATCACAGACAACGCCAAAGGCAAAAATTAAAAAGCAGGAAGTATATCCTTGGGGGTGATTGGACAATATCCAAAACCTTATTGGCTGAGATATTGAAACCACCTATCTTTAAACTGGCCGAAATATAAAAACAAAAAGTAATTTTAGAAGTACTATTAACTTTGTACATAAGTATCGTGCTCAACGACCTTCAAAGGACGTAACTGATAACAGCACTGATTGAATGTAAGGGAAGACTTTTTACAGCCGCCACACGGCACAAACAACGCTACTGTGATATTGAAATAGATGAAAAGGGAACTTTGAAAGCCATCGAACACATATTTTTGGCATGAAGTTTAAACAGAGTCCGGTGAATGTTTGCGAATCCGGTGAATTCGCAAACTCAGCTACCCTTTTAAAGGGTCCTAGACTAAATGTTTTTTCTTTAATATATAGTTGGGGTGTCTAATAATAAAACGTACTATGTTTTGAACCAATATCTCTAAAAATGAGTGAGCTATCGAGTCTCAAACACCAAAATCGCCATGGCGATTTCGGAAACGCCATGGCGATTTTTCGTCGCCATAAAATCCCCATGGCGATTTTCCGCAATAAATTTGAAATGGCGTTATTTCGCCATGGCGATTTCGTCAAAAAAAAAAAATATTAATAATTTGACATTTTTAAGAATGTGTGGGTCCTATATGTTTAAAACAGTGAAGTGCGTCCACCTCTGAGAAAGTCTATTTTTGTCGCCATGTTAAATATGGCGAAATATCGCCATTGGGAAAAATCGCCATCTTAATTATGGCGGAAAATCGCAATAAATTATATGGCGGAATTTCGCAATAAATTATATGGCGGAATTTCGCAATAAGATAAATGGCGATTTATTCCATAAATGTTTTGGCCATATTTTAATATTAAGTCACTTATATTACGAGGGATATTAATTTTTGCACATTTCAGGCTAAGGAAATTTCGCATCATAAAACCTTACGAAATCAAACCACCATCTAATCTTATGAAAATAGTATCCGTTCGCTGATGTATGCAAGCGCGAAACAATCTATGCCAGCGTGAAAATATATGCCTTATGCGCGAAATTTGATTCTCGCGCTTAAAAATGAAACCTTATAATTTGAATAACACCAATTCCGTGGTTTTCTCTTCATCTGATGGGGGAGCCTCATAACCGTTTGAAATCGGACTGCTTGTGGCTTGTTTGCAATAATAACATGTCAGGAAAGCGATTTCATGCCTTTATCTCGTTTGGTAGAGGCGTACTAGTTTCGGAACAGCGGATGTATATTTTTGACACCGCGTTTAAAATGGGGTTTGTTCGGTTAGAGAGCAGTAATTGTATTACTACTAAGTAATCTCCTGTGTGTTTTTGAATGATAGATAAAATGCAGATCTTTACAGCAATATATGGTTGTCAAGAAATTAAGGTGATAGAAATCAGTGTTAAATGTACATTGAACATTAGGGAATTTAGCATTGAGGTCTATGGGAATTGGATTTACTTTGGTTCAGCCGAAACCACAGTATGTGCTGTTGCAATTTGACATGCGCTGTCCGTACTCACAATTGTCCTGTTAGCGTCCACTGTATTTCCGGAACTTATCATGAGAGTACGCTGTATATAATGGATCACTCTGTCACTTAGAAAGCGAAACAAAAAGAAAATATGTTCACCAGCTTGGGAACGAGTGCTTCCTTTCTCTCAGCTGGTAATTTTCGAAAGTAATTAGTGACTACACGATATAGCATTAAAATCCACACACAAAAAGGAACATATTTCAACAGTCCTGACAAATAGTCAAACACAGCCCCGGCCTAAGGGCTTGGACCTACCATAGAAGAGTCTCGGCAGTACACGACCGCTTGAAACCCTCTTGCTGAATGAGTTTATGTATTTAACCCATGTCACATCGTGAATAAAAAAAAACTACCCAAAATTTGATAAGGATCACTTAAAAGGATGTGTTTATTCCTGAATAGAAGATTGAAACGATAACATAATGCTGTGATTGTGATATTTTTCTCCCGATTGAAAATGTTTCATACTGTGGCATCATTATATTTCGCGGTGGTTAAACTTTCGCGTATTTCGCGCTAGGGTACATGCGCGAAATCAATCATTGAATATCTAGTCTTATTAGAATAATACAAGTGCGCGAATTTAAACGCGCGCGAAAATGCTAATTAAGTCATTTGCGCGAAAGTTGATCCCCGCGAAATTTAATGATACAACAGTACTGATAAACGTATGGACCAAAACCCTGGTTTTAATAGCCATGGCCATACGCAAAACTCCAGGTGCACAACTACACGTGATTGTCGACATAACTGTAAATTTTTATGATAATCATTGTGGCTCTCATACTTTTTAGGAGCGGCACAGATTTTCAAGGTAAATCTATTATATTGAAATACATAAGGGGACAGCTCTTTTTAAATTGACATGGCCGGAAGCAAAACTCCATGTGCACAACTACACATAATGGTCATCACAAGTCATGTAATGTTTCGTGATTGTGGCTTTCATAATAATTGTTGGGTTATGCGCGACAAAATAGTACGAGGTAAAAATTATACTGAAATACGTAAGGGACCAAAACTCTGGTTTTAGAAGACATGGCCTACAGCGAAACCCCAGAAGTACAACTACATACCACGGTTATTATGCCTGTAACGTTTCATTACTGTGACCTTAAACTTTTCGTGTCATGTACAACACAAGATAACATGCTGAATGCATTTTTTTAATGCATAAGGGGCCATAACTATGATTTTGTTGGGCATGGTCAGAAACAAAACCCAAGGAGCATAACTACACATAATTTTGAATGCTACCTGTTTAGATTCATGATTGTGGCTATTCAACTTTTTGAGTTACGCATGACACAAGATTATATGGTAAATGTATAATACTGGAGTACTTAATGGGTCATCACTCTGGTTTTAGTAGCCAAAAATGAAACCCTGGATAACAACTACTTATGAAGGTCAACAAGAATGGAAAGTTTTATTATTGTGACTGCTTTACTTAGCGACTTGCACATGACGGACAAGGGCAAACATGTATGTTCTCACCTCTTTCAGAATGAGGGCATAAAAACCCGACCCTTTCCAAAAACATTGGACCGAGCTGCACTAAATACGTATATGTATAAAACATACCACCAAACTTGTGCCCCTATAATCGGTGTCCGTGCCAGGTGGAGAGGCACGTGGCCGGACAATATTTTGTCAAGAATCATGATTATAGACAGGGATGATATTATAGTCAAACCACAAAACGTATATGTCACAGAACGCATATGTCACGGAACGTATATGTCGCACGTGTGAAATATTCGGTCAATAAGACACAATCTCTAGCCGAAATGTGGATATTAAATTCGCTATATTCGGTTGGATTAAGCTGTTATATGTTCACCAAAACATATTGGTCACTTACCAAAAATGCGAATAAAATGAAAATAGCAACGTATATGCTATGAAATGCCGAAAACGTAAATACCAAAACAGCAACCACCACCATCATCATCATTATCATCATCATTATCATCATCATCATCATCATCATCATCACAGTCTGCAGTATCAGTAACTGCAGAACTTGCAATAAAGTTTACAGTCCAATTGCGATAATTCGAAGTCCCAAGGGACCGACGATTTACTTCGACTTATCGCGAACTTCGAGTTATCGCGACTTTGACTTTTCTAAAATACCATGCGAGTTTTAGAAAGTAACGACGTGCAATTATTACGGCACCATATGAATTGTTTTCCGATCAAGGTATCCTCCCAATTACTGGGGCCCTTCGCTGGATTACTCGAAACAAATTTTTTTCGTTACGCCGTATGCGAATTGTCATTTGCTGATTGATACAAGCTGTAGAATACAGAAATCGGAAAATTAAAGGACGTTTTATAGAAAGGACAATTAACAACTCCAAATGTATGTTTGACATTAATTTAAGACAAATCACTCTTATTGTTTTCTTCACACTTATATCATGTATTTAAATTATAAAGTTCCGTAAGTCTCTATTAATTATTGTGCATATCTGTCAAAACATTAAAAAGAAAAAAAAGACATGTGATGTCGAAGTTTGACGAAAAAGAAGAAGAAGAAGAAGAAGAAGAAGAAGAAGAAGAAGAAGAAGATGATGATGATGATGATGATGATGATGATGATGATGATGATGATGATGATGATGAAAAGTACTCAATACTCCTGACTTGTTAAATATAAGTTATCATCTCAATACATTTTGTCAAAAATAAACTGCTAAAACGAAATCATGAGACGCATTCATCATCAACTAACTATTTCCAGATTTCCACATTAAGTTTCATTGCTAACAACATCATTCCTTAATGATGTGTTTGCAACAGTATCAAAGCATTAATCACAAAATATTTTCTTGTACACTTTCATTACGTTACGATATTTAGTTCTGCTTGTAATTATGAAAAGTGAACAAATACAAACTTTAATTTTCAATATTTAGAAAGCTTTTTATACATGCGTTGCAATCATGGACATTGAAAAACGGCATTTAATCACATCTGTGTCATCTGAACAGGGTCTACATTGATCACTTCTCGGTCAGACATAACTTAATGTATCGGAAAGGAAACGGTGAATATCCTGATTAGACGACACGGATGTGCTTTTGGATTCGATGTGCACTGTCTGCTAATGGATAACAGCCGTATCCCATGAAATAAAGACTAATTTGAAATTTATGGTGCGCTGAAAACAGTAGCAATTTTACAACAACAGATTATCGGTCAAAATAATGAAACGCGAGTATATTTCTTTGATATTTTATTTAACTGTTATTGTGCACGTATTGTTTGACTTATGATAATTTCCATGTTTACAATGTTTTTATTCAGGCTTTAAGATCAATTAGATTATTGTTGCATATTGTCGTTATCTAGCATAGAAAAAAGAAAGAAAACGAAAAAAAACTACAGATTAAGCAGAGTGATTGAGTTTTAAAAGGTAGGAGAGGTATGGAGTTAAGAACACGTGCCATTAATGAGATATTCTCAATTCGGTTTCAATCCGATCATTAAATTTCATTGTGAAATATAATACCATTAAAAAGCAGAATTGAATATGTTCTGCCGAGCTGAAAGCGGTAGCCAAAAGACGTGTTATAATGATTATCTGTGAGTGTTATTTAAACTACTATTATAATACTTCTTTTGTTAAGTGGGAGCTTTACTTTAGCGGATCAGAAATTTAAAAATTTGTTGTGTTTCATATTTTTAAAGTTTATTGTCAATCTTTAATTCTTTGTTAGCGGTTGACACTGTTTTTACCAATTATATGAAGCTATCCCTTAAAGTTGTCATGGTAATATTGCCAGAGACAGATAAATTATCGGAATTTTAGGGATTTTACATACATCCGTATATTCAATAGTAACCGCATATTAAGAAACAGCTTAATTTTAAATACAAGCGAAAGATAACCATTCATTATTAAAGATTGATTTTACAGCAGGGATGAAAATTATCCATTCATTTAGTGATGAAAATTAATGTAACCTTTTTCATTTCACTAAACCACGAATTCAAATTATGCATCAGGCCAAAACAAGTCGATAATCGATAATAATAGCGCAACGCAACTTATTTAAACACGAAAAGTATATAATCCAGATATATTTTGTGGTAAAAGAAGTTCCGTTTCTAATTCCTTTAACTTAAAGTATATATTGGCACAATTGATGTTTTTACAAAATTCAAAAAAAGCATAACTTTTACCTCAAATTAGGATATCGCAATATAACTTTTTTCTATGTGAAAGTAAAACATCAATTAAAAGTATCTCCATTTTTATCGGTTTGCACTTACAATTTTATTTTTTTATGAAATCGAAAATATGAGTTTAATATGACTGAAATATGCAATGTCAAAAAGGTGATCCTTAGCAAATTTTGAGTTGTATATAATAGCCCACTGTTGAACTTAAATTTTGTTGTATATTTTTCAAATTATACAATATTAAGAATTAGCATAGTGCCGATTTTGAACATTTAATCCGGCAGGTACGCAAATAAAGTTTTCAAAAAGGTCATTGTCATGATTGCAACCTGGCAAATTAGGATACCAATTTGCACTTTTCACTAATTTCAATCATTAATGTTTTGAGAGAGGTACATCTTTCGAACAGATCTTTCTTGAAGCTTCCGATAGAAACTCAGGATTTCTCCCCATTAATAATTGATTGGTTAACGCGTATTGAGAGATAATTTGGATTTTTTTATTGGTCAGTTACGCGAACTAATCTATGATTATTAATGAATTAAAAGGTAAAACAGTACTTTTTATATGATACGTTATTGCATTTGTGTCCATTGCAGTTATGTTTCAGTTCGGTTCGATTCATTGATTTGATTCTTTCACGGCATGAAATTAGTTTGACCACTGTGTACATTTCTCCCCGCGTACAATATTTAATTTGGATAATTTTATTACTTCTTTAAAGGGAAAGGTCCAGTCTTCTTAATTCATACTGTATACATTGTAATTAGACACGGTTTTTATGTGCAAATATACTTATAGCGGTTCATGTGGCCATCATTCACTTTTGTTTGTAAAACGGCATGACCGTATTAACGCAGCGAAAAAATATATTCACTATCCCTTTTTTATAAATTATTGACTAGACACAACGCTCGTTTAAATGTTTCTAAATAAATGTTATAATGAGGTTTTCACTGTTTTTACATTCGTTTGAAAACTCAGAATTAATTTACAGTCGGCCTCAATTGAAAAACGTAGTTAAATACAGAAACAGTTTAACAGTAACTGGTCTTGTTTTCCTCATGCATATTTCCTCATCTTCCATTAACCACCAACCAAACTTGCAGATGTCTTAAAATAACAAATTTGACAAAACACAAATAAATCACAAATAAAAAGTTGTGTTTTTAATTATTTTTAATTATTTATGCGCATTATGAGGAACATCAATATAGAGTTATTTAAAAATGAATGAACGGTGCATTATACTTCCTACAAAATCGGTAAAACTCCTTGGAGTAAACGATCGGTAGATTATTTGGGTACTCAAGTACCAACAACATCCCTCAAATGGAAAATTAACGTTTAATCTAGAGTAAGTTTATAGTTTGCATAAAATTGAAACATTAAATAATTGACTGATTTTCTTACCATAATTACTTACCACAATTTCTGTTTGAAAAAAAATCAAAATTGAAACAAATGTGTATAACAAAGCGCTCTTCAATTAGACCTTATCGACATCAGCATCAGCACAACCAGCAGCAGCAACAACGACAACAACAACAACAACTATTAATTTAGATTTTCAAATAAACGTTTTCGACTTAACATCATGCTTACATCATCATCATCCTCGTCGTCGTCATCTTTAACAACAACAAAATGTCATCGTCGTCATCTTAAACAACAACAACAAACATTATATGACGCTTAAATTAAGAATAGAAAACGCTTAAAATAATATGACTAAGCCGGTGAATTTAGAGGTTATTAAAAAAAAGCTTCATCATTATCATTTTAATCAACAACAGAAACAACAACATCATCTCTAGATTACGTGTAAGTATTCTTTTCGAAGAAATATTATTTTCAAATTAGAACATTATTATGAACAAATAAATGACGAAACAACAACAATGGTAGATACCGCTTATTTGTTGTTGTTGTTGTTGTTGTTGTTGTTTTTCAAAGAAACTACAAGCATGAAATATCTGTAATCAAGTACATTTCAGAGCTAAATATTCATTGCTGACTTTTTCTAAGATTGCCAAAAGCATGTTCTGTGTTCTTTCTCAACATAGTGTGTTCTAAAGGGCAATATAGTGCTGCTGTTATATTGACTGATTAAATATTTAATCAAATCATACGTCCATTCAATAATTAGCATTTCCGTTATATTAATAAATTTTCCACTTCTATGCGATAATCAGCGGCAAAAACTTGACACCGGGTGCGCTAATTAAATCAGTAGTTGTCGACTCGTAATTTTAGTAAAGGTCCTCTTGTTGTACGACCTTGTCACATAATCTTATTAGCAAGGCACGGGTATTGTCAACTGGGGGTTTGATAACTGATTAGGGATTAAATATGATAAATAATTGTCACAGTGTTGATTCGATAAATTTTGATATGATTTTGACATTTCAGGGCTGAATTCCCCAGGTATAAAAAAAAACTGAATACAAAGTAAAATCAATATTTTTTTTTGAAAAATTATTGTTTAAAAGAAATTAACTTAAAATTGCATAAAAGAAGAAAAAATATCAAACCATAATTTTAACATACTCGGAATATTTTATGTTATTGTTAAGTTCATTGAATCATAGTTAGTTCAATCACAAAACAATAGGTTTTTTATTAATGCGATAACTAGCAGTGCATTGCAGAATATGTTAAAATTTAATCCGATTATCACTTTAAGGAGAAAGAAAACTGTTACGCAGACCTTTGTGTCAATACAAACTTGGCAAACATCTATGAAACGAATTTCGTGCGAGACATTTTAAGTTAAAAGCCCATACACAACAAAAGTAATAATATCTTACAAACAAATACATCATAAAAGAACATGCATAAACAAACGATCATTTTAGAGAAGGACAAAAAATTTAACTTACACTTCATCATCATCAACATCAACATCATCATCATCACAACCACCACCACACCACCATCAACTTCATCATCATCATTGCAACCACCACCACCATCAACATCATCATCATCATCATCATCATCATCATCATCATCAAAAAAAAAAAAAAAAAAAAAACAACAATAAAAAGAAATGTAGATTACGATTAATTCAGCTTTCCAAAGAAACGCCTCATTCTACAAAACCACAAATAACAACATCAACAACTCAAGAAAACGCTTAATCATTTTTTCCGAAGAAGCTCTATGTTTCAATAAGTTTTCACTCTGCTAACCTGAATAGAAAGAGTATTCGTTTTTGTTAAGTTGTTGTTGTTTTTTCTGAGTTGTCAAGAGCATCTTCTAGGTTCATCCTCAAAATACTTTGTTTTTAAATGCTAATATGTATTCTGGTGGTGCTGCTGCTGCATGCTGATGACGATGAGAGTAATGATGAGGATAATGATGAATGTTTGATCATCATGATCATGAATGATCATCATTGATGATTAAAATACGAATAGAATAAAAGCGATTAAAAATGAAAAGACTTCGCCAGTGAAGATGTAATTATTATCAATCAGTCTATAAAAATGATGAAGTTTCGCAAAATAAATGTCATATTATTGTTTTCTTATTTTATGTCAAAATTGAAAGTAAAATTTATTAATAAAAACGCATTCTCAAAAGTTGATCAAAATATCATATTTCCCGAGACATAAGATATCGTATGCGTAGTTTTCAGTGACTAGAGGAACGTTTACATGAAGTTCATCATAGAAGAACAAGCATAAAAGAAAACGGACGTCTAAGAGACGGATATAACATTTAACTTGGATAATAAGTTAACTTTTCAAAGTGCCTTTTATAGAAAATCTTAACTTTTATTTTGCCATTTGTAAGCATTATATCTGGGGATTTTGTTTTGGAACTGTTTTAAAGTGACTTAGGGGCCTACGCGCTTTGATATTTAAACACTGTTGAGCTTATATCTTGTATATGTTTTGTTGAAAATGACAAGCCCATCAAACAAAAAAGTTTCACAAGATGTAATATTTTCGTATGGCTCTATGTTTTAAATGCACACAACAAAACGCATGCTAAATAGTGACGCAACAACAACAACATTAAATTTCTACACATAATTTCAGCATGAAAGAACAAGCATAACAAACGGATGTTTTAGGGACGAACAGGTCTGACCTATCGTGTTGAACTGTAAACTGCAAATTGTATTATCTTTACGTTTCTTATGCCATTTGTAAGCATTAGGTATGTGGATTTTGTTTGGTTACTTTTACTTCTGTTACTGTTTTGTGACTGATGGGCCCAGCGCTCTCATCCTTAAGCACTGTTGGACTTATAATTTGTTATTGTTCGTTTGAAAATGACATGATCATCAAATATAAATGCTACATAAGCTGCGATATTTTCGTGTGGATCTAAGTTTTAAATGCACACTAAAACGCATGCAAAATATCGGCACAGTAAAATTATATTGGTAACGATGACATTAGATACTCGGTTTGAAAGAAAACAACAACTTTTAAACAATCATATTTTATTCAACGACTCTGGATAACGCGTAACTTAGATCTTGGAAGATCAGTTTTCGTCCTGTAGATTAGTTGTAACATAATGCCTCATCATCATCATCATCATCATCATCATCATCATCATCATCATCATCATCATCATCATCATCATCATCATCATCATCACAACCACCACCAATACCATCATCATCATCATCTTCTTCGTTATAATACAACAATAAAAAACAATAAAAAGAAATGTAGATTACGATTTATTCAGCTTTCCAAAGACTCAAGGAAACGCTAAATTATTTTTTTCCGAAGAAGCCCTTTGCTTAAAATATTTATCACTCTGCTAACCTGAATAGAAAGTGTGTTCGTTGTTGTTGTTGTTTTTCTGAGTTGTCAAGAGCATCTTCTAGGTTCAGCCTCAAAACACTTCGTTTTAAATGCTAATATGTATTCTGGTGGTGGCGCTGCTGCATGCTGATGACGATTAAAGTTATGATGAGGATAATGATGAATGCTAGCGTCTTTGATGATAAAATACGAAGAGAATAAAAGCGATTAAAAATGAAAAGACTTCGCCTGTGAAGATGTGATTATTATCAACCAGTCTATAGAAATGATGAAGTTACGCAAAATAAATGTCATATTCTAGTTTTCTTATTTTATGTCAAAATTGAAAGTAAAACTTATTAATAAAAACGCATTCTCATAAGTTGATCAAAATGTCATATTCGCCCCATATTTCCCGAGACATAAGATATCGTATGCGTTGTTTCCAGTGACTAGAGGAACGTTTACATGAAGTTCGGCAACCTTAATAAATTTAGTAAGCGATTATCAGCATCGCGCGTGTCCGGCAAAAACCTGTTACCGGATGCGCTAATTGAATCGGTGGTTGGCGACGTGTTTTATGACGATGTTACATAATCAAATTAGCAAGACACGGCTCTTATCAGCTGGGGGGCGTGATAATGGTCCTTTTGAAGATCAATTGTACACTCAGTAAGAGGTTAAATATGATTGTGATTTGTAAGGGTAAAAGTGTTGCAACAATAGTTTTAAAATATTTAGTTTAAAACAAACATTTTTTTTAAATATAAAAGTCAATTTTAAAAAGAAATGAACATACGCATTTAAAAAGTGAAAGAAATAAAACCGTTACGAAACCTTTTTGGATGTTTTAGGGACGGATGACATATAATTTGCATAATGTGTAAAATTTTTAAAGTGCCTTTTTAAAGATAATCTTAACGTTTCTTCTACCATGTGTAAGCATTAGATGTGGAGAGATTGGTTTGTTACTTTTTTAAGTGACCAAGGGGCAAAGGCGCTATTAAAGTTAAGCAGCGTTGAACATACATTTTTTTTTTAATATTTTGTTGAAAACGACATGCGCATCCAACTAAAAAAATACTGATATTTTCGCCTGGCTCTGGGTTTTAAATGCACACCAAAACCGAATTCAAAATGTGACGCAACAACAACAACAACAGTATATTTCTACAAATAAGTTCATCATAAAAGAACAAGCAAAAAAAAAGAAAACGGACGTCTAAGAGACGGATATAACATTTAACATGGATAATGTGTTAAATTTTCAAAGTGCCTTTTATAGAAAATCTTAACTTTTATTCTGCCATTTGTAA
Organism: Corbicula japonica; assembly: GCA_038501625.1. Taxonomy (NCBI): domain Eukaryota; kingdom Metazoa; phylum Mollusca; class Bivalvia; order Venerida; family Cyrenidae; genus Corbicula; species Corbicula japonica. The sequence goes on from JAZAYU010000609.1 coordinate 80,330, forward strand.
GCATTATATAGATCTGGGGATTTTGTTTTGGAACTGTTTTAAAGTGACCTAGGGGCCCATGCGCTATGATATTTAAGTACTGTTGAGCTAACATTTTGTATATGTTTTGTTGAAAATGACAAGCCCATAAAACAAAAAAGTTTCACAAGATGTAATATTTTCGTGTGGCTCTATGTTTTAAATGCACACAACAAAACGCATGCAAAATAGAGACGCAACAACAACAACAACAACAACAACATTAAATTTCTACACATAATTTCAGCATGAAAGAACAAGCATAAAAAACGGATGTTTTAGGGATGAACAGGTCTGACCTATCGTGTTGAACTGTAAACTGCATATTTTATTATCTTTACGTTTCTTCAACCATTTGTAAGCATTAGGTCTGTGGATTTTGTTTTGTTACTTTTACTTCTGTTACTGTTTTGCGCCTGATGGGCTCAGCGCTCTCATCCTTAAGCACTGTTGGACTTATAATTTGTTATTGTTTGTTTGAAAATGACATGATCATCAAACATACATGCTACATAAGCTGCGATATTTTCGTGTGGATCTACGTTTTAAATGCACGCTAAAACGCATGCAAAATGTCGGCACAGTAAAATTATATTGGAAACGATGACATTAGATTCTCGGTTTGAAAGAAAACGACAACTTTTAAACAATCATATTTTATTCAACGACTCTGGATAACGCGTAACTTAGATCTTCGAAGAACAGTTTTCGTCCTGTAGATTAGTTGTAACATAATGCCTTTTGAATCATCATCATCATCATCATCATCATCATCATCATCATCATCATCATCACAACCACCACCAATACCATCATCATTATCATCATCTTCGTTAAAATACAACAATAAAAACAAAAAAATGTAGATTACGATTTATTCAGCTTTCCAAAGAAACGCCTCATTCTACAAAACCACAAATAACAACATCAAACAACTCAAGAAAACGCTTAATTATTTTTTTCCGAAGGAGCCCTTTGCTTAAAATATTTATCACTCTGCTAACCTGAATAGAAAGTGTGTTCGTTGTTGTTGTTGTTGTTTTTCTGAGTTGTCAAGAGCATCTTCTAAGTTTTAAATGCACACTTAAACGCATGCAAAATGTTGGCACAGTAAAATAATAGATCTTGGAAGATCAGTTTTCGTACTGTAGATTAGTTGTAACATAATGCCTTTTGATTGATGGTCATCATCATCATCATCATCATCATCATCATAACAAAACAACAATAACTCTAGAGAGCGATTAATTGAGCATTCTGAAGTAATGCCTTAATCCGCATTAAACCGTGTTACACAGGATATTGTCCGTTGCTTCTGTTGCTACTTCTGCTGCTGATGTCGGTCATTATCATCACCATTCATGAAAACAGATAAGGGTTTAAAATGAAATGTTAGAGCCTGAAAATGTTGATATTATTTCAATCAGTCGATCAAAATTTACACGTTTTATGTTTTTGTATTCATTTTTGTTTTCAATTTAATTAAAGAAATACATTCATAATACTCGTTCGTTGTTACTGTTAAACTGGTAAAAATCTTAATAAAAACATGACAATTTTGTACATATTAATTTCATAGCTTCAATCCCGATTTTGTCATCGAGTACGTCGAGTAATGAAGAAAAAAGTACCGATGCGTCTAACTGATGTTATTTTTGGAAAACATTTTTGAACAGTGAATTTTCGACTGATTTAGTTTCTATGTTTAACACATCTGATGAAAGTTTAGTTGATCAAAAATTGCTTTATCGTATGAAAAACTGCCGTAAATCACAAAATTTTAATAACACTAAGCGTAAAGGGTTTGTACATAGGGAAATCATAGTCATGATAGTAGCGGTTAAACAAAATATTTGTGTACATATTTACATATGAAATCTTGAAGGCTTTTAACCACAAATATAACTTATGCAACTTTGGTGTATAAATAATCAAGATTATAAATTATAATAAATACAACAATGCTTGAAAATAATTCTGGTCAGTTGTTGGAAGTGTTGATTGTTTTATTAGAAATATTATTTTCTTATTACAGCGCCACAATTTTCATCATCTTATGTCATTAACAACAACAACAACAACCGAATACTGCTTCTGAAGAAATAGTATTTCACAGTTAGAAGTTCATCATCAACAACAACAACTCATGATCACGCTTATTATAATTTAGATTTCCCAAGAAACACTATGATTAAATTATTTTGCAATTACGCACCTTGTTAAGCTGAATATTTAGAGTATTAATTCTTGTTGATTTTTAATATTTATTATTTCATTATTATTATTATTATTATTTTATTATATGCTATTATTTATTATTTCCTATGTTGTTAATATGAATGTGTGTTGTCATTTTCATAAAGTAGCTGTAGAGACATAAAGATTGCAAATATATAAAGTCTTAATGAAAATGAACTGGATGTCCACAGGACCGTTTAACTGACGCGGAACTTAAGCTGTCAATCATTAGCTGTCAATCATTACCATTCTGTCTCGCTTGCGCACACGAGGCTGCAGGCGGAGCATCGCGCAACGCTTGACAAGGGATCACTGCGACAGAGGCGTTTATATTCATTCAAAGTAAAATGTTCTTATTAAGAAACTATTTTAAATGTTTTTAAGAAGGCTGCGTTCTTATATTCTCTTTGTGAAAGATGTAAATAAGTTAAACATATTATGTGAATTGGACACCTCCATAACAAATTAAAATCATTTTTTTGAAGAATATAACTATTGGAATTTTATAGACAGTATTCTATATTTGTACTTATGCTTAGTAAATTTAAGAAGATGACTGTCTCAAACAAATAAGATATCATTCGCACAAAGGGAGGTTGCTTTTATTGCTTATAAATTGTAAAACATGTGATATTTTATAAATATTCTTCGTAATTTAGTTACATTTTAGAACGATGTAATGTTCATTTGAAATAGATAGGGACAAACTTTTCAAGGTTTAAAGCACGCATATTGTATGGTTGAAATTGTGTTTCGTTGAATGGAACTGGAGTTTTCTCAAATCTTTGGAATTTTATTTCTATGATTCGCTACTAACGCATCAATATTTTTACCAGATGTTATTGTAACCATATTATACATGTTGTTTAACAGTAGAATGAACAATCTTAAAGATTTTTAAACTTTTCTTTTTTTAACTACATTATGTTAGTAATTAATAATAATAATAAAAATAATAAAAATAATAATAATAATAATAATAATAATAATAATAATAATAATATGAGTATGATTTACTTTAGATTTTTTTCGAATAGTCTTATTTTAGCAAACATTTCTTGTTTCAGTATGAACTAGATACTGCTAGTAATAAATAAGTATGAACCTGAACTAAACCATATAACACTGAAAGTTTAATATTATACAAGATTTTCAATATTAAACGCTAATCATGTTTTTCTCCAAACAGAACGAATGTATTTTAACGTCATGTTCTGTCATATTCCTACAAAGAACGAGCATTAATAATAATATTTATCGTGAACCTTCGAGCTGTTCTGATTTATCATGGCACAAAGAAGACTAGATGTAAATTTTAAATTAAGTCAGATAATCGTTATTTTGAAATCATTTCCAGCTTCACGCATATTTAGTGGTTGAAATTTTGTTTTGTCAAATCGAACTCCAGTTTTGTAAATTGTTTCATTAGTTGAATTACCAATAAATAGCTTCAACTGGTAATGTAGAGATAAATATTGAGTTTGCCTTCTGGCGACGAACACAAAGGTACAGAAGCTTGTAAGTGAAGTAATTTTCGGAATGTGGTGCATTATTAAAAATTGAAGATGTGACCGATTGTTCGAATGCTTAATAGACATTTCCGAAGAAATTTTTTCGTTTAAAGGCAGTTTGCTTGTATCATAATTGGTTGCTACCCATCATCATCATCATCATCATCATCATCATCATCATCATCATCATCATCCCTGTTTTATAGCGATCGTTTGTCCGTTGCTGCTATTGTTGTTGCTACAACTGCTGCTGCTCATGATCTTTATTGACAACAACAACAATAACAGATTTAACGTGTTTTATGACGATGTAACATAATCAAATTAGCAAGACACGGCTCTTATCAGCTGGGGGGCGTGATAATGGTCCTTTTGAAGATCAATTGTACACTCAGTAAGAGGTTAAATATGATTGTGATTTGTAAGGGTAAAGGTGTTGCAACAATAGTTTTAAAATATTTAGTTTAAAACAAACTTTTAAAAAAAAATATAAAGTCAATTTTAAAAAGAAATGAACTGAAAAGAAATGAAAAGAAAGAAAAGAATTGATCATCATCATCATCATCATCATCATCATCATCATCATCATCATCATCATAACCACCACCACACCACCATCAACTTCATCATCATCATTTCAACCACCATCACCATAACCTTCATAACACGACAAGCCCATCAAACAAAAAAGTTTCATAAGATGTAATATTTTCGTATGGCTCTATGTTTTAAATGCACACAACAAAACGCATGCTAAATAGCGACGCAACAACAACAACAACATTAAATTTCTACACATAATTTCAGCATGAAAGAACAAGCATAACAAACGGATGTTTTAGGGACGAACAGGTCTGACCTATCGTGTTGAACTGTAAACTGCATATTTTATTATCTTTACGTTTCTTCTGCCATTTGTAAGCATTAGGTCTGTGGATTTTGTTTTGTTACTTTTAATTCTGTTACTGTTTTGTGACTGATGGGCCCAGCGCTCTCATCCTTAAGCACTGTTGGACTTATAATTTGTTATTGTTCGTTTGAAAATGACATGATCATCAAACATAAATGCTACATAAGCTGCGATATTTTCGTGTGGATCTAAGTTTTAAATGCACACTAAAACGCATGCAAATTATCGGCACAGTAAAATTATATTGGAAACGATGACATTAGATTCTCGGTTTGAAAGAAAACAACAACTTTTAAACAATCATATTTTAATCAACGACTCTGGATAACGCGTAACTTAGATCTCGGAAGATCAGTTTTCGTCCTGTAGATTACTTGTAACATAATGCCTTTTGATTCATCATCATCATCATCATCATCATCATCATCATCATCATCATCATCATCATCATCATCATCATTATCATCATCATCAGCAGCAGCAGCACAATCACCACCAATTCCATCATCATTATCATCATCTTCGTTAAAATACAACAATAAAAACAGTAAAAAGAAATGTAGATTACGATTTATTCAGCTTTCCAAAGAAACGCCTCATTCTACAAAACCACAAATTACAACATCAACAACTCAAGAAAACGCTAAATTATTTTTTTCCGAAGGAGCCCTTTGCTTAAAATATTTATCACTCTGCTAACCTGAATAGAAAGTGTGTTCGTTGTTGTTGTTGTTTTTCTGAGTTGTCAAGAGCATCTTCTAGGTTCATCCTCAAAATACTTCGTTTTAAATGCTAATATGTATTCTGGTGGTGGCGCTGCTGCATGCTGATGACGATTAAAGTAATGATGAGGATAATGATGAATGTTAGCGTCTTTGATGATAAAATACGAAGAGAATAAAAGCGATTAAAAATGAAAAGACTTCGCCAGTGAAGATCTGATTATTATCAATCAGTCTATAGAAATGATGAAGTTACGCAAAATAAATGTCATATTCTAGTTTTCTTATTTTATGTCAAAATTGAAGTAAAACTTATTAATAAAAACGCATTCTCATAAGTTGATCAAAATATCATATTCGCCCCATATTTCCCGAGACATAAGATATCGTATGCGTAGTTTCCAGTGACTAGAGGAACGTTTACATGAAGTTCGGCAACCTCAATAAATTTGTATTACTAAGCGATTATCAGCATCGCGCGTGTCCGGCAAAAACCTGTTACCGGATGCGCTAATTGAATCAGTGGTTGGCGACGTGTTTTATGACCATGTTACATAATCAAATTAGCAAGACACGGCTCTTATCAGTTTGCGGCGTGATAATGGAATTTTTGAAGATCAATTGTACACTCAGTAAGAGGTTAAATATGATTGTGATTTGTAAGGGTAAAAGTGTTGCAACAATAGTTTTAAAATATTTAGTTTAAAACAAACATTTTTATGTATATAAAAGTCAATTTTAAAAAGAAATGAACATACACATTTAAGAAGTGAAAGAAATAAAACCGTTACGAAACCTTTTTGATGTTTTAGGGACGGATGACAATTAACTTGCATAATGTGTAAAATTTTTAAAGTGCCTTTTTAAAGATAATCTTAACGTTTCTTCTACCATGTGTAAGCATTAGATGAGGGGAATTTGGTTTGTTACTTTTTTAAGTGACTAAGGGGCAACGGTGCTATTAAAGTTAAGCAGCGTTGAACATATATTTTATTAAATATTTTGTTGAAAACGACTTGCGCATCTAACTAAAAAAAAATACTGATATTTTCGCCTGGCTCTGGGTTTTAAATGCACACCAAAACCGAATGCAAAATGTTGACGCAACAACAACAACAACAACAGTATATTTCTACAAAAAAGTTCATCATTAAAGAACAAGCCCAAAAGAAAACGGACGTCTAAGAGACGGATATAACATTTAACTTGGATAATGTGTTAACTTTTCAAAGTGCCTTTTATAGAAAATCTTAACTTTTATTCTGCCATTTGTATGCATTATATCTGGGGATTTTGTTTTGGAACTGTTTTAAAGTGACCTAGGGGTCCATGCGCTATGATATTTAAGCACTGTTGAGCTAACATTTTGTATATGTTTTGTTGAAAATGACAAGCCCATCAAACAAAAACGTTTCATAAGATGTAATATTTTCGTGTGGCTCTATGTTTTAAATGCACACAACAAAACGCATGCTAAATAGTGACGCAACAACAACAACAACATTAAATTTCTACACATAATTTCAGCATGAAAGAACAAGCATAACAAACGGATGTTTTGGGGATGAACAGTTCTAAACCTATCGTGTTGAACTGTAAACTGCATATTTTATTATCTTTACGTTTCTTCTGCCATTTGTAAGCATTAGGTCTGTGGATTTTGTTTTGTTACTTTTACTTCTGTGACTGATGGGCCCAGCGTTCTCAACCTTAAGCACTGTTGGACTTATATTTTGTTATTGTTTGTTTGAAAATGACATGATCATCAAATATAAATGCTACATAAGCTGCGATATTTTTGCGTGGATCTAAGTTTTAAATGCACACTAAAACGCATGCAAAATGTCAGCACAGTAAACTTATATTGGAAACGATGACATTAGATTCTCGGTTTGAAAGAAAACAACAACTTTTAAACAATCATATTTTATTCAACGACTCTGGATAACGCGTAACTTAGATCTTCGAAGAACAGTTTTCGTCCTGTAGATTAGTTGTAACATAATGCCTTTTGAATCATCATCATCATCATCATCATCATCATCATCATCATCATCATCATCATCATCATCACAACCACCACCAATACCATCATCATCATCATCATCTTCGTTAAAATACAACAATAAAAACAATAAAAAAATGTAGATTACGATTTATTCAGCTTTCCAAAGAAACGCCTCATTCTACAAAACCACAAATAACAACATCAAACAACTCAAGAAAACGCTTAATTATTTTTTTCCGAAGGAGCCCTTTGCTTAAAATATTTATCACTCTGCTAACCTGAATAGAAAGTGTGTTCGTTGTTGTTGTTGTTTTTCTGAGTTGTCAAGAGCATCTTCTAAGTTTTAAATGCACACTTAAACGCATGCAAAATGTTGGCACAGTAAAATAATAGATCTTGGAAGATCAGTTTTCGTACTGTAGATTAGTTGTAACATAATGCCTTTTGATTGATGGTCATCATCATCATCATCATCATCATCATCATCATCATCATCATCATCATCATCATCATCATCATAACAAAACAACAATAACTCTAGAGAGCGATTAATTGAGCATTCCGAAGTAATGCCTTAATCCGCATTAAACCGTGTTACACATGATATTGTCCGTTGCTTCTGTTGCTACTTCTGCTGCTGATGTCGGTCATTATCATCATCATTCATGAAAACAGATAAGGGTTTAAAATGAAATGTTAGAGCCTGAAAATGTTGATATTATTTCAATCAGTCGATCAAAATTTACACGTTTTATGTTTTTGTATTCATTTTTGTTTTCAATTTAATTAAAGAAATACATTCATAATACTCGTTCGTTGTTACTGTTAAACTGGTAAAAATCTTAATAAAAACATGACAATTTTGTACATATTAATTTCATAGCTTCAATCCCGATTTTGTCATCGAGTACGTCGAGTAATGAAGAAAAAAGTACCGATGCGTCTAACTGATGTTATTTTTGGAAAACATTTTTGAACAGTGAATTTTCGACTGATTTAGTTTCTATGTTTAACACATCTGATGAAAGTTTAGTTGATCAAAAATTGCTTTATCGTATGAAAAACTGCCGTAAATCACAAAATTTTAATAACACTAAGCGTAAATATTGGTTTGTACATAGGGAAATCATAGTCATGATAGTAGCGGTTAAACAAAATATTTGTGTACATATTTACATATGAAATCTTGAAGGCTTTTAACCACAAATATAACTTATGCAACTTTGGTGTATAAATAATCAAGATTATAAATTATAATAAATACAACAATGCTTGAAAATAATTCTGGTCAATTGTTGGAAGTGTTGATTGTTTTATTAGAAATATTATTTTCTTATTACAGCGCCACAATTTTCATCATCTTATGTCATTAACAACAACAACAACAACAACCGAAACTCTAGAAACCGCTTAATTCAGATTTCTGAAGAAATAGTATTTCACAGTTAGAAGTTCATCATCAACAACAACAACTCATGATCACGCTTATTATAATTTAGTTTTCCCAAGAAACACTATGATTAAATTATTTTGCAATTACGCACCTTGTTAAGCTGAATATTTAGAGTATTAATTCTTGTTGATTTTTAATATTTATTATTTCATTATTATTATTATTATTATTATTATTATTATTATTATTATTATTATTTTATTATATGCTATTATTTATTATTTCCTATGTTGTTAATATGAATGTGTGTTGTCATTTTCATAAAGTAGCTGTAGAGACATAAAGATTGCAAATATATAAAGTCTTAATGAAAATGAACTGGATGTCCACAGGACCGTTTAACTGACGCGGAACTTAAGCTGTCAATCATTAGCTGTCAATCATTACCATTCTGTCTCGCTTGCGCACACGAGGCTGCAGGCGGAGCATCGCGCAACGCTTGACAAGGGATCACTGCGACAGAGGCGTTTATATTCATTCGAAGTAAAATGTTCTTATTAAGAAACTATTTTAAATGTTTTTAAGAAGGCTACGTTCTTATATTCTCTTTGTGAAAGATGTAAATAAGTTAAACATATTATGTGAATTTGACACCTCCATAACAAATTAAAATCATTTTTTGAAGAATATAACTATTGGAATTTTATAGACAGTATTCTATATTTGTACTTATGCTTAGTAAATTTAAGAAGATGACTGTCTCAAACAAATAAGATATCATTCGCACAAAGGGAGGTTGCTTTTATTGCTTATAAATTGTAAAACATGTGATATTTTATAAATATTCTTCGTAATTTAGTTACATTTTAGAACGATGTAATGTTCATTTGAAATAGATAGGGACAAACTTTTCAAGGTTTAAAGCACGCATATTGTATGGTTGAAATTGTGTTTCGTTGAATGGAACTGGAGTTTTCTCAAATCTTTGGAATTTTATTTCTATGATTCGCTACTAACGCATCAATATTTTTACCAGATGTTATTGTAACCATATTATACATGTTTGTTTTACAGTAGAATGAACAATCTTAAAGATTTTTAAACTTTTCTTTTTTTAACTACATTATGTTAGTAATTAATAATAATAATAATAATAATAATAATAATAATAATAATAATAATAATAATATGAGTATGATTTACTTTAGATTTTTTTCGAATAGTCTTATTTTAGCAAACATTTCTTGTTTCAGTATGAACTAGATACTGCTAGTAATAAATAAGTATGAACCTGAACTAAACCATACAACACTGAAAGTTTAATATACAAGATTTTCAATATTAAACGCAAATCATGTTTTCTCCAAACAGAACGAATGTATTTTAACGTCATGTTCTGTCATATTCCTACAAAGAACGAGCATTAATAATAATATTTATCGTGAACCTTCGAGCTGTTCTGATTTATCATGGCACAAAGAAGACTAGATGTAAATTTTAAATTAAGTCAGATAATCGTTATTTTGAAATCATTTCCAGCTTCACGCATATTTAATGGTTGAAATTTTGTTTTGTCAAATCGAACTCCAGTTTTGTAAATTGTTTCATTAGTTGAATTACCAATAAATAGCTTCAACTGGTAATGTAGAGATAAATATTGAGTTTGCCTTCTGGCGACGAACACAAAGGTACAGAAGCTTGTAAGTGAAGTAATTTTCGGAATGTGGTGCATTATTAAAAATTGAAGATGTGACCGATTGTTCGAATGCTTAATAGACATTTCCGAAGAAATTTTTTCGTTTAAAGGCAGTTTGCTTGTATCATAATTGGTTGCTACCCATCATCATCATCATCATCATCATCATCATCATCATCATCATCATCATCATCATCATCCCTGTTTTATAGCGATCGTTTGTCCGTTGCTGCTATTGTTGTTGCTACAACTGCTGCTGCTCATGATCTTTATTGACAACAACAACAATAACAGATTTAAAAACGCATTAGTATAAACGACAATAACAACTACTACTTTTAATACTACCACTACCTCTACTACACTACTACTTCTGCTACATTAACAGCAACATCTAGATTATGCTTAATTAAGCTTCCAGAAGAAATTATTTTGTCCTCAGCAAGCCGTGTTTAATATGGTGTTTTATATGATCTTATATCCGTTGCTGCTGTTGCTACAGCCGCTAATGATGATGATCATTATCATCAACAACCAACAATTGATGCCGTTACTGGTGCTGCTGCTGACGATTATCATTATTATAATACATAATAGTAATGAAAAAGAACAGAAAAGAAATTGTAAAATGGGAGAAATTTTGAGATTATTCCCAATTAGTCGATCGAAATGATATACGCATATAAGTTTCATTTTCCTGTTTGTTTATTGAATATTCTAATTCTACAAAAGAAGCACAATTACTGTACTCGTTGCTACAGACATTTACTTTAATTGGTAAAAATCTGAATGATCCAACATGCAAATTGAGCAAACTTTTAATATAACGAATTAACAACAAATAGGTTCAATGTTGTGATTCGGTATCGGTAAATGTTGATTTTGCCCTCGAGCAACAAAGATAAAGATACTGAAGTAAGTATTTTTGAAATATGTTGCATTAATAATTGTTTAACAGCAAAGTTGAGACCGATTGTTTGAATTAGTTCCCATGTTAAACTTTTCTCTGATCCGATGAAAATCGATTGATCACAGTAGCGTTTTCGTATGAAAAAAGCGAGTCTCTGGCATAAAACACATATGATAATAACAGCAAATATTATCTTTTTCGAATTTGGAAAATATATTAAGTTTAACCCAACAGGATTTTTTTTATAAACTAAGTCTGATAGAATGGACCGTTTATCTTACCATTGTTACCAATTAAAAAATAGTTGCATCATCACCATCATCATCATCATCATCATCATCATCATCATCATCATCATCATCATCATAAAACAACAATAACAACGACTTCTGATAACATCATCATCATCGTCATCGTCGTCGTCGCCATCATCATCATCATCATCATTGGCATCAACATCATCAACAACAACTCAAGATCACGTTTTATTTAGCTTTCCGAAGAAATGATTTTGCCTACAACAGACCGTGTTTTACATGACCATATTCCCTTTGCTGCTGTTGCAACAACTGCTGCTTATGATAATCATTATCATCATCATCAACAACAACAAAAACAACAACGAAGACAACAACAACAATTCTTAAAATCAATTAATTTTGCTTTGCGGAGTAATGATTTCGTTCTAATTAAACCTTGTTTTACATGAAATTAGGTCCGTTGCTGCTGTTGCTACTGCTATTGTGTATGATGAATACGATTTGAAATAAAATGACTTGAACGATAAAATTTAATATCAATTTTGCATCCGGGCAACAAACATAAAGGATACCGAAGCGTGTAAATGGTGTATTTTTAGGAATGTGGTGCGTTATTGAACAGTGAATTTGTGACCAATGGGGTCCTACCGATATACAGAGTTATCTCAATATTCTGTCTTAATTTACCTCCCTTTGTAACGCGCACCTGTCACTGGGTAGTTTCGGTCTGAGATAACAATTAAAATTGACCTGCAGTAATCATCCGTGGTCCTTTCAAATACGTTTTAATAGGGTCTGGTTGGTTAGATATCAGCATAATGCATAAAAACGTTTGATTATTATCATTGAATGGAAAAAAGATGGCTTTTATAGTGCAGCGCACAATATTTAAATTTTCTCTTCTAACTACTTTTATACGTCGGAGAGGTTTGTGTAAAACATCGTTGTGTTCGACTCTTTCGGTAACTAATAAAGAGTAAAGAAAAACACATTTTATTTGCTTAAAAATGGCAGATTTAAAAATGGGAAAGAAAAGTTAGAAAACCTTAAAAAGGTTAAAGTTTGACATCTGCAAATGAAAACGCCCGTTCACTTTTATAAATGTTCTTTCATGCCGATCTGGGTTATAGTAACCCAGTGCCGATGCAACATTTTATGCCAGAAATTTAATAGATATTTTAAAATAACTGAACCTTATCCTACAAATTGAATGCACACGATTCGGATAATAGATTTGTGCCATGTTCGTATTGAAGCATTTTTCAATATACTGCTCTTTTTTCTCCAAAAAGTTCTTTCTTATTCTTATACAATTAAGAACATATTCAAACATTGTTTCATAATTTTTTCGCGTTTTTCTCTTTATTTCTGAAAATTTTTAGTTCATTTAGTTTTACAATCAATTTTATATCTTTAAATTATAAATATATGCTTGGGTAAAACTTCCCGAGTTTTATTTAATTTAGTTCGGAGCGCTTTAAGTTGCCAATATCAGATAATCAATGTCTCGAGTCTCAAACATTATTGTGACAATTAATTTGAATATTTAATCTCTAGTCAGTTTCCTAAAACAACAATTTTACCCTCAACAAGCAACGTTTTCAACCTCTTACAAATCTACAACTGAACTTCAAAAGGCCTTTATCACACCTCCAGCTGGTAAAATCCAGTCTTGTTAATTAGATTACGTAACATGGTCATAAAACACCAGGACCCTTTCTTAATAAGCATTGTTTGGATGACTTAACGGTGATTGGCTAAATGCTTAAGTGAAAGTTTTGAAAAGCTATAATTTCCATGCCAGCCAAAAAATTTCATAAAGGATACGTGAAGTTACGTAAATAGGTAAAGTTGCATTTAGTTATTAACTTAAAATAAATTTACAAAGATGAATGATATTCCTACTATGTCTGTTCCACATTTTTTTGTTAATTCGACAATGCATTTTAACTTCAAAAGCACTTTGAGCCTTATTATTTACACTTTTTACGCTTCGCTTTAAGGGGCAGGGGACAGTTTCGCACTTTGGTCCCGGTCGATTTTCTAAGTATTTGGGGTAGTCGTGAATAAAATGCATTAAAATCATTGTTTGAATTAAAGATGGCATATTCTTTTATAATATTGTATAGTATATGAAATGTGAAATCTTATCAGAGTGGCTCAAATGCATTGATGCTATCTTTGTATGTTCTGAGTTGAACAGTTGCCGGATGAAAACGCATTCGGCCGGGCTGAATTTGAGAATAATTTGAGGGTGAGGTATTTCAATGTCAAATGCTGAAAAATCGAGACGGATGGGAGACAATTTCCAGCTGCTTGGGAGATTAGGGACACATAAAAAACTAGCATGAAAGGGGTTTTATTTGAAAAGTCATTGCAGGAAATATTTTGCAGGTTCTCAAATATGTAGAATTTCGGCACAATTTGCATTGGAAAATCAGGACTTGGGGTGACTTTAAATGCCTGTGTAGATCAAATGACTGGTTCTGTGGAACAGTTGGTTGTGGTTTGTAAAAAGCTAGACCCCTGCAACACAGAAAGTACAACAACACAATTTTAGCTGTGCAAAGTTTTTATTTTCGGTCAATGTAAGCTTGCACGGGGTCCCAGACTCTGCGAAAGCCTCGGAAACTGTCCCCTGCGCCCTTAATTACCGCTATTAAACCGGAACTACCCAATCAGCAAGGGAAACCACTCTCAATGGGAGGTAACTCAGTATATCGGTAGGCCCCCATTGTTTTAATTTGTTTCCATGTTAAACTTTCTACTGATCTGGTATGTCGATTGATCACAGCTGTTTCCTCGTTTGAAAAACTGAAATCAGTGTCTTTAACACAGATGGCAATAACCGCAAATAATGATGCAATTTATAAAATATATGTTTAATCTGTTAGTTTATATTTTCAATAAAATTGAAATCTCAAAGTATGGATTGCTCATCTTACCATTGTTACTAATTCAAATAAAAAAGAAAAGGCCTGTTACATGTTTTTCTTTGGACGTCAACACCACCACCATCATATCATCATCACAATTATCAAAACTTCACAAGCATCATCCTCATAAGCATCGTCATCATCAACTACAACAACGCTAGATTTCGCTTAATTTAGCTTTTAAAAAAAAACAACAACGATTTCGTTCATAACAAACCGTGTTTTACATGACCCTTTGTTCGTTACTGATGTTGCTACATCTGCTGCTGATGATGATCATTATCATCATCAACAACAACTCATAAAAACGCCTAATTTAGCTTTGCGAAGAAATGATTAGGTTCTCATCATAACGTGTTTTTCACTATCATCGGCAAGTTAGAATAAAGTTCCTTGTGTTTAGATAAGCAATCAAATAGTGCTTCTCAGTTTCAAGAACACATGACTTGTCCCCTGGGACTCGTAAGTTTTAACTTAAGTCGCATTTTTAGCTGTATTGCTCGCTTGATTCTCGCAATAGCTGGACGTTTCTCTCTCCCTCCCTTGTTATGGTTGTTATATTAACTATGAATACTTTTCTCAGTGAATCCAACTTTACAAAAACAAATTTGTGTATCTTCTGATATTATTTGATATGCTTTTGACTGTGTAATTATCTATTCGCTCATTTATTTTCGTATGATTATGTAATTCCGACACGCTTATATGCACTTTTTTAATTCAGATACATATTTGGTAAGTATAAGTCTTTACTGTAGTATCATTTAATTTCACTGGGACGAAGAGTCGCGAGGGCATAAATTCGCGCAGTTGTATATTGCTATTCAGATATACTTAATATTGTAATTTTGCTTGGGTTTAAATTCGCGCATTTACCTTAGCGTTAAATACGCGTATTTTTTAACCTGTGCGTAATTTAATGATATAACAGTATTTCAGTGCGCTTGCTTTAATTAGTTTAAGTTTTGGGACATAGCTATGAATAAATGCTTCCCCCACCCAATTTGTATTGGTTGTTTGTTTATGCGAATCCTAAATGCCAGCTGGAAGAACCACAAACCGTTACAAAAATTTCGACAAGGAAAATGAATGTTACTGGCATTAAACAAAAGATCAAATTAAAAAAGTTTAAGAGGTATTGAAACATTCAACTTATTTAAAAATTTTGCATTCATATCAAGCAGAAAAATGCGTTTAACAATAATTTTGATAAACCCCCGTCTGATCGATAATGTTATTTCAATTTTAAGCGCTTAAATAAAAATTTATAAATACACTTCCAAAAAAGGACCATAAAAATCAAATGCTTTGATAGAAAAGTGAGGGCTAAATCCGGCATAGTTAGATCGTACATTTAATACGTTATATGATTTGCTTATAAACAAAATATTTAAAGAAACATTTAAAAGATAACCACTACGTTATTTTAAAAATAAACATCAGTTTGTTTGGACTCTAAATGCTTTTGAGGAGTATATATGCCGTGGGCGACTGATTGAAATGCACAAACATGAAACAACATTTAGTTGGGATTTCTGAACGTCGCGGAGAAAAGTTATTTGTGATAGATGAAAGCGACATACTATATATTTTTAACGCAAAATTACAGAAAATCTAGACCGATGACCTATCGTTTTTATTTTTTATTTGGTATTATATACGTCTAACAATATTTTATGAAAGAACGATACACTTGCGTTTAAAGACAGCCACCGCCAAGTGGTGCGTCTGATCCGAAACCGCGCGACGTCATTCCCAAAATTTGGTAACCAGACAACGGGAACGTGATTTGTACGATATTATGCAATGTTTCAAGTGTGTTTTTTTTTAATTTTCATTTTTAAGGTAGTTCGAGCCCAAATAAAATCAGCCTCCCGTTAATTAAATTCAAATAAAATGATGATAATAATGATGATGATGATGGTGATGATAATGATGATGATAAGGCTGCTGCTGCAGCTGCTGATCAGCATATTGAAGCATCTTGTTTATCAAAAGCAAACACTCAAGTGCCACGCAACATGCGATTGTTTCATACAGTTTTAATCAGTCGAGACATAAACAATAATGTATAATGAAATATACGCAATAATAATACGTAACAAGAACAAAGAAAGAACACATATTTAATTCTTTACTCCACGGGATATGGATGTTAACGGTGTTAACAAAGACGGTTGATCTGGATCTACACTGGCGCACACGCGATAAAATCCGTATGCAGAATAAACGGTGAAATAAACGAACGCTTAGCGAGCAATAAGGATGTTTAAACAAGAGCCAGTCGGAAACGACTGCAAGCTCGACTATTCGAAAAGTCAGAATTATTAAGCACATTGTAACTGGGCTTCATTTAAACTGGGGAGTGATTCAGGAGTTTATGACGCCTCCAACAAACACACATGAACACAGGTTTCTTAATCCAAGTTAGGAAATCAATAAATTACACTTAATTTATTCTTGTAGATTTTTTTAGGGTTTACACAACCCAGCCCATAAACCACTGATCCCACACCCATCAACTTACTATCCCTGCCCACCTATAGTGGTGTGGCGTGGTGTAGTACAGTATGGTATACTGGTTGCTGGTGTTGTCATTGTTGGTGTTGTTGTTGGTGGTGGTAGGGGTGGTGTTGGTTGTTGTTGATGTTGTTGTTGGTGGTGGTGTTGATGTTGTTGGTGGTGGTGTTGGTGTTGCTGGTGTAGTAATAGTAATAGTAAAAGTAATAGTATAGTATAGTATAGTATAGTATAGTATAGTATAGTATAGTATAGTATAGTATAGTATAGTATAGTATAGTATAGTATAGTATTGTATAGTATAGTATAGTAATAGTATAGTAATAGTATAGTATAGTATAGTATAGCATAGCATAGTATAGTATAGTATAGTATAGTATAGTATAGTATAGTATAGTAATAGTATAGTATAGTAATAGTATAGTATAGTATAGTATAGTATAGTAATAGTATAGTATAGTATAGTATAGTATAGTAATAGTATAGTATAGTATAGTATAGTAATAGTATAGTAATAGTGTAGTAATAGTATAGTAATAGTATAGTAATAGTATAGTAATAGTATAGTAATAGTAATAGTAATAGTTATAGTAATAGTAATAGTTATAGTAATAGTATAGTAATAGTATAGTAATAGTTATAGTTATAGTTATAGTTATAGTATAGTTATAGTTATAGTTATAGTTATAGTATAGTATAGTATAGTATAGTATAGTATAGTATAGTATAGTATAGTATAGTATAGTATAGTATAGTATAGTATAGTAATAGTATAGTAATAGTATAGTAATAGTAATAGTATAGTAATAGTATAGTAATAGTATAGTATAGTATAGTATAGTATAGTATAGTATAGTATAGTATAGTATAGTATAGTATAGTATAGTATAGTATAGTATAGTATAGTATAGTATAGTATAGTATAATATTGTATAGTATAGTATAGTATAGTATAGTATAGTAATAATATAGTAATAATATGGTATGGTATGGTAAGGTAAGGTAAGGTATGGTATGGTATGGTATGGTATGGTATGGTATGGTATGGTATAGTATAGTATAGTATAGTATAGTATAGTATAGTATAGTATAGTATAGTATAGTATAGTATAGTATAGTATAGTATAGTATAGTATAGTATAGTATAGTATAGTATAGTATAGTATAGTATAGTATATTATAGTATAGTATAGTATAGTATAGTATAGTCTATGCCCCAACCCACCCCACAATTACTCAACACTTTCAACCAAAGTATGTTAAGTACATCTGTTGTAAACATTTTCTATAGCATTACATATGAAAAACACTAACATTGAACCTTTAACAATTATTTATAAGTCTGAATTCTAATTTCAAGTGAAAAGGGCAAAAATCAAATATAAAAAAGCAAGGATGAGTTATGGGCCTTTGAAAATAAACCTGATGTAAGATAAAATAAAGGTATACAAAGTTTTAAACCTTAATTTTTAAGTCTAAAAAGGGCAGTAATTTGAAAAAAATCAAAGAGTTATGGTTCTTGGCATACATAGTCAGGGTCATGATGATGGATAAGTTTCAAAGCTATAGTACAAGAAGTATGAAAGTAACTAGCTTGCACGCAAACTTTAACCTGAAATTCTAAGTCAAAAAAGGGGCATAATTTGATTAAAAATGAAAAAAAAAGAGTTATGGTTCTTGGCATACATAGTCAGGGTCATGATGGTAAACTAGTGTCTTAAGTTTCAAAGCTATAGTACGAGAAGTATGAAAGTAACTATCTTGCACGCAAACTTTAACCTGAATTCTAAGTCGAAAAAGGGCCATCATTTGATTAAAAATTAAAGAAAGAGTTATGGTTCTTGGCACACATAGTCAGGGTCATGATGGTAAACAAGTGTGTTAAGTTTCAAAGCTATAGTACAAGAAGTATTTAAGTAACTACCTTGCACGCAAACTTTAACCTGAAATTCTAAGTCAAAAAAGGGCCATAATTTAAAGAAAATGGAAATTAGAGTTATGGTTCTTGGCATACAAACTTGAATTATGATGATGAACAAGTGTTGAAAGTTTCAAAGCTGTAGTATAAGTAGTATGGAAGTTGCGGGTTTGTACAGTAGCTTGCACGCAAACTTTTACCTGAAATTCTAAGTCGAAAAAGGGCCATAATTTGATTATCATGAAAGAAAGAGTTATGGATCTTGGCATAAATAGTCAGGGTCATGATGGTAAACAAGTGTCTTAAGTTTCAAAGCTATAGTAAAAGAAGTATGAAAGTAACTAGCTTGCACGCAAACTTTAACCTGAAATTCTAAGTCGAAAAAGGGCCATAATTTGTACAACATGAAAATTAGAGTTATGGTTCTTGGCAGACAAACTTGAATTATGATGATGAAGAAGTGTTGAAAGTTTCAAAGCTGTAGTATGAGTAGTATTGAAGTTATGGGTTTGTACAGTAGCTTGCACGCAAACTTTAACCTAAAATTCTAAGTCGAAAAAGGGGCATAATTTGTACAACATGAAAATTAGAGTTATGGTTCTTGGCATACACACTTGGGATATGATGATTAACAAGTGTTGAATGTTTCAAAGCTGTAGTATAAGTAGTATTGAAGTTATGAGTCTGTACTGTAGCTTGCACGCAAACTTTAACCTGAAATTCTAAGTCGAAAAAGGGCCATAATTTGATCAAAATGAAAGTTAGAGTTATGGTTCTTGGCATACACACACGGGACATGATGATGAACAAGTGTGCCAAGTTTTAAAGCTGTAGTATAGGTAGTATTGAAGTTATGAGTTTGTACAGTAGCTTGCACGCAAACTTTAACCTGAAATTTTAAGTAAAAAAAGGGCCATAATTTGATCAAAATGAAAGTTAGAGTTATGGTTCTTGGCAAACACACTCGGGACATGATGATGAACAAGTGTGCCAAGTTTAAAAGCTGTAGCTATAGTAGTTTTTAAGATATAGGTAGGTTGCACGTAAACTTTAACCAAAGCGGGACGCCGACGGCGACGCCGACGCCGACGCCCAAGTGAGTACAATAGCTCGACATATTCTTCGAATAGTCGAGCTAAAAACCTGTACGTATGTAGAAAGATACACGAATGTATTCAGATATCTGTTATAATTTCCGATTTCATACTAAATATTATGAACATCAGCAATCAGTTGTTAAAACCGTCCGTCTTTGGATACAGGAGTTATATTCGTACTCAACTCTGAAGTTAAAGTTATGTACTTGAAGTTGCACAGTTACTTCAACTACGATGTATTGACATATTTATTAGTTTCAATATTATTTATGTTACAAAACATTTATAGAGAATAACTTGTCTTAGCAAACACGATGTTACATGTGTTATTAGAATTTAAATTGGTCTGATTAAACATCTACTGCGGTATCATTGAATTTCGCCGGGATGCCGCGAATGACATTTTCGAGCAGACATAAATTCGCGTTGTTGTATTATTCTTTATACGCAGTTATATTATCCTTATAAGGCGCACTACAATGTTGTAAAATTTGGCTAAAATTTCATTTCGCACGATTTCCTTAGCGCGTCATAAGCGAAACTGATAACGTAGTAAAGCCCCGGTCACAACCCGCCGTACGTGCAAGTGCGTGCGGTCTACGTACGAAAACGTGGACCAAATTCAGGGATCCGTACGTGGTGAGCACTGCCTCCATACGGATTTTGGAGCACGCAGACATGCCGTTTCATTTTTAGTGCATGCAAAACTTTCTCTGCGTTCGAACTGCATGCGGGCTACGGATTCACCACCCGTACGGGTGACGTGCGTGCCCTGTACGTCCACTAGCGCATAACGTGCAAGTGCGTGCGGTCTACGTGCGAAAACGTGGACCAAATTCAGGGATCCGTACGTGGTGAGCACTGCCTTCGTACGGATTTTGGAGCACGCAGACATGCCGTTTCATTTTTAGTGCATGCAAAACTTTCTCTGCGTTCGAACTGCATGCGGGCTACGGATTCACCACCCGTACGGGTGACGTGCGTGCCCTGTACGTCCACTAGCGCATAACGCACTGCCTTTGCGAGTCTAGGCGTGGTCCGTGGGGTTGCGTGCTTTCTCATTTCAACCGTCCAAAACGCGCATTGAACTCAGGCGGACCGTACAGAGTAAGTACGTGCTCCGCACTTACAACGCACGGTGTGCGCACGGATCTCTGCGGTATATAATATATTTCGGGAATCGATAGGTCGTCCTTTTATATATCAAACAACGGCGAACGAAATAAACTCACGTTCACCGCACTAGAACTAATTCGTTCATTCTACGGAAAATTCGCCAGTTAAATTTTAAAATAATGTTTTATTTATTGATGTATCTGCTTAACTTAACCACTTGAGGAATTGATCCTTCTTCTTTAAACATTTATACAATCCTGACACAAGTAAATTGGTCAACAAGCAATGGTGGTAATATTTAAATTGAAATTCGAGGCAAAAATATTATAAGCGGTCATGGTAGCATGCGAGTGCGCGATATCGCATCGTACTTTCGCGACATCGCATATTGTGTTTTCATATCGTGTTTTCGTGAACGCTCTATCCTGAGGGCGAGAGCACGAAAACACGAAAACAAGATGCGAAAAAGCGAAACAACGATGCGATGTCGCGAAAGTACGATGCGAGGGTGCAATTTCAATATCGCGACCTTGCATCACACTTTCGCCAGCTCGCATCGTATTTTCGCGTTTTTGTGTTTGCTCTGACCTGAGGGCAACAGTACGAAAACACGAAAACAAAATGCGAGAACGCGAAACAACAATCCGAGGTCACGAAAGTGCAATGCGCGGGTGCTATTTCAATATCGCGACCTAGCATCATACTTTCGCCATCTCGCATCGTGTTTTCGCGATCTCGCATCGTGTTTAAATCCTTAAGGATAGTGTTTTCGCGATCTCGTAGTTTCGCTGTCCAACGAAAACGGTAAACCATGATGCGAAAACGCGGAACATTGCCCATTCAGATATGTATACATGAAAGCAGCACAAAATTTGATCCATCTGAAAAGTAAGTGTAATTTTTCCCGCAAAACTCGGAAATACTTACTTGTGACTGAAGATTCCGGCTATGAATCATTTCGTATGCAGACTCGCCAACAAACAAAGAAAAAAAAGCAACATAATGGGTGTTACTGTTAAATTAAATATTATTTCATAGATGGTCGAATTAATTGTCGTTAATTCGACAAAATCTCGTATAAGTACTTGTTTTTTTCAAATTGTGTCTCTATTAGACTTGACCGCCATTTAAGATAAAACATGTGATTACTTTTGAGTAAATAAAAATAGCGTAATTTATACCATCAAACAATTTAAATGTTATGGCGAAAAATCGCAATAAAAAATATGGCGGGAAAACGCCATAAATTTATTTCGAAATCCCGCCATAATTTTCATTGCGAAATACCGCCATGGCGATTTTAAAAAATGATTTTAACCCCGATTTAAAGTATAGAGAAGCTCAATAATGAGACATACTTTAATTTTCAATGAATATTACAGATTTTGGAAAAATGATTGAAAATCGCCATGGCGAAATAACGCCATTTCAAATTTATTGCGGAAAATCGCCATGGGGATTTCATGGCGACGAAAAATCGCCATGGCGTTTCCGAAATCGCCATGGCGATTTTGGTGTTTGAGACTCGATAGCTCACTCATTTTTAGAGATATTGGTTCAAAACATTGTACGTTTTATTATTAGACCCCCCAACTATATATTAAAGAAAAAACATTTAGTCTAGGACCCTTTAAAAGGGTAGCTGAGTTTGCGAATTCACCGGATTCGCAAACATTCACCGGACTCTGTTTTTAGATGTAAGCGACATATTTTTATGAATCAGCATGAATTGTACATGTGCAAGACATTTTTTCCTTCTGGATCAGTCCATTATTTTTTTAGGGGAGCACTATTTAACAAAATGTTGTGATGCAACGTACTGGTAAAGTTTTCAAGGTAATTACGTCATACTTAAAACATATGTTAGGCTTGAAGTGTAGATCTGTTTTACATAGTTTTCATGTAGATCAGTCCATTATTTTTTGTAGGGGAATAATTTAACAAAATCTTGTGATGCAAAGAAATACATTTTCAAGATATTGACTTGAAACTGAAATCATGTGTTTAGCATGAAGTGTCGATGTGGTAGACACATTTTTTATCTGGATCTTGTCCATTAATTTTTAAAGGGGAGCACTATTGAATATTTCATTCATTGTTAGGTAAAAAAGATGTGAACATTATTTCTGTATACTCTGACAAAGAAGTATTGCGGGGGTATTAATCACTGAACTCTTGTTAAAATTTCTACAAAGTCAGCTGTATATTTGTTATTTTCTTGATTTTTTTCTACCTTTCATTTCATGAATCCAAGAATCTGGTGAGCGATAGAGCCTTTGGCCCTCTTGTTTTATATTACGAAAATATCTAAATGCAGTTCGACCGCGAATGCATTTATATTATGTTGTTGTTGTTTTGCATTTTCCCGTGGTTGAAGAAACACCAGAATATCTAATTTTCCGACAAACAATGTGGAAGAAAATGCACGGTGACGAATGTCCCTTACAACGGAACCTCGACGTTCCTATCTCACGATGTGATCAACTTCGGTACAAAAAAAATCCATTTTTATGCCCCCGCCATGTAATGGCGGAAGAGCATATAGTGTTCACCCTGGCTGTGTGTGTGCGTGTGTGTGTATGTGTGTGTGTGTCAGTGTGTGTGCGTATGTTCGAAAATCGTGTCCGCTCTGTAACTTTGTTATTTCTTATTGGATTTTAAAATAACTTGGTATGAATGTATACCATATCGAGACGGTGTGTCGCGTACAATATCCATGCCTGTAGGTCCAAGGTCAAGGTCACTGTTACTAAAAATAGAATTTTTTTGTCCGGGCTGTAACTTCCTTATGAATGGAGGGATTTCAAAATAACTTGGCACAAATGTTCACCATGATAAGGCGGTGTGTCGCGTACAACACCCATGACTGTAGGTCCAAGGTCAAGGTCACTGTTACTAAAAATATAATTTTGTTGAAAACAATCTTGTCCGCTCTGTAACTTTGTTATTTCTTATTGGATTTTAAAATAACTTGGTATGAATGTTCACCATATCAGGACGGTGTGTCGCGTACAATACCCTTGCCTGTAGGTCCAAGGTCAAGATCACTATTACTAAAAATAGAATGTTCTTGCCCTGGCTGAAACTTCCTTATGAATGGGGGGATTTCGAAATAACTTGGCACAAATGTTCACCATGATAAGGCGGTGTGTCATGTACAACACCCATGTCTAAAGGTCAAAGGTCACTGTAACTAAAAATAGAATTTTGTAATAAAAACCTTGTCTGCTCTGTTACTTTGTTTTTAGCTCACCTGTCACGTAGTGACAGGGTGAGCTTTTGTGAGGGGGTTTGTCCGTCGTCCGTCGTCCGTCCGTCCGTCCACAATTGTTGTCCGCACTCTAGCGGACAGAATTTTGGTCCAATCTTCTTCAAACTTGGTCTGAATGTTTATCTCAATAATATCTAGGTCAAGTTTGAAACTGGGTCATGGACCTTGAAATCGAGGTCACTGGGTCAAATTGTTGGAATAGCTTGTCCGCACTTTAGCGGACGCAATTTTAATACAAACTTCTTTAAACTTGGTCAGATTGTTTATCTCAATGATATCTTGGACAAGTTCGAATCTGGGTCATGTGACCTTGAATTCTAGGTCACTATGTCAAATTATAGAAAAAGCTTGTCCTCACTCTAGTGGTCATAATTTTCGTCCGTTCTTCTTCAAGCTTGGTCAGAATGTTTATCCCAATGATATCTAGGTCAAGTTTGAAACTGGGTCATGTGACTTTAAATCTAGGTCACTGGGTCAAATTATAGAAAAAGATTTTCCGCACTCTAGCGGTCTTAATTATGATGCGATCTTTTTCAAACTTTGTCAGAATGTCTGTCTCAATGATATCTAGATCCAATTTAAAACTGTGTCATATGACCTCGAAATCTAGGTCACTGGGTCAAATTATAGAAAAAGCTTGTCCGCACTCTAGCCGTCTTAATTATAGTGCAATCTTCTTTAAATTTGAACATAATGTTTATCTTAATGATATCTAGGTCATGGGTCATGTAAATGGGTCGTGTGACTCTTAAAACTAGGTCACTAGGTCAAATTAAAGAAAAAGCATGTCTGCACACTAGCGGTTGTAATTTTGGTCCGTTCTTCTTTAAACTTGGTCAGAATGTTTATCCCAATGATTTCTAGGTCTAGTTCGAAACTGGGTCATGTGACCTTGAAATCTAGGTCACTAGGTCAAATTATAGAAAAGCTTGTCCGCACTCTAGTGGTCATAATTTTGGTCCGATCTTCTTCAAACTTGGTCAGAATGTTTACCCAAAGATATCTAGGTCAAGTTCGAAACTGGGTCATGTGACTTCAAAATCTAGGTCACTGGGTCAAATTATAGAAAAAGCTTTTCCACACTCTAGCGGTCTTAATTATGATGCGATCTTCTTCAAACTTTGTCAGAATGTCTGTCTCAATGATATCTAAGTCAAGTTCAAAACTAAGTCATATGACCTTGAAATCTAGGTCACTGGGTCAAATTACAGAAAAAGCTTGTCCGCACTCTAGCCGTCTTAATTATAGTGCAATCTTCTTTAAACTTGAACAGAATGTTTATCTTAATGATGTCTAGGTCACGTTCGTAACTGGGTCATGTGACCCTTAAAACCAGGTCAAATTAGAGAAAAAGCTTGTCTGCACTCTAGCGGCTGTAATTTTGGTCCGTTCTTTTATAAACTTGGTCAGAATGTTTATACCAATGATTTCTAGGTCTTGTTTTAATCTGGGTTTCACTAGGTCAAATTATAGAAAAAGCTTGTCTGCACTCTAGTGGTCGTAATTTTGGTCCGATCTTCTTCAACCTTGGTCAGAATGTTCATCTCAATGATATCTAGGTCAAGTTCGAAACTGGGTCATGTGACGTTTAAATCTAGGTCACTAGGTCAAATTATAGAAAAAGCTTGTCCACACTCTAGTGGTCGTAATTTTGGTCAGATCTTCTTTAAACTTGGTCAGAATGTTTATCCCAATGATATCTAGGTCATATTTGGTCATGTTACCTTGAAATTTAGGTCACTAGGTCAAATTATAGAAAAAGCTTGTCCGCACTCAAGCGGTCTTAATTTTGATGCGATCTTCTTCAGAATGTTTATCTCGATGATATCTAGGTTCAAAACTGGGTCATGTGACCTTGAAATCTAGGTCACTAGGTCAAATTATAGAAAAAGTTTGTCCGCACTCTAGTAGTCTTAATGTTTGTCCGAACCATTGAACAGATGTTCGCAGGTGAGCGACCCAGGGTCCCATGGACCCTCTTGTTTCTTATTGGATTTAAAAATAACTTGGTATAAATGTTCATTATATCAAGACGATGTGTTGTGTACTATACCTATGCCTGTAGGTCCAAGGTCAAGGTCACTGTTACAAAAAAAAAGAAATTTCTTGTACTGGCTATAACTTCCTTATTAACAGAGTGATTTCAAAATAATTTGGCGCAAATGTTCACTGTGACAAGGCGTTGTGTTGTGTACAATTCCCATGCCTGTAGGTCCTAGGTCAATGTCACAATTACTAAAACCAAAATGTTCTTGTCTGGGCTGTGAGTTTGTTATTACTTATTATATTTTAAAATAACTTGGTATAAATGTTCACCATGACAAACATGCATAGCGGGGGCATCCGTGTCCTATGGACACATTTCTAGTTGAACAATGTTATTAGAAAAAATCTCAATGTCACGAAACTTAATTCAACGATGTTAGTTGTTGCTGCACATGTCATTTCAGGTCAATAAATTTCTTGGTAGTCTTGTAAAATACAAAACAGGGTCTCGCCGAAATTGTCGATGTTTACTGTTAATGTTACAGCTTTTATGATTTGGAGAAGTTATGATATATTTTGAATCAGTACTCTGTCTGCAGGTTAGAGAAAATTAGTGGTTGGTGCATTTAACACTGGTTTATTCATTCAGAAAGATTAACGCTTGTTTTTCCCCCAGAAACGGCGCCTGTTGATGCAGAAGCTGTTTCATTGATTTTCAGACCTACTAGTATGCCTAAAATACAAGACAACTGTTTTCTTCGATATATTGTTACCTGGTTCGATAAAGCCAAAAATAATCAGTCTGATGTTCAAATATTTAAATTCATAATCACTAATTCAAAGGGAATGTCAAACACTTATGTTAAAATACTGCTTCTTCTCAAAGATTTGCATAATCTGGCCTAGTTTAAGCGTGTTATGCGCAAAAACTGTCCTCTTTTTCATATCTATTTCTCTGTCCTTGTGGAATCCAAGCATTATCATTTAAACTTTAACTTTTAAAATTATATTACTAAATTGCGCCGCCCCAACATTCAAAACTTGTCTACGCCCCTGAAGGTGTGGGACGTACGGACGTACGAACAGACGGAAGAGTGCAACTCTATATGCCTCTAACTTATAAAAAAATAAAAACCATGAAAAACAAGTACAAAGCCCAATGGCTATGTGGTAGCGCATCCGACTACCAATCGAGAGGGCGCTCTTTTTTTACCATATTGTTTGTCGGAAAATCAGATACCACGGGAAAATGCAAAACAACAACAACATAGTATAAATGCATTCACAGAGAAAACTAAAAACATAGCTCATCTCGCTCATCTATGTCAATATCTAGCCTGGTACACCTAATAGTTTAGGCCGAGTACATGATAGATAAATAATTTAAGCCCAGCATTTTTGTGCAAAAATGCACCAACGAGCCTAGTTTTGTCTCGACACAATACGTTTATCGTTTTGTGTAAGCGGGAGAACGGAACGGTATGGCTCTGTGTAGGAGATTACTAAACATCAGCCACCAAAAATGACTTAATAGTACATCAGCCACAAGAATTGAGATTAAACCTTAATTTTTTGGCGATAGAACATTTTCTCATGAACATATTTTTTCAGAAAATTAAAACAATCCATTATGGACATATTTTGGCGTAAACAAGCTTCATAGGGACATGTGTCTAGCAGATGTTGAAGAAAACAACAGATTTTCGCGAGGGAAAACAAAAAAAAAACCACAACAAACCTTGCAAGGTTTTGTTTCAATAACGTTTTTGTTAGGAAAGCTAGGAAGCTTAAATAAAAAACCGAGTCAAGCGTAAACATTGAAGATCCGAATGGGATATGTAATTAAAGGAAATACTTGAATACAGTGTGCTTACCGTGTGAAAATATTCCAACAGGTATCAAACTTTCCCGATTGTTTCCGTCATATTGGAAATCAGCCACTAAATTCCTCGCTTAAAGTACGTCAGCCACCATTTAGGCTGAACCCCCTGATAATGAATAATTTAAATGAGAAAATTATTTCTGATACCAGTTGGCTAACAAGTTACCAGTTTTGCAATGCTTGTTTGAGTAAAGACCAAAAAGCAGGTCAAAGTATATTGGTAATGTAAAAATTGACTGATTTAAGCTAAATAAATGCATATTGAAATTTCCCAAAATGGACTATTTTATCGATGTGAAAATTCCCAAAATGGACATTTTTGTCGATAAAAAATTCCCGAAATGTCCAGACTCCTTTTCCCAAAATAGGCAGAAAAAACCCTGGTCATATTAACAAACAATTACAGTTGTCTATGTGAAATAACTACAACCATACCTGCCATATTTCTGGAAAGCATTCCAGGGGATTTGGTTCAAAATACCAGGGGATTCCGGTATAATTCCAGGGGATTTTTTAACGCGGCTTATTAAGCGGAATTTACTAGAAACTAAAATAAGATGCAATATTAAATATATTTATCCTCATTTATTTAAACAATATCTTTATTATGTTTTTTGTGACAGGGTGCACATAATAAAACTATATAAAACAAACACTATATGAACAGTCCGACAAACTCTGATGTGCATAGCACAGACTAACATCAGTTAAAACAATTATTTAAGTTAACTAACATTGACTTGGATGTTATTAACTTGCTGCAGATGCTGAGTTCGAACGCTCAACATATAGTCTCTGCAGTTAAAATTTATGTTTGTTGCAGCATAATTCGTTGTTTAAATAGTGTATAGATATTTTGAGTCATTTTTCTCTGAGTGAGCTATTGTGATCAGAGGGGGACCAGATGTCCGTCGTCCGTCAACATTTTCTTTGTTAACGCGATAGAGGCCACAGTTTTCAACCGATTTTCATCAAACTTGGTCAGAATGTTTCTCTTGGTAGTGTGACGACCCCTATTGAAACTAGGTCATCTTGGGTCAAAAACTAGGTCACTAGGTCAAATTAAAGCAAAAATTATGTTAATGCAATAGAGGTAACATTTTTTATCCGATTGTCATCAAATTTGGTATGAATATTGATATTAATGATCTCTACTCAAATTATTAAAATCATGTTCTTGAATTGCCCAGGGGCCCCGCCCTGGCGTTTTCTTTTTTTTTCTTTTAAATTCTGTTTTTAACCTTTGATTTTCTATAGTTAATAACCAGATTTTGGCACAAACTTTATACCATCTAAAATTCAATCTTTCCTGAACAATTTATTCACTGGTTGTTCAATGATAATATTTGAAACAAAAGTTTTAATAGCAGAGTGAAAATTTCAAGTGACAGAATTTCAATAGTTCTACCTGTCTTCAGCTATATTAAGATGTATCAGAATGCATTATGGAGTTCAATGCTCTGGTTGCTGGTCAATGATGACCTACTGAACTTTCCTGCTTAGATCTGTGTTATGCAATTTTAAGAACTTTGCTCTGGAAGTTTTTATAGGGTAAATTTTGACATATTCTATGGATATTGACCAAATAATCATTTGTAATTTATAGCACTGAACATCAGGCTTTTCTGAATATTTTATTCAAATTTGTAAGTAAAACAACAACAACAACAAATTTGTAGCACATTCACAAAATGTGCAGACTATATTAACCCTTTCATCCATATACACAACTTTTTGCGTGGGCGAACAGTGTAGATCCAGATCAGCCGGCACATCCGAACCATCTGATCAGGATCTGCACTGTTCGCTTTTTTATTTATTAGGTTATTTCTAACTAAAATGGGACCAGTGCAGATCCTGATCAGACGGCAGAAATGTGCCAGCTGATCTGGATCTACTTGTTCCACCTGCGTAAAAATGCGTATATAAGGAGGAAAGGGTTATGGTGTACGTGTATGTATAAAAAATGGCAAGGTAATTGGAGGTCTCAGAACTCCAGCATGTGATTTTTTTCTAAGACTAGTATCAGTTTTCAGCAGTCATATGCTTGAGAATTGAGTATGGTCTCTAGTCTCAGTTTTGTTGTCTTTAGCCCTGATCTTGACCAAACCAGTCTTTAAATCTTTCCTGCATATATACATATTTTTATGCAATGCCAACAGTGTAGATCCAGATCAGCTGGCTCATTTATGTAGTCTGTTCAGGATTTGCACTGGTTGCATTTTAGTCAGAATTAACTGAACAAATATAAAAAAGCTAACAGTGTAGATTTTGTTCAGACGGTAGGGATATGCTGACTGATCTGGATCTACACTGATTGTCCTCGCAAAAAAGGTATATATATCGAGAAAAAAAATGAAATATGCATATCAGGAATGGCCACATCCAGCATACACAGCCTCCTCACACAGCCAAAAAGTAGAGAGGAAAAGAGAGCATGGTATTATAATAATTAGTTTCAAAATGGACGCCACAAACAAATAACAAAAGTGAGAACCAGAGGGGTTACCGCCTTGGAACGGTCAGTGGCAAAACAAAATGCCACTGGGGGTTTAAACCAGGTTCTAGGGTGCACCAACCTCAGGGTTAAGCATTTTAATTTGTAGAAAAGGTTAAGTAAATTTATTTCAAACTACTACCTCAAAAGAAAACAGAGAGAAAGTGTTCAATGCTCTGGTTGCTGGTCAGTGAATGACCTACTGAACTTTCCTGCTTAGATCTGTGTTATCACAGTGTCTAAGCGTACAGTTAAGCGAAACGGAAGTTGCTGATCTGTACGCCGATGATCACATAGTTGCTTAGAGAAAAAACCTGCGACATCGCTTTATTTATTGGTAAATAAACCAAATTTAATGTGCATTTGGACAAAAATATTCCTGTGGTACGTACAACGTTAATTGTTAGTCCTGCTGTGATCATATAGACTTAAAGGAAGGGTTAGTATTGTTATAATCTATCATCGTTCCCAACTCGATCAGTGAAAATAGAAGCAAAAAATTGAACAAAACGGGACATTTTGGGTTCATATTTCTTTGTGTAAATATAATTTGGACCATATTTTATGTTGGTATCGGAGAAAATTCATTTATTCAACTTTTGTACTTCGTTGACCTGAGTTTGAACGACTTAGCAACGAGAAAATGATACTTTCTTTATGTCACTGTAAATGATAAGACTGTACGCATAGTTGCAACTGTACGCGATCGTTAGTTGTTAACAGAGGCCTAACATCTGTACGCATAGTTGTCAAACAGATCATGAACAATTTATGGTTCCAGTTAATGCTTTCTGATTGTATCGACAGGTTATCATTTTAGCTTCAGTTAACCTTTATAATTCTTGCACAAGAACCTGAAAAATGCATTTTTTCCCAACAAATTTGCCCATTCTTTTAATAATACAATTGTATAAACAAATAACTGATCTTGGCTTCTGATTCAAATTCAGATTTGTTTTTAAATCTCGAGTTAGCTCTTCATGAAAGGAGGCGTGAGAAAAACGACTATAGTCCAACCGAGCTATATCAGTGGTAAGACCGTGTAAGATATGTAGAGGCCCGCTGTAATGTTTTCATTTCTTCTCTGAAGTGCGAACAGTAGAAGCCATAATATAGCTGGACAAATAATACGCGTTAGTACTTTAACCATAGTTTCTAAAGATTTCATAGAATGCTCAAATCAGATTAACATAATCCCTTAAATCTACCAATGAAAGTCGGCAAAAATGAAATCCAACTCGACATTTTAACGACCTTAAACATGAAATTCTTAGCAGTTTCGGACATAATTGTAGAATTACTTTAAAACTCAGTCACGAAGTGGAGGATTTCCAAAATCTGAAACCACATAATGGAATTTTCCTGTCAAAGACCAGATTGTTAAAGTCTTTATGTTATTGGATAATATTTGTGCATAATGTATATTTTTGCCAACACCGGCAGGGATTTCAGCAGGTTTATACTAGGTTTTATTTAATGTCACAATTAGGGGATTTAGGATTTCTAGCAATTATCGGTGTCTTATTTGCAAAGTGTACCAATTCGTTCATATGGTTCAACAGTAAATCAGAGTAAAAAACCTGTTTGTAGCTAAAAACTTGCTTGTCAGTTCTAAAATGTTATCATATAAGGTTTTATTTTTGATAAATAATACATTAGATTTGCTTGATTCCTTTGATTGATTCCTTTAACAAGTTCTTGCTTAATTGATGCTTTTCAGTTGATCAGTATATGATGCACTTATGATCGCAACTGTTCGTACAGTCTGACATTGAAGTACTGCAACTTTGCGTACAGTCTTGTCACTTTCAGTTGCTGCACAAAAAGACCATTTTCTCGATGCTTATTCGTTCAAGCACCGTTCAACGCATTTTGTTAGCGTTGGAAATGATTTTTCTTTCACGGGAAGTCAAATATATACCTCTCCAATATATACATTATAAAATATGAGGTCACAAATGCAGATTTTCTCCACTGTTTTTCCCCATTTTGTACTGATCAAGTGTGAAAAGATTACAGATTGCAAGTTAACTAACCGTTAGTTGAAGACTTCAAGATCACAGTAAGACTATTAATCAATGATGTTCTCATAATTTATCAAAATAATTTCTGCGAACAGCACGTTTAATTTGAATATATTTTACAAATAAAAAGCCGATGTCGCGTGTTTTTCTGTAAGCAACTATGTGATCATCGGCGTACAGATCAGCAACTTCCGTTTCTGTTAACTGTACGTTTAGACACTGTGGTTATGCAATAGTATGAACTTTGCTCTGGGAGTTTTTATAAGGTAAAATTTGTCATTTTCTATGGAAACTGACCAAAATGAACATTCTTACTTTATAGCGCTTTGAATATCAGACTTTTCTTAATAGTTTATTCACTGTTTGCAACTACAACAAATTTTAAGCACATTCTTAAAATGTTCAGACTATATTAACCCTTTCCTTCATAGACACAACTTTATCATGTGGACGAACAGTGTAGATCTAGATCAGCCGGCACATACATGCCATCTTATCAGGATCTACACTGTTCGCTTTTTGATTCATTAGGTTATTTCTGACCAAATGAGACCACTGCAGATCCTGATCAGATGGCACGAATGTGCCGGCTGATCTGGATCTACACTTATCGCAGAAGTGTAAAAATGGGTATATATATGGAGGAAAGGGTTAAAGAGAGGTCTCAGCTGTATACAGTGTATGTAAACAAACTGGCAAATTAATAGGAGGTCTCAGATCTCATGCATTTGATTTTTTTTCTAAGACTAGTATCAGTTTTTTGCAGTCAGATGCTTGAGAATTGAGTATGGTCTCTAGTCTTAGTTTTATTGTCTTTAGCCCTGATCTTGACCAAACCAGTCTTTAAGCCTTACCTCCATATATACACATTTTTATGCTCCCGGAAGAAATTCGGGGGAGAAAATTGTCGCCAGGTTGTCCGTCCATCAGTCCGTCCGTCCTTCAGTATATCCCGCCTTAGTTCGTTAACACTCTAGCGGTCACATTTTTGCCTCGATTGTTTTGAAACTTGGTCAGGATGTTTGTCCCAATGATTTTTCGGACAAGTTCGAATATTGGGTCATCTGGGTCCAAAAACTAGGTCACTGTTACTAAAAATAGAATTTTCTTGTTGACACTCTTGCGGTCACATTTTTGCTCCGATTGTCATGAAAATTGGTCAGGATGTTTGTCCCAATGATTTCTTGGACCAGTTCAAATATGGGTCATCTTGGTCCTAAAACTAAATTACTGTTACTAAAAATATAATTTTCTTGTTAACACTCTTGCGGTCACATTTTTGCTTCGATTGTCATGAAACTTGGTCAGGATGTTTGTCTGAATGATTTCTTGGATAAGTTTGAATATGCGTCATCTGGATCCAAAAACTAGGTGACTGTACTAAAAATAGAATTATCTTGTTAACACTCTAGCGGTCACATTTTTGTGTCGCCCTTTCGAAGAAATGGCGATACATAGGGATCACTTTGTCCGTCCGTTCGTCCGTCCGTCGGTCTTGTCCGTCCGTCACGAAAACTTAACGTTGGCTATAACTTTGCCATATCTTAATATTTCTCCATGAAACTTTCAAATTATATTGCTTATGACAACACGCTTGAGATAATGCCAAATTCTCAAGGTCAATGTCACATTTGATGGAGTTATGCCCATTTTGTACTTAGATTTTGACACGAAAACTTAACGTTGGGTATAACTTTGCCATTTCTTGATATTTCTTTATGAAACTTTCAAATTATATTCCTTATGACAACATGCTCGAGATGATGCCAAATTCTCAAGGTCAATGTCATATTTGATGGAGTTATGCCCCTTTTTGTACTTAGATTTTGACACGAAAACTTAACGTTGGCTATAACTTTGCCATTTCTCTATATTTCTTCATGAAACTTAAAAATTATATTTCTTATGACAACACGCTCGTGATGATTCCACATTCTTTAGGTCAAAGTCACATTTGATGGAGTTATTTCCCCTTTTAAGAAAACTTAACATTGGCTATTACTTTACCATTTCTTAATATTTCTTCATCAAACTTTCAAATTATACTCCTTTTCACAACACGCTCCTGATAATACCACATTCTTATGGTCAATGTCACACGTGATGGAGTTATTCCCCTTTATATGAAAACCTTACGTTGGCTATAATTTTGCCATTTATTAATATTTCTTTATCAAACTTTCAAATTATATACCCTATGATAATACGCTCGTGACGATACTTTATTCTTAAGGTCAAGGTCACATTTGATTGAGTTATGCCCCTTTTTGTACTTGCATTTTTATTCCGACAGCACCAGAGGGCGACACAAGTGTTCAACTGAACACCCATCTAGTTGCTCCAATTGTCATGAAACTTGGTCAGGATGTCTGTCCCAGGATTTTCTCGGAAGAGTTTGAATTTGGGTCATCTCGGTCCAAAAACTAGGTCTATGTTACTAAAAATAGAATTATCTTGTCATGGCTGTTTAATTGTTATTTCTCATTTGTTTTCAAAAAAACTTGGCACAAATATTCACCATGACAAGGCGTTGTTTCAAGTAAAATACCCATATCGCTTGGTCCAAGGTCAAAGTCACTGTTACTAAAAATAGTAATTTCATGTTAACATTCTAGTCGTCACATTTTTGCTCCGACTATCATGAAACATGGTCAGGATGTCTCTGCCAGCAATTTCTCGGACAAGTTCGAATATGGGTCATCTGGGTCCAAAAACTAGTTCACTGTTACATAAAATAGAATTTTCTTGTTAACACTCTTGCGGTCACATTTTTGCTCTGATTGTCATGGAGCTTGGTAGTGTTGGGAAATCGGTTGCAAATCATAATCGATCATCGGTTGGAATAGGTTGCCCCTTCCGATGTGATTTCACGATTATAATCGGTTTTTTAATTTACGCAGTGTTAGGTTTACAAATGGTCTTAGATCAGTAGCATACATAATTACTGGATACTAATAATTTTAAACTTTCTGACCAAAAACGAATCAAAATCATCTCTGCCCAAAAAGGTTTGTGCAACTGAACTGAACCCCTATAGATCCGCCACATGAATTCTCAAATGCAAAAATGTTGCGTTTTCCTATGAATAATATTCCGATGTTAAGGGTGAAGACACAGGATAAGCGGTCTAGTTAATGCAATACATATTTATTCGAAGAATATTTACCATCGTCATATAGCTACGCAACTCAGACGCTCGGCAAAATCGGCGCCATTCTGCGTTTTTGCTTGTTGCCTGTATTTTTGTACTATTTGCAACAAATTCTGCAAAGACCTTTTGTTAGGTCTAGGGTTTTTCTGTGCTATGGGAGTTCTTCGTTAATCTTGTAGAATCTTAAGTGCTTCTGATTATTTTTTTTGCCTAGGTTCTCGTAAATCTCTCGGGTCGCCATTTTAATTTTCAATTTTTCAAAGTGATTTCCCTTATGGCCGGTGTAAAAGCCGGAACCCGTACCTTTATATTTTGTCTCTTACTCTGCGCATGTCTCAACTGTTAATCGATTATGAGAGAACGACATCGATCATCGACACAGAGAAGCATTTACACGTCGCTAATCGATGTCTTTCGATCATCGGCACATCACTAGAGCTTGGTCAAGATGTTTGTCCATATGATTTATTGTACGAGTTCAAATATGGGTCATCTAGGTCCTAAAACTAGGTCACTGTTACTAAAAATATAATTTTATTGTTAACACTCTTGCAGTCACATTTTTGCTCCAATTGTCATGAAACATGGTCACGATGTTTGTCCTAATTATTTCTTGGACGAGTTTGAATACGGGTCATTTGGGTCCAAAAACTAGGTCACTGTTACTAAAAATAGTATTTTCTTGTAAAAACTCTAGCTGTCACATTTTTGCTCCGATTGTCATGAAACTTTGTCAGGATGTCTGTCTCAGCAATTTCTCGGGCAAGTTTGAATATGGGTAATCTCGGTTTAAAAACTAGGTCACTGTTACTAAAAATAGAATTATCATGTCTTGGCTGTAAATTTGTTATTTCTCATTGGTTTTCAAAATAACTTGGCACAAATGTTCACCATGACAAGGAGGTGTGTCGAGTACAATACCCATGTCAGTTGGTCCAAGATCAAGGTCACTGTTACTAAAAATAGAATTTTCTTGTTAACACTCAAGCGGTCACATTTTTGCTCCGATTGTCATGAAACTTGGTCAGGATGTCTCTCCCAGTTATTACTCGGACGAGTTTGAATATGGGTCATTTGGGTTCAAAAACTTGGTCACTGTTACACAAAATAGTTTCATCTTGTCTTTGGCTGGAAATTTGTTATTTCTCATTGGATTTCAAAATAACTTGGCACAAATGTTAAACATGACAAGGCAGTGTGTTGAGTACAATACCCATGCCGGTTGGTCCAAGGTCAAGGTCAATGTTGCTAAAAATAGAATTTTCTTGTTAACATTCTAGTGGTCATATTTTTGCTCCGATTGTCACGAAACATGGTCATGATGTATGTCCCAGTAATTACTTTGACGAGTTCGAATATGGGTCATCTTGGGGCTAAAACTAGGTCACTGTTACTAAAAAATTAAAAATAGAAAAATTTTGTCTTGGCTGTTTAATTGTTATTTCTCGTTGGATTTCAAAATAACTTAGCACAAACGTTCACCGAGACAAGGCCGTGTGTCGAGTATAATACCCATGCCTGTTGGTCCAAGGTCAAGGTCACTGTTACTAAAAATATAATTTTCTTGTTAACACTGTAGTGTTCACATTTTTGCTTCGATTGTCACGTATGTCCCAGTAATTACTTGGAACAATTTTGAATGTGGGTCATCTGGGGTCAAAAACTAGGTCACTGTTACTAAAAATTGAAAAATTTTGCATTGGCTGTAAAATTGTTATTTCTCATTGGATTTCAAAATAACTTAGCACAAATGTTTACCGAGACAAGGCAGTGTGTCGAGTACAATACCCATGCCTGTTGGTCCAAGGTCAAGATACTGTTACTAAAAATAGAATTTTCTTGTTATAGTTTAATAAAGCACCATTAATGTGTCCCCATAATTACCCTGATTATTTGCATTTATGTAATGGATTGAAGACTAGAGGCTTCTTGGGATTAAACACAAGTGTAACAGTATGAAATGCTATAATACACCAGCAAATGAAGTAGAATTGTTATCTGATGAAATGTGAAAACACATCTTTGTGTGATGCTGTACGGCCCGTTATTTAATTTGTTGCAAAGTCAGCTGTGTATTTGTTATTTTCTTGAATAATTTTCTACCTTTCATTTTATGAATCCAAGAATCTGGTGAGCGATAGGGCTATTGGCCCTCTTGGTATAACAAAACACACACACGTCCAGATTTGAACTAGATATGATATAATTAGTCTATTCTATTATATGTTGATAATAGTTCTCTCGAACTCCGAATACAATGAGCACTGAAATAATAATTCCAACCCAAAGCAAAAGGGTTAAGTATTTCGAAAGGTGGAAAGCTTCACAATATGTATCTAAGTATCTTAACTCGTCAAAAAGCCCCGAAAATAGGAGAACTTCCCTTTTATAAGATTTATAAGATCTTCGATGTAGAACCCAAAATTAAACTGGCTGACGTTAGCGCTCCATGCTGACAGATGTAAGCCCCCATTACTATGCTAACTGTTGATAGATGTTAGCCCCCGTATAAGGATGTTAGCCCATTACTATGTTAACTGTTGATAGATGTAAGCCCCCGTATAAGGATGTTAGACCGTTACTATGCTAACTGTTGATAGATATTGGCCCCCATATAAGAATGTTAGCCAATTACTATGCTAACTGTTGATAGATGTGAGTCCCCGTATAAGGATGTTAGCCCATTACTATGCTAACTGTTGATAGATGTTATCCCCCGTATAAGGATGTTAGCCCATTACTATGCTAACGTTGATAGATGTGAGACCCCGTATAAGGATGTTAGCCCATTACTATGCTAACTGTTGATAGATTTTAGCCACCGTATAAGGATGTTAGCCCATTACTATGCTAACTGTTGATAGATATTAGCCTCCGTATAAGGATGTTAGACCGTTACTATGCTAAGTGTTGATAGATGTTAGCCCCCATATAAGGATGTTAGCCCATTACTATGCTAACTGTTGATAGATGTTAGCCCCCGTATGAGGATGTTAGCCCATTACTATGCTAACTGTTGATAAATGTTAGCCCCGTATAAGGATGTTAGACCGTTACTATGCTAAGTGTTGATAGATGTTAGCCCCCATATAAGGATGTTTTTAAGTGTTCTAAGTAGGGATGGCAACGAATATTCGAATATTCGAATGCCGACGGGACATTCGAATACTTTTTAGCTCACCTGTCACGTAGTGACAAGGTGAGCTTTTGTGATCACAATTTGTCCGGCGTCCGTCCGTCCGTCCGTCGTCCGTCCGTCCGTAAACTTTTACTTCAAACGACATCTCCTCTTAAACCCCTAGGCCAAAAGTGATGAAACTTGCCACAAATGTTCCTTGCATGAAGCTCTTCCAAATGTGTTCAAAAAAATCAATTCCATGCAGAACTCTGGTTGCCATGGCAACCGAAAGTAAAAACTTAAAAAATCTTCTTGTCTAAAACCACAAGGCCTAGAGCTTAGATATTTGGCATTTAGCACCCTCTAGTGGAACTCTACAAAGATTGTTCAAATTATTTCCCTGGGATCAAAATTGGCCCCGTCCCAGGGGTCACTTCATTTAACATAGACTTATATAGTAAAAACTTTAAAAATCTTCTTGTCTGAAACCACAAGGCCTAGAGCTTAGATATTTGGCATTTTGCACCCTCTAGTGGAACTCTACAAAGATTGTTCAAATTATTTCCCTTGGGTCAAAATTAGCCCTGCCCCAGTGGTCACTTCATTTTACATAGACTTACATAGGAAAAACTTTAAAAATCTTCTTGTCTGAAACCACAAGGCCTAGAGCTTAGATATTTGGCATTTGGCACCCTCTAGTGGAACTCTACAAAGATTGTTCAAATTATTTCCCTGGGGTCAAAATTGGCCCCGCCCCAGGGGTCACTACATTTTACATAGACTTGTACAGGAAAAACTTTAAAAATCTTCTGGTCTGAAACCACAGGGCCTAGAGCTTAGATATTTAGCATTTTGCACCCTCTAGTGGAACTCTACAAAGATTGTTCAAATTATTTCCCTGGGGTCAAAATTGGCCCCGCCCCAGGGGTCACTTCATTTTATATAGACTTATATAGGAACTCTTTAAAAATCTTCTTGTCTGAAACCACAAGGCCTAGAGCTTAGATATTTGGCATTTAGCATCCTCTAGTGGAACTCTACAAAGATTGTTCAAATTATTTCCCTGATGTCAAAATTGGCCCCACGCCAGGGGTCTCTTTATTTACATAGACTTATATAGGAAAAACTTTAAAAAATCTTCTTGTCTGAAACCACAAGGCCTAGAGCTTAGATATTTTGCATTTAGCATCCTCTTGTGGAACTCTAAAAAGATTGTTCAAATTATTTCCCTTGGGTCAAAATTGGCCCCGCCCCAGGGGTCACTTCATTTTACATAGACTTATATAGGAAAAACTTTAAATATCATCTTGTCTGAAACCACAAGGCCTAGAGCTTAGATATTTGGCATTTAGCACACTCTAGTGGAACTCTACAAAGATTGTTCAAATTATTCATCTGGGGTCAAAATTGTCCCCGCCCCAGGGGTCACTTCATTTTACATAGACTTATATAGGAAATCTTTAAAAAGCTTCTTCTCACAAACCACAATGCGTACAGCTTAGATATTTTGTAAGTATCATTGTCTAATGAATGTCTACTAAATTTGTTCAAATTATGTCCCCTGGGCCAAAATCTGTCACGCCCTAAGGTTCTCTTGGTTTACATTATAGTTATATAGGAAAAAAATGAAAAATCATTTTTCTCCGAAACTTATAGGACTAGACCTTAGATATTTGGTGTTGAGTATTGTGAAGAGACCCTTTACCAACATTGTTTAAATGTTGGCTCTGGGGTCTATATTGGCCACGCCGCGGGGGTCCTTAATATGTAAAAAAGGGCAATTTTTAAAATTCTTCTTACTGGAAACCTTAATGCCTTCAGCTTAGATATTTGGTATTTAGCATTGTCTAGTGGATATCTTCCAAGTTTGTTCAAATTATGTTCCCTGGGCCAAAATTGGCCACGCCCCAGGGTTCTCTTAGTTTGCATTGATTTATATAGGAAAACATAAATTATCATTTTTCTCTGAAACTAATGCAACTAGACCTTAGATGTTCGTGCTGAGTATTGTAAAGTGACCCTTTACCAGCATTATTTAAATGTTGACCCTGGGGTAAAGCTGAAAGTACTTAAAGTACTCAGGTGAGCGATACAGGGCCATCATGGCCCTCTTGTTTAATATTCGAATATTAAATTTTGTAAAATGAAATATAAAGAAAATCAAAATAAATTTGAATTATTTCGTGCAAGCCGCCTTCTTGTTTTCTCACTAAACATGCTAAATTCGATGTGCAATTAACAGAACACCTGGTGTTATTATAAGACGTGTCATAGTCAATTTATTGGCCCCCAATAAACAGCATTTGGCAGTTTCAGTGACCCGTAAACGTCAATTATCGGCGATTCTGGAGAACAATACCGATCGGCATTTCATAAAGAATTCTGCACAAGGGTGCGAAATGAATAACGCGCGTGCATATTTTAATTAAAATAGAAAACAATTATCATTTGATGAAGCAAAAATAAGCCGATTCATAAGATTTTCATAATGAAAATAATTTGCATAGTCGCTATAACGCGCATGAAATCACGACTGCTATTGCAGTCACATGCAAACTCAAACTTGAGTTAATTGCTGTTGAAACCAGGAAGAAACCTATATCACATCATAGAGCTTACGTAAGAAGTAATGATTTGAAATCAATAAAATAAAATTAAAATGATAAACAATGTGTGTAATATTTAGACGATCGGCGTTAAGACCGTGACGACAACAATATTACCATAAAATTACTCTGTCCCGGAAATACACGTACAAAGAAAACGAAAGTAGACTGACCTCTTATAGTAACTTCATGTTATTAATCTGCAAGCGGACATCACATAAACATTAAACGTTCGAAAATTAGATTTTGTCCTAAGTTTAGCTTGACCTGATGACAACTTTGAGCGTTATTTCTAATTGGAATGCCGTTATACAACCGGAAGTGCCTGTTTACTGACTTGTACAGCGAACATCATGACACTATGTGCCTGTTTACTGACTTGTACAGCGAACATCATGATACTATGTTCAAAGAGATCGCAAATAAACTTAATAACTATCGAATATTCGAATACTTTCACAACCGAATATTCGAATGCCAATTTTGCTATTCGTTGCCATCCCTAGTTCTAAGTATATAATAAACGCATAAAACATACCCGTTTGCAAGACAAAACTAATTAAATCAAACTTCATAAAACGTCATACGACTGTGTTATAATTTCATCCTATTGATGCACCTATACATGACCACGGTTAGGTAAACCTAGCACAAATACGTATTTTTAGGAGTGTGGTTTTGATAATGATTCATAGATGTTATAAAATGATAAAGATTGAAATTTATTTCCAGAAATGTCAATATTTATGTTGTTTTATGTTTAAGAGGGCTTTTATCACTGCCTAAAAAACAACGATCAAATAGGGATACTTGATCTGCTACAAAAGGGACAATGTCAAGACCAACATAAACTCAAAGAACTCTGTAAAACTTTCGGAAGAAAACACCCACTGATCAAAATTGCATGTACGAAAATATGCGAGATTATAAAAAATAAAAATCCAAAGTTGCCTGATGTATGGCCTGCATATAAAATGAAACCTGAAGAAGAGGAAGTAGATGAAACAAATATATGCTTTGTCATAGAAACTGAAGATATAGACCACACCGTAATGGAAAACATTGATATATTACAAATAGCTCGGAAGTCGCCTAACGCCGAAAACAGGGTTGTTAAAGATTATGCCTACGAGCATCAATTCAAGCTAACCGGCAGTGATATTAAACGAATTGGGAAGGTCATAAACGAAGAAATATCACTTTTGAGAAAACAACACAGTAACCTAGTCAGAATTGTCCCAAGTCCAATTAAATCGATTGGATTCAACACCGTAAATCATCAAAATAAAATTAAACCATGCATAGCACTGTTTGTTCGTGCAAAAGGCATAATCCCGCTCCAGGAAGAGTGTTTTCCAAAAAAGCTAGGAGACTTTGAAACCGACGTCAGAGAAGGCTACTGTGAATTGGCAGTTGGCGGCGGCCCACATGAAATCCACGATTCTTTAAAAATAGGATGTGCAATCGCATCATTTGGTGCCAGGTTATATGGCACAATCGGTGGATTTTTGAATCATGAAGAGTGTGGAGAGTGTGCTTTAACAAGCAGTCATGTGCTTTCAGCGGATGAGCCCAAATGTGTACAGCCAATTAGTGATTGCCAAACTAAGGTATTTGGTGAAACGATTAGGTCTTGTTTTGACCCTGAAAAAGGTGTAGATGCGGCACTCATTAAAATAGATAAAAGACATCCATCCGGAGGTCATTTTCCAGACTGTTCACCAGAAGAAATGATACTTGCTGGTAAGTTAAAACTAACCAAACAAATCTGATAAAATAAGTATAAAGAGGTGTTCCGATTGGTTGCAACCACACGATTGACGTTGAAGCTAAAAGCTATTCAAGAGTATCGGTGGCTGACGTACTTTAAGCGAGAATTCGGTAGCTGATTTCCAATATGGCGGAAACAATCGGGAAAGTTTGATACCTGTTGGAATATTTTCACACGGTAAGCACATTATATTCAAATAATTCCTTTAATCACATATCCCATTCGGATCTGCGATGTTAACGATTGACTGGGTTTTTTTATTTGAGCTTCCTAGCTGTCCTAACATTACAGTAATTGAAACAAAACCTTGCAAGGTTTGTTGTGTTCTTTAGTGTTTTCCCTATGAAGCATGTTTACGCCAAAATATGTCCAAAATAGATTGTTTTAATTTTCTGGAAAAATATGTTCATAAGGAAACGATATAGCGCCAAAAAATTAAGGTTTAAGCTTAATTCTTGTGGCTGATGTACTATTAAGTCATTTTTGATGGCTGATGTTATGTTTAAAATTTGCTCCAACGATTAATTTAGCGAAAAATCAACGGGACATCATATTGGTCTCTAT
The DNA here is from genome assembly GCA_038501625.1 of Corbicula japonica. Taxonomy (NCBI): domain Eukaryota; kingdom Metazoa; phylum Mollusca; class Bivalvia; order Venerida; family Cyrenidae; genus Corbicula; species Corbicula japonica. The sequence continues at coordinate 124,453 of JAZAYU010000609.1, forward strand.
CAAAGTCTGAAATGAAAGTAAAATAGGCCAGACCAATCAATAACTGAAATATCACTTTTTCGTCAAACAATGAAAAGAAATGCACATATATAATCTAAGTTGAACATGAACAGGACGGTTGGTTGGAATGGCTAAAATCTGATCTGCTGCCAAAATGTTTTAGCTTAAACCATGTCACAAAGGCCTTATACCGAAATAACCAAGGAGAAACGCGGGCACAAATACCGTAAAATAATGTGAGATTTAACACGTAACAGTATTCAATAAATATAATTTGATGTAAATACATAATTAGTTCACATTTTAACTCGCTCTTATTTAAAATCACAAATTACTTACAAGAGCACACGTATATTTAACTCATTTAAATATATTTATAACAATTCTGCTCTGAATTATGTCTTCTGTTAAAAATTGGATCCTGTGTCAAATTTAACGCATCCTCTGTTAATATCCTCTAAAATATTATCTTCATTAGTTATGAACATTACATTATATATTTTATTTATAATCACTAATTCAAAGGGAATGTTTAATACTACTGTTGAAACACTGCTTCTTCTAAAAGATTTGCATAAACTGGCCTAGTTTGAGCGTGTTACGCGCAAAAACTGCCCTCTTTTTCATACCTTTTTCTCTGTCCTTTTGAAATCCAAGCATTATCATTTTAACTTTTTTTAAAAATTTTATTACTAAATTCCGCCGCCCCAATATTCAACACTTGACTACGCCCCTAAAGGTGTGGAACGTACGGACGTACGCACAGACGGACGAGGGCAACTATATGCCTCTAACTTATAAAAAAAATCCTAAAAAACAAGTACAAGACCCAATGGCTCAGTGGTAGCGCATTGGACCACCAATCGAGAGGGCGCTCATTTTCTTCCACATTGTTTTCGGAAAATCAGATATTACTGGTGTTTCTTCAACCACGGGAAAATGCAGAACAACAACAACATAATATAAATGCATTCGCGGTCGAACTGCATTCAGATATTTTCGTAATATAAAAAAAGAAAACAGAGAAAACTAAAAACATAGCTCATCTCGCTCATCTATATTTTGTCAATACCTTGCCTGGTACACCTAATAGTTGAGGCCGAGTCAAATGTGTAGTTCAAATGTTTGCCCCGCACCCTGCATGATGAGCCAGCTATGCATTCCCAGGAAAGGTGCGAGTAGGTTAACTGACCGTCGTTATATGACTAATATGTTGTTTAATAATACGAGGGAAAAATTATATTTACAAAAGAGCAAACTATTTTTTAAACAATGCGTTGAATTTTGTTTTCGTCAGAAGAGAATAATTTTTGTTTTTATGACACAGTAACACAATTGTTTGCTGCTGCTGTTTTATTTGAAAAAAAAGAGGTTATGAACAAAAAGGGCATGCACTAAAATGCAATTGAATCGGTTGCATTTACTACTGCTTACAGAATCTTGAATCTTCACGGGAACATCTGGATTAAGTGTATATTGTTATCATTTTTTGGAACAAACATAGTTGATTTAAGATGAACAATAAAATGCTGAAATCTACATAAAAGTAGGAGGTAATGACTTTTGGTACATGATAGATAAATACATTAAGCTCAGCATTTTTGGGCAAAAATGCACCAAAGAGCCTAGTTTTATATCGACACAATACGTTTATTGTTTTGTGTAAGCGGGAGTACGGAACGGTATGGCTCTGTGTAGGAGATTACTAAACATCAGACTTAATAGTACATCAGCTTCACGAATTGAGCTTAAACCTTAATTTTTTGGCGATATAACGTTTTCTCATGAACATATTTTTCCAGAAAATTAAAACAAAAAAAATCCATTTTAGACATATTTTGGCGTACACATGCTTCATAGGGACTTGTGTCTAGCAGATTCTGAAGAAAACAACAGATTTTCGCGAGGGAAAACAAAAAAAAATCACAACAAACCTTGCAAGGTTTTGTTTCAATAACTTTATTGTTAGGACAGCTAGGAAACTCAAATAAAAAACCGAGTCAAGCGTTAACATCGTAGATTCGAAGGGATATGTCATTAAAGGAAATATTGGAATATAGTGTGCTTACCGTGTGAAAATATTCCAACAGGTATCAAACTTTCCCGATTTTACCGCCATATTGACCAATGTCTCATCATCGATCTCATAAATGTGTTCCTTTAAATCATTATGTTCAATCGGCGAGTCAAGTAACTTTTTTTTTAATGTGACTGGTTAGCTTGTCTCTTATTTAATTGTGAGGAAGAGAAGTATACAAAGTAGAGAACGCATGAGTAGATAAACAAAACGCCTGAAAAGTATTTGATTTAAGCTTTTTATGCCCCCACAAATCTTGTGGCATCAACTCCTTCTAAACTATAAGGCGGATTTCTTTCAAACTTGCGCAAATGATCAAGCAGGATGTGTAGATGATCGTAAAGAAAGTATTTTTTCCTGCGACCATTTTTACTACAGTTATGGCCCTTTGTTAATTTCAGTAGTTAAATCTTGTGGCGTCTACTCCTCCTAAACTATTAGGCGGATTTCTTCCAAGGTAGGCGCTGTCGCCGTGACGGTGCGGGTTCGCTCCCAGCTAGAGACACTATAATTCTAAACTTGCACAGATGATCAAGCATGATGTGTAGATGATCGTGAAGAAAGGATTTTTTTCTTCCACCATTTTTACCAGAGTTATGGCCCTTTGTTGTTGTTTTTATGCCCCCGCCATGTAATGTCTGGATGGCATATAGTGTTCACCCTGGCTGTGGGTGTGTTTGTTTGTGTGTCGGTGTGTCAGTGTGTGTGTGTGTGTGTTCGAAAATCGTGTCCGCTCTGTAACTTTCTTATTTCTTATTGGAATTTTAAATAACTTGGTATGAATGTTCACCATATCAAGACGGTGTGTCGCGTACAATACCCATGCCTGTAGGTCCAAGGTCAAGGTCACTTTTACTAAAAATAGAATGTTCTTGTCCGGGCTGTAACTTCCTTATGAATGGAGGGATTTCAAAATAACTTGGCACAAATGTTTACCATGACAAGGCGGTGTGTCGCGTACAAGACCCATGCCAGTAGGTCCAAGGTCAAGGTCACTGTTACTAAAATAATATTTTGTTGGAAAAATCTTGTCCGCTCTGTAACTTTGTTATTTCTTAATGGATTTTGAAATAACTTGGTATAAATATTCACCATATCAAGACGGTGTGTCGCGTACAATACCCATGCCTGTAGATCCAAGGTCAAGGTCACTGTTACTAAAAATAGAATTTTCTTGTCCGGCTGTAACTTCCTTATGAATGGAGGGATTTCAAAATAACTTGGCACAAATGTTTACCATGACAAGGCGGTGTGTCGCGTACAAGACCCATGCCTGTAGGTCCAAGGTCAAGGTCACTGTTACTAAAAACATAATTTTGTTGGAAAAATCTTGTCTGCTCTGTAACTGTGTTATTTCTTAAGGGATTTTAAAATAACTTGGTATAAATATTCACCATATCAAGACGGTGTGTCGTGTACAATACCCATGCCTGTAGGTCTAATGTCAAGGTCACTGTTACTAAAAATAGAATTTTCTTGTCCGGGCTGTAACTTCCTTATGAATAAAGGGATTTCAAAATAACTTGGCACAAATGTTCACCATGACAAGGCGGTGTGTCTCGTACAATACCCATGCCTGTAGGTCCAAGGTTAAGGTCACTGTTACTAAAAATAGAATTTTCTTGTCTGGGATGTAACTTCCTTATGAATGCAGGCATTTCAAAATAACCTGGCACAAATGTTCACCATGACAATGGGGTGTGTCGCGTACAAGACCCATGCCTGTAGGTCCAAGGTCAAGGTCACTGTTACTAAAAATAGAATTTTGTTGGAAAAATCTTGTCCGCTTTGTAACTTTGTTATTTCTTAATGGATTTTAAAATAACTTGATATAAAAATTTACCATATCAAGACGGTGTGTCGCGTACAATACCCATGCCTGTAGGTCCAAGGTCAAGGTCGCTGTTACTAAAAATAGAATTTTTTTGTTTAGGCTGTAACTTCCTTATGAATGGAGGGATTTCAAAATAACTTGGCACAAATGTTCACCATGATAAGGCGGTGTGTCGTGTACAACACCCATGGCTAACGGTGTGTCGTGTACAACGCCCATGCCTAAAGGTCAGAGGTCAAGGTCACTGTTACTTTAATTGGAACTGTGTTATAAAAATCTTGTCTGCTCTGTTACTTTGTTTTGTTTTATTGGATTTTAAAATAACTTGGTATAAATGTTCATTATATCAAGACGATGTGTTGTGTAATCTTGTCCGCTTTGTAACTTTGTTATTTCTTAATGGATTTAAAAATAACTTGGTATAAATATTCACCATATCAAGACGGTGTGTCGCGTACAATACCCATGCCTGTAGGTCCAAGGTCAAGGTCACTGTTACTAAAAATAGAATTTTCTTGTCCGGGCTGTAACTTCCTTATGAATGGAGGGATTTCAAAATAACTTGGCACAAATATTTACCATGACAAGGCGATGTGTCGCGTACAAGACCCATGCCTGTAGGTCGAAGGTCAAGGTCACTGTTACTAAAAAAAAAGAATTGTGTTGGAAAAATCTTGTCCGCTCTTAACTTTGTTATTTCTAAATGGATTTTAAAATAACTTGGTATAAATATTCAACATATCAAGACGGTGTGTCGCGTACAATACCCATGCCTGTAGGTCCAAGGTCAAGGTCGCTGTTACTAAAAATAGAATTTTCTTGTTTAGGCTGTAACTTCCTTATGAATGGAGGGATTTCAAAATAACTTGGCACAAATGTTCACCATAATAAAGCGGTGTGTCGTGTACAACACCCATGCCTAACGGTGTGTCGTGTACAACACCCATGCCTACAGGTCAGAGGTCAAGGTCACTGTTACTTAAAATAGAACTGTTATAAAAATATTGTCTGCTCTGTTACTTTGTTTTGTCTTATTGGATTTTAAAATAACTTGGTATAAATGTTCATTATATCAAGGCGATGTGTTGTGTACAATACCCATGCCTGTAGGTCCAAGGTCAAGGTCACTGTTACAAAAAAATAAATTTATTGTACTGGCTATAACTTGGTTATTAACAGAGTGATTTCAAAATAATTTGGCACAAATGTTCACTATGACAAGGCGTTGTGTTGAGTACAATTCCCATGCCTGTAGGTCCAAGGTCAAGGTCACTTATACTAAAACCAGACTTTTCTTGTCTGGGCTGTGAGTTTGTTATTACTTATTGGATTTTAAAATAACTTAGTATAAATGTTCACCATGACAAACAAGCATAGCGGGGGCATTCGTGTCCTATGGACACATTTCTAGTTTCAGTAATAATATCTTGTGGCATCAACTCCTCATTTACTTTTGGACGGATTTCTTTCTAAATTGCACACATTATCAAGCTGGATGGGTAAATGATCATAAAGAAAAGATTTTTTCCTGCTGCCATTTTGACCACCATTATAGCCCTTTGTTTATTTCACTTACACAATTTTGTGGCATCAACGCCACCTTTTCTATTTAGCTGATTTCTTTCAAACGTGCACAGATGATTAGACATGATGTGAAGAATGTTGTAAATGACATTGTCTTGCAACAATTTTCATCAGAGTTATGGCCCTTCGTTTATGTTATATATAAAATTTTGTGGCACTTACTCCTCATTTACTAATCATGATCACCAGATGTTGTTAATACCTTGTAAAAACATTTTGTAACACATGTTGTTGCAGCAGTGGGAGAATCAGTGTCCTGAGTCTAGTTTAAAAAGTCATTTGACTATTTTATAGACCAATATATATTTTTGCCGGTAGTTTAAACACTAACACGGGGTAGCATTAGGATAATAAATTTGGTTGTTATCTATAAAATGATTATTTATATCACCGTGAATGAAGTTTGTTGTGTGGAAGAGGTTGGTTGTTTTGGATGGTTGTTTTGGTTGGTTGTTCTGTTGAAAAACGTTTGTGCCAAGAACTACACTGTTTTCAAAATGATGACTTGAACCTTTAAACATAAGTTGCATATAAAGTGTAGATGTGCTTGACATATTTTTCATGTGGATAAGTCCATCTTTAAGGAAAGCGCAATTTAACAAAATAATGTGACAAAAATGCACATGTGTATTCTGTCTGTAAATTTCTGTTTTACTTTAAAGCTTTCATTTCGCAATTTTAGATTATGCAATTTTTAACAGAGCCTGCACTTTTTAGCTCACCTGAGCACTTTTGCTCATGGTGAGCTTTTAGGATCGCCCTGTGTCCGTCGTGCGTCGTCAATTTTTGCTTTAAACAACATCTCCTCTTAAACCCCTGAGCCAAAATTGATGAAACTTGCCACGGATGTTCCTTGCATGAAGCTCTTCCAAGGTTGTTCAAAGAAATCAATTCTATGCAGAACTCTGGTTGCCATGGCAACCAAAAGGAAAAACTTTAAAAATCTTCTTGTCTGAAACCACAAGGCATAGAGCTTAGATATTTGGCATTTAGCACCCTCTAGTTAAACTCTACAAAGATTGTTCAAATTATTTCCCTGGGGTCAAAATTGGCCCCGCCCCAGGGGTCACTTCTTTTTTTATAGACTTATATAGGAAAAACTTTAAAAATCTTCTTGTCTGAAACCACAAGGCCTATAGGCCTTTCCCATAACAAGGTTATCGTTCGTGGTAAAACATGGATTACATCCATTGAGTACTAGCGACTCACTTCCGGGGACGCTAAAACAAAATGGAGTTTAAAGAGAGCGACGAGGTGTGTAAACATATGATCTACAATATATCAGATGTCTGGAAAGCAACATTTAAATGATTTTTCATTTTATAATGACAACTAATAAAATATTTTTAAAAATCATCATAACTAAGAAAAATGCACTTATAACGGCGCTTTCAGTTATTCTAACTATTGTTCCGTATCGTTAGTCAGCTTGCTTCCATATATTCGCTCGATTAGTATATGGCCGAAAAATATGAAAACAAACACAAAACAACTCAAAAGTATTTAGGTGTTTGTATGAATATATTATCGAATTATAACAAAATAACAAGATATACACTAGAGTATATATATAATATGGCGTTTTCGGTATGTGACATATATCGTTAAATATTAAGTACGCATATTAATATTCTTTTTCTCAATTTCAAATAAATTTTTGTAATAAATCATCAATATTTGAAAAACCTTGCAATTTTTGTTTCAATAACTAACACAAATGCAATCATAAAGTTGCTTTCTGTTATTCTAGCTAGCTTTTGGTAACTATCGACGATCAACTTTATGATATTTGCTCGCTTTTTGGTATATTCGCGAGCTATACAAAAAAAAAAACAACAACAACATAAACGTTTTTAGTTAATTATGAATATATTATTGAATGATAAAAATATATTCGAAATTTAAGACATATAATTATATATTTAAAATTTATTTAGCGATCTCGGTATGTGACATGCAAAGTTAAAAACAAGTGCTACCAATCTGAAATATGGTAGTTAATAAAAGTGATGATCTTATGTTAAATTTATTAAAACTGATAGTACTGATATTTGAATTCTCATATTTATTGTGTATCAAACATTAACAGTTTATTGTCAAATTCACTTTAAGCTTAATTTCATAATTGACTATCTATATTAATTTTTGTAAGCGGTTTGACAATTTAATTACTGATAAGATGTATATAGTTGGCATGGTTATGATTGCCCGAGGCAGATATATTATCAAATTTTTAACGATTTTACAAGTACATTAAGACATTCAAACTTTTTACAAGTACATTAATTTAAGACATTCAAACTTTTACATAAAGATTCAACTAAATTGAAGAGCGAAGGAATACCGCTCGTATTAAGAATTACCTTAACTGCATTTTAGAAATAGTTTTTTATAATTGACATCCGACAATTTAACTCTTTTATATATTTACGCGTATACACTCAACCAAAGTTCTAATTGGTCACATTTTGTCCGTATCTTTTTATTAGAAAGACACTGAATTCACTGTTTATTTATGATCATATGCCAATAACAGTCTTCAACGTAACTTTTAATATTGCAATAATTGACTTCGGAACAGTTTGGCGAGACTTATCCTTAATTTTGCTAAAAATGCATTTATTGTAGTAGGAAAAACATAAAAACTTAATAATCAACAGCACATTGTTTGAGCTCACCTGTCACAAAGTGACAAGGTGAGCGTTTGTGACCGCCTGATGTCCGTCGTGCGTCGTGCGTCGTCCGTCGTGCGTCGTCAACAATCGCTTCAATCGATTTCTTCTCTGAAACGGCTTAGCCAATGTTGATGAAACTTGCCACGGATGTTCCTTGCATGAAGCTCTTCCAAAGTTGTTTAAAGAAATCAATTCCATGCAGAACTCTGTTTGCCATGGCAACCGAAAGGAAAAAAAAATAAAAAATCTTCTTGTCTGAACCCACAAGGCCTAGAGCTTAGATATTTGGCATTTAGCATCCTCTAGTGGAGCTCTACAAAGATTGTTCAAATTATTTCCCTATTGTCAAAATTGGCCCCACCCCAGGGGTCACTTCATTTTACATAGACTTATACAGGAAAAACTTTAAAAATCTTCTGGTCTGAAACCACAAGGCCTAGAGCTTAGATATTTGACATTAAGCACCCTCTAGTTGAACTCTACAAAGGTTGTTCAAATTATTTCCCTGGGATCAAAATTGGCTCCGCCCCAGGGGTCACTTCATTTTATATATAGACTTCTATAGGAAAAACTTTTAAAATCTCCTTGTCTAAAACCACAAGGCCTAGAGCTTAGATATTTGGCATTTAGCATTCTCTAGTGGAACTCTACAAAGATTGTTCAAATTATTTCCCTGGGGTTGAAATTGGCACCGCCCCAGGGGTCACTTAATTTTACATAGACTTATATAAAAACAAATTAAAAATCTTCTTGTCTGAAACCACAACGCCTAGAGCTTAGATATTTGGAATTTAGCATCCTCTAGTGGAACTCTACAAAGATTGTTCAAATTATTTCCCTGGGGTTAAAATTGGCCCCGCCCCAGGGGTCACTTCATTTTACATACTCTTATATAGGAAAAACTTTAAAATCTTCTTGTCTGAAACCACAAGGCCTAGAGCTTAGATATTTGATATTTAGCACCCTCTAGTGGAACTCTACAAAGATGGTTCAAATTATTTCCCTTGGGTCAAAATTGGCCCCGCCCCAGGGGTCACTTCATTTTATATAGACTTATATAGGGAAAATTTTAGAAATCTTCTTGTCTAAAACCACAAGGCCTAGAGCTTAGATATTTGATATTTAGCACCCTCTAGTGGAACTCTACAAAGATGGTTCAAATTATTTCCCTTGGGTCAAAATTGGCCCCGCCCCAGGGGTCACTTCATTTTATATAGACTTATATAGGGAAAATTTTAGAAATCTTCTTGTCTAAAACCACAAGGCCTAGAGCTTAGATATTTGGCATTTAGCATCCTCTAGTGGAACTCTACAAAGATTGTTCAAATTATTTCCCTGCGATTAAAATTTGCCCCGCCCCAGGGGTCACTTCATTTTACATAGACTTATATAGGAAAAACTTTAAAAATCTTCTTGTCTGAAACCACAAGGCCTAGAGCTTAGATATTTGTCATTTAGCACCCTCTAGTTGCACTCTACAAAGATTGTTCAAATTATTTCCCTGGGGTCAAAATTGGCCCCGCCCCAGGGGTCACTTCATTTTACATAGACTTATATAGGAAAGCTTTAAAAAGCTTCTTCTCACAAACCACAATGCGTACAGCTTAGCTATTTTGTAAGTAGCATTGTCTAATGGGTGTCTTCTAAATTTGTTCAAAGTATGTCCCCTGGGCCAAAATCTGCCAAGCCCTATGGTTCTATATAATTATATAGGAAAAACATGAAAAATCATTTTTCTCTAAAACTAATAGGACTACATCTTAGATATTTGGTGCTGAGTATTGTGTAGAGACCCTTTATCAACTTTGTTTAAAAGTTGGCCCTGAGGTCAAAATTGTCCCCACCCCGGGGGCCTTTAATATGTAAAAAAGGCAAACTTTAAAAATCTTTCTACTTGAAATCTCAATGCCGAACGCTTAGATAGTTGGTATTTAGCATTGTCTAGTTGATGTCTACCAAGTCTGTTCAAATTATGTCCCCTGGGCCAAAATTGGCCACGCCCCAAGGTTCTCTTAGTTTACATTGATTTATATAGGAAGACATGAACAATCATTTTTCTCCGAAACTAATAGGACTAGACCTTAGATATTTGACGTTGAGTATTGTGAAGAGACCCTTTACCAACATTGTTTAAATGTTGACCCTGGGTTCAATAATTGCCCCGCCCCGGGGGCCCTTAATATGTAAAAAAGGCAATTTTTAAAAATCTAAAGGAAAACCTTTTGCAAGTTTTATCGCCGATACCCAGATTTAATTCATAAATACAAATGCAGTTTAAAATCACTTTTGCAACAAGGTATTTCGCAGCCAGTTTTTTATGGAGATTTAATTTATAAACTTAAAAAGATAAAAGGCAGTGTTAATTTCTCCCGGTTATTCGTAAAAACCATCTGTAAATTTAAAAAGAAAGGTTACCAACAGGATATTTCACAGCGCTCTGCAGGCCTGGTGATTAACCCTTCTACAGTTGATCATTATGCTTACCTCTTTGGTAGCAGGACGGTGGCAGGGTTTAAGTGTTTATGAAGGTTAATGGGGAAATCTTTTCTTAAAAGAACCTATCAGCTCGATTTGTTTCTTTTATCCCTGTCATCGTGTTCTTGCTGATTTTACTCTAGGAGCTCTGGTCTCGGTAAGATCATTGAGTACCCCATTCGGCTTTGCAATGCTCTTAGCTTCTTATGTTTTATATGTTTGTGTGCTTTTGCATGCAACATTGTTAAGCAGATAAGTGGGTTGGAGTCTTTTCACCAAGACAACTTGTACTTGTTTTGTGATATGAGAACCTGTTGGGGCAAGTGTGAGGTTGGTGCACCCTAGAACCTGGTTTAAACCCCCAGTGGCAATTTGATTTGCCACTGACCGTTCCAAGGCGGCAACCCCTCGGGTTCTCATTTTTGTTTATTGTTAGTGGTGTCTTTTTTTAAACTGATTATTTTATTAACCATGCTCTCTCTCCCTCTCTTCTTCTTGACTGTGTGGGGAGGCTGTTTTTTCCTGAATGTGGCTATTCCTGATATGCATATTTCACCTTTTCTTACTGGAAACCTCAATGCCTTAAGCTTAGATATTTGGTATGTAGCATTGTCTAGTGGATATCTACCAAGTTTGTTAAAATTATGTCCCCTGGGCCAAGATTGGCCACGCCCCAGGTATCTCTTAGTTTGCATTGATTTATATAGGAAAACATAAATAATCATTTTTCTCTGAAACTAATGCGACAAGACTTTAGATATTTCGTGTTGAGTATTGTAAAGAGACCCTTTAACAGCATTATTTAAATGTAGGCCCTGGGGTAAAGCTGAAGTACTTTTGTACTCAGGTGAGCAATATAGGGCCACCATGACCCTCTTGTTTTATTAGTTGTCATGTTCGGTGGCTTTCGATGTTACTTTTTCCTCTATCTATAAAATATTACCTGCCAACATTAGTATTTTGAAGTAGTACTTTGTAATTGAGAAATATTTTATTGGATGTACAAGAATACACATTGAACCTTAACTATATTTTTGTTCAGGTATTTTCGCATGCATTGAGGTTCGCTTTTCATAAAATACATCAGTTAGAAAAAAATCGCAAGTGTTTGTTGTTTTTATAGGTCCGCCGAAAACTTCACATGGGTATTCTACGTTAGAGCTTTCATTTATAAACAGATTATTGCAGTTTTTTGAAATTACTAAAAAATGTCTCTATAAACCGAGCCTTCTATTTAAGTCGAGCCCACTTCTTGTGAGCTCGAATTAGTTGTCCCGCAGCGGTTTGGTGTAAAACATAGGATTTTCACACACGTCAACCAGCAGATTCAGGAGTGGAAGGCAGATTCGGGTGCAGAAACATGGTCCCTGGCAAGAAATTCCTCTTATTCTCGATGGAGATTTCTACAAATGTACCAAGAAATTCCCCTTCTACTCTATCCACTAAGCCCTAGCTAATTTATTATGCTCCCCGAAGAAAATCGGTGGAGCATATAGTCGACGGGTTGTCCGTCCGTCAGTTCGTCCGAACGTTCCGATTCGTGTCCGGCCCATAGCCTTTTTATTTGAAGTCTGATTTTAAAATTATTTCACAGAAATGATCAACATAATGAGACGACGTGTCGCGCGCAACATTTGGGTCCCCAACTTGAAGGTCAAGGTCACAGCACTGAGCATGACTTTGCAGCAAAATCCGGCCCATAACTTTTTCATTTGAAATTGGATTTTAAAATTATTTCACAGAAATGATCACCATAATGAGACAACGTGTCGCGCGCAACATTTGGATCGCTGCCTTAAAGGTCAAGGTCACAGCATGACCTTGCAGTCAAATCGTGTCCGGCCCATAACTTTTTTTATTTGAAGTCGGATTTGAAAATGTTTCTTAAAAAATGATCACTATAAGGAGACAACGTGTCACGCGCAACATTTGGATCGCTGCCTTGAAGATCAAGGTCACATCATGACCTTGCAGCAAAATCATGTTCGACCCATAAGTTTTAATTTGAAGTTGGATTTTAAAGTTATTTTACAAAAATAATCACTATAATGTGAGAACTTGTCACGCGCAAAATTTGGATCACTACCTTGAAGTTCAAGGTCACAGCATGACCTTGCAGCAAAATCGTGTCAGGCCCATAACTTCTTTATTTGAAGTTAGATTTTAAAACCATTTCACAGAAATGATCACCATAAGGAGACGACGTGTCGCTACCTTGAAGGTGAAGGTCATAGCATGACATTTCAGCAAAATCGTGTCCGGTCCATAACTTTGTCATTTGAAATCGTATGTCAACATTATTTTCAGAAATGATCACCATAATGAGACGACGTGGCGCGTACAACATTTGGGTCGCTACCTCGAATGTCAAGGTCACAGCATGACCTTGAAGCAAAACCGTTTCCTGTCTATAACTCTGTTATTTATAGTTGGATTTAAAAAAAATTCATAGAAATGATCACCATATCGACGCGACGTGTCACACACAATTTGGGTCGCTTCCTTCAAGATCAAGGACACAGCATGAATTTGAAGCTGAATTATGTCAGGTCCATAACTTTGTTTTTTATATTTGGATTTTAAAATTGTATGGTTTTATAGCACTACACTTTTTTCTAAATTCACCTCAATAGTTGTACAACAAGCTATTTTTGTGACAAGGCACCCATTCGGGGAACATCACCCGTCTTCGACGGTTTCTTGTTAAAAGTCTGTGCGAATATTTTACATGTTGCCAGAGGAAGAATTAAATTTTCCGACAGTGCTTACAGATTAATGCAGAATATCAGATTTAAGAAGTAGTATGCTCTCTTTTCCTCTCTACTTTTTGGCTGTGTGGGGAGGCTTTGTATGCTGGATGTGGCCATTCCTGATATGCATATTTCATTTTTTTGTTATAAAATGCAGAACTTCAAGATTTTAACTCAAACTTCGTAATACCTATTTTAATTGCAATAAAATGTATATTGATGATTATCCATTCTACCACTCCAGCAGGACTAAACTGATAGCTGCAGACTTAATTTGGCTTTTAAAGTCAGCCGATATTTCTTTCCAAGAGTTAATTAAAACAAGCGAAAATGAAAATTAATTATACCGTTGTCAAATATGCTAAAACTTACCTTGAGTGCTTCTGGGTCTGTCATCCGCTCCTGGATCTGCCAGTTGACGGGTATGGTTTAGAGACATTTTGTTCTGTTGATATTCCAATCGCGAACAAAGCACGGAGGTACAATCGTAATAGTAAAGCGGCTCACGGAAAAATGCTGCATTTTGTGACAAAAGCACGAAATTTTGCACAAGTATTTTTAATAGCAAAATATGTGATTTTAGATATGGAGGCATTTCTGGAAGATTGCCCCCATTTAGGATAAATTTTATTATTATAGCTGTTTGTTATATACATGTAAAATTTCAAACATTGCTTATGTTTACATTTCCTTCAAAGAAGAATACTTTTTTAGAAAAAAATATGGTTTTCATGTTACCAGACTTAATACTTAAAGACACCCTCATAATAAGGTCAAAATGGGCCTAACAAATGGAGTTTAGAAAACAATTTTCATCTTATAAAATAAAACGAATTGACACGCAGTTTTTAAATCGAAATATCATGAATATGAAAAAGAGATTTTCAGAAAAGAAATCATACAATAAAACGCAAGAAAAATAATGGAATACCTGCTTAAAGTAATCAAAATTACAAGAAGACCATGATATCAAAAAACAAAAAGAATTTACTGTTGGGATTAAAGCCAGCTTCTAGAGAATACCGAGTTTACACCAGCACCTTGCAACAATATACAATTTTGTTTACTTGACAATGTTTCAGTTTTAGCTGATTATGGTCCAGAAGTTGTATTTTTCTGAATTACAATCGATTTTAAATTGATGTAATGATAAACGTTTAAACTTGAATCATCCGTCAAGCTACATAATTTCTTTAGCAGGAACAACTATTTGCTTTTCGCTTTAACTGATATAGTAGCAGCAAATGACATTAAAGAAGTTTGTTGTTCTCGCTGGAAGTACTTATGACTGCACTTACGTATATCATACTAAAGTTGTTTTGATGATTGATAACTCCTGGTATCTGACCATCTCCATATTACTTTTTATTGTTTTAAGCATAATTTACTTAATAATAAGTGCGAAAACAAACGTGTATAGTCTTTTTTATAGTTCAACGCGCATTTAGTTATCGTCGCTACCAGAAAAAAAGTATCATAGGCGCCTTTATATAAGTGATAGTCTTGATGGAATTTTTGTAGCACTTCCCAATTCTAGAATCTACCATGATTCTTCTAGGAGCCTGGTGTATAGAACACGGCTTCACTCCAGGGGTGAGCTCACAATTATTTTGCAGCCTATTACCTATGTTTTACGTTCTGCCCAAACTTCTGCGGGTGTTTAAGAAATGGGAAATCGGATGCAATAGACTGTATCATTTAACTGAAACAGTTGTTGTGTGATTGGAATCATTATGAAGCAATTCTGATATTCCGGACATAGGTCAGGATTCGAACCTTGAGCTGCCAATAGGCCTTTCCCATAACTAGGTAGTTTCCCTTGAAAATTACTTGCCCTTTGACGAAGTGCGCATGACCGAGGAATCACTTTCCACTTCCGGGGACGTCCGATGATAAGGGAGACAAGATTACAATAATTTTTATTTTACTAAAATCAAAAGATTTTATTTGAAATTGACAAAAAGACCGTATATACACGTACTTATATAAAAGGGTTAAACTGTCAGATGTCAACTATAAAAAACTATTTCTAAAATGCAGTTAAGGTAATTCTTAATACGAGCGGTATTCCTTCGCTCTTCAATTTAGTTGAATCTTTATGTTAAAGTTTAATTGTCTTAAATTAATGTACTTGTAAAAAGTTAGAATGTCTTAATGTACTTGTAACATTGTTAAAAATTTGATAATTTATCTGCCTCGGGCAATCGTAACCATGACAACTATATGGGATATCTACATCTTATCAGTAATTAAATTTTTCAAACCGCTTACAAAGAATTAATATAGATGGTCAATTATGAAATTAAGCTAAACTAAATTTGACAATGAACTGTTAATGTTTGATACACAATAAATATGACAATTAAAATATCAGTAACAGTAATATCAGTTTTAATAAAATTAACAGAAGATCGTCACTTTTATTAACTACCATATTTCAGATTGGTAGCACTTGTTTTTAACTTTGCATGTCACATACCGAGATCGCTAAATAAATTTCATATATATAATTATTTGTCTTAAATTTCGAATATATTATTATCATTCAATAATATATTAATAATTAACTAAAAACGTGTATGTTGTTGTTTTTTTCCATATAGCTCGCGAATATACATGTACCAAAAAGCGAGCGAATATCATAAGGTTGATCGTCGATAGTTACCAAAAGCTAGCTAGAATAACAGAAAACAACTTTATGGTTGCATTTGTGTTAGTTTTTGAAAACAAATAATGCAATTTTTTTCAAATATTGATGATTTATTACAAAAAATTATTTGAAATTGAGAAAAGAATATTAATATGCGTACATAATATTTAACGATATATGTCACATACCGAAAGCGCCATATTTATATATATACTCTAGCGTGCATCTGTGTTATTTTGTTATAATTCGATAATATATTCATACAAACACCCAAATACATTGAGTTGTTTTGTTTCATATTTTTCGGTCATTACTAATCGAGCGAATATCTGGAAGCGAGCCGCCTAACGATACGGAACAATAGTTAGAATAACCGAAAGCGCCATTATAAGTGCATTTTTCTTAGTTATGATGATATTTTAAAAATATTTTATTAGTTGTCATTATAAAATGAAAAATAATTTAAATGTTGCTTTCCAGACATCTGATATAATTGTAGATCATATGTTTACACGCCTCGTCGCTCTCTTTAACCTCCATTTTGTTTTAGCGTCCCCGGAAGTGAGTCGCCAGTAATCAAGGGATGTAATCCATGTTTTACCACGAACGATAACCTAGTTATGGGAAAGGCCTATAGACCCCCCTCCACCCCCCCCCCCCCTTGGGGAATTTTGAAGGGTATGTTTTTCGAAAAGCCTATACCATTCTACGCATTTTGCAAGTTGTTTGCACTCTGGCGAGTGGGGCGTTTTTCCGTAACGCCTGTTTGAATATGTTACCTTTGAAAAAAAATTGTGTAAGAATGAAATATTTGACAATTGTAAAAGTTCTAAAATAAACCTATTTATTCTACACCAGGAAGCTCTAATCTACATAACTAATGCAATAAAACATCTGTAACCTAAGGTATTGGTCTATAATAGGGATTAAGTTGTGTTACTTAACATAAAAACCTAGTAAAATAAGATATATGAAACATTTCTCACGTGCAGTAGCAAGTAGTTTGTGCTTATAAGTAAAATATAGAAAGATAAATGATAATTCTGGACAAATGTAATACAGGGATATACATAGCCCGTAACGCTATATTGAAATATGTTACCGAAAGAAAAGAAAATGGGAAAACAAGCCATAAATGTATTAGACCTTGAGCTGCCAATAGACCCCTCCCCCCTGGGGGAATTTTGAAGGGTATGTTCTTCTGAAAGCCTATCCCATTCTTCGCATTTTGCAATTTGTTTGATTCCTGGCGAATGGGGCGTTTTACCGTAACGCCTGTTTGAATATGTGACCTTTGAGAAATTTTATGCGTTGAAGAAATAAATGGCAATTATAAAAGTTCTAAAATAAACCTATTTTTTTTTCTACACCAGGAAGATGGGTTTTTAAAATTTTTAATGCAATAAAACATCTGCAACCTAAAGTATAGGTCTATAAATAGTCATTTAGATGTGTTACTAAACATCAAAACCTAGTTTAGAAAGTTGTATGAAACATTTCTTACTTACATTAGCAAGTAATTTCTGTTTTATTTGCTTAATTCATTAATATAATTTAATAAATAAGATTGCAGTATCTAAATGTAATAACGTCACTTCTCGTTTAACGTATGTAAATAAATACATATATTTGTAAATTCCAAAAGCCAAAACATCTGAAAAACAATGGAAAAAGCATCTCAAAGATAGCAAATAAAATATTAATAAATAAAATAAATTATAAAGAAATAAACTCTGAAAGACATATTGTGTGATTTAAAGGTAAACTGTGTTAAACACTTTGTTAATATTATCCATAACTTAAGTTATATATGACTTTAGTATTATGCTATATCATATACTTATGCCTATGGTTAATAAATTTGAAGTTTTTGTGTAATTGTTTTTGTTTAAATACACCTCTTCATTAGTTTTAACGATTAGTTAGCTTTGTATCATAATACAAATAAATACCATATCATAAATCACCATTTTTAAATATGTTATCCAAAAGAAAGTATTTTAGTTACCAACCTTCCTGCACATTATGTATCTTGTATTAAAAAAGGTAATATATATGAAGAATTATGTTACAAAATAGATGAAAAGGGAACTTTGAAAGCCACCGAACACGACAAATATGAAAATACTGCAGGCTCGGTTTGATTGAGCCTGTTCGTTCGCAGTAATGGAATTGCATATTACTGCCCACGCCGCCTAGCCCCGGGTAGAGCGCAACTCAATATTTACACCAAAAAACAGTACAAATTTGATCCATCCCAAACGATGGTATGCATATGGCGGTGAACATGGAACCTTCAATGAGGTATTTTCAGATTAATACCATTCCATGTTCAGCGGCGTATGGTCCCCAGATAAAAAAAATGGGTTTGCCATAAACGAGAAAACAATGGGCGGAACTAAACAGAATAGAATTTTGAAAGGGGATCTTAGAATATAAATCCTGCGTATCACAGACAACGCCAAAGGCAAAATTTAAAAAGCAGGAAGTACATCCTTGGGGGTGATTGGACAATATCCAAAACCTTATTAGATGGTATATTGAAACCATCTATGTTTAAACTGGCCGAAAAATAAAAGCAAAATAAATTTTAGAAGTACTATTAACTAAGTACATAAGTATTGTGCTCAACGACCTTCAAAGGACGTAACTGATGACAGCACTGATTGAATGTACGGGGAGACTTTTTACAGCCGCCACACGGCACAAACAACGCTACTGTGATATTGAAATAGATGAAAAGGGAACTTTGAAAGCCACCGAACACGACAAATATGTAAATACTGCAGGCTGGGTTTGATTGAGCCTGTTCATGGGCAGTAATGGAATTGCATATTACTGCCCACGCCGCCTAGCCCCGGGTTGAGCGCAACTCAATATTTACACCAATAAACAGTACAAATTTGATCCATCCCAAACGATGGTATGCATATGGCGGTGAACATGGAACCTTCAATGAGGTATTTTCAGATTAATACCATTCCATGTTCAGCGGCGTATGGTCCCCAGATAAAAAATAGGTTTGCCCTAAACGAGAAAACAATGGGCGGAACTAAACAGAATAGAATTTTGAAAGGGGATCTTAGAATAAAAATCCTGCGTATCACAAACAACGCCAAAGGCAAAATTTAAAAAGCAGGAAGTATATCCTTGGGGGTGATTGGACAATATCCAAAACCTTATTAGATGGGATATTGTAACCACCTTTGTTTAAACTGGCCGAAATATAAAAACAAAATAAATTTTAGAAGTACTATTAACTAAGTACATAAGTATCGTGCTCAACGACCTTCAAAGGTCGTAACTGATGACAGCACTGATTGAATGTACGGGGAGACTTTTTACAGCCGCCACACGGCACAAACAACGCTACTGTGATATTGAAATAGATAAAAAGAGAACTTTGAAAGCCACCGAACACGACAAATAAGAAAATACTGCTGGCTCGGTTTGATTGAGCCTGTTCATGGGCAGTAATGGAATTGCATATTACTGCCCACGCCGCCTAGCCCCATGTTGAGCGCAACTCAATATTTACACCAATAAACAGTACAAATTTGATCCATCCCAAACGATGGTATGCATATGGCGGTGAACATTGAACCTTCAATGAGGTATTTTCAGATTAATACCATTCCATGTTCAGCGGCGTATGGTCCCCAGATAAAAAAATGGGTTTGCCCTAAACGAGAAAACAATGGGCGGAACTAAACAGAATAGCATTTTGAAAGGGGATCTTAGAATATAAATCCTGCGTATCAAAGACAACGCCAAAGGCAAAATTTAAAAAGGAAATTAGGGTATTGATGCTGGTGATATTAAACAGTAATGTATTTTTAATTTAAATGTAGTTAAACTTTAGAGGTTAACGATCTTTGTACTGCTCAATATGTCTTGAAATAAATGTGTATGATGTTGATGGTTCCTATTAAAATCTTTTTAAATTAACAATAAACCTATCAATATGGCTCAGTGACAACATTGTAATACTGCTTACGTTTGCACTAATCATGTGCTATTTCATCCAGTCTAAAGCTAAGTCCAGATAATCTCGATTGAGACAGATAATATTAATTAGTTCTAACAAAATGTAGAAAAGAAAGAATAAACAAAATTAACAATTTTTATCATGTTATTGTTCTATTTATGTGTTTTGTCATCCTATGATATGTTACCAATTTTTACTTTAATTATCAGCAAACATAATAAGAAAAGAAAAGCAAGAAACTGCAAATAATTAAATAAAATTTTGATAAATATTTTTATATAATATTATATTATGTTAAAGTTGATCTATAACAAATTTAAAAGCTACTTAATTTAAACTTAACACAAATTAGCCGAATAAATTATCTTTTGTTAGAAATGTTTTTAAAAGTAGTTTTATTCATCTAAAATACTAAGGTTCAGTGTAGGATTTGTAAAACATTGAAACAGCATGAGCATTAGATAGCATTTTCTTTACTCAAGTAAAAGAATTTTTACCTAAAAAAATTATTATACGTATATATGTAAGTCAACGTTAACTTGTCTATTAGCTTATCATCACCTGCATTATACAGATTGTCTTTCAAATTAGGATGTTTCTCTTTTACACTTATTTGTCTTTAAGAAAAACAACATTCTACAAAGATCTTAAAATATTCTTAACAAATTCTTAAGCTTTATTTGAACAATTGAGAAATAATGTTTCTTTTAGGACAGTTAATTTTTCTTATTTCACAGGTTTTATTTAACAGCAATGTCAGTTATTATTGCTCTAAAAGACCAGAACTGGTGCTTTCAACCTTGTTTTTAGTAAATATAGTTTATAGAAAGTTCATATTCACATTATGAATGACTCTACGGTAATCTAGATACAAATTACCGGCTAAAACACCTTTAGAAATTTATGTTCATTATTCTAAGTGATCTGTCTAAAAAACATTATTTAAATAATTAAGTAACATATAAGTAATTTTAATTAGTTTTGTTTGTAACAATTTTCAAAGCAATGGTTTTATCTCTTGTCTTTTTACTTTTTGGAACCAATTCTAAAAATTATTTTTTAGAATTAATTCATACATGCATTGTACTTTGTCAATACTGTAACTTCAGAATTATATGTTACGGAGATTTGAAGGTTTAAAAATGGACAAGCTTAAACACTTTAACATTTTAACCACATAACATAATATAACATAGTAAACACTTCTTACTATTACATGTATTATTTTATACTTTAATTTAAAACTATTGCATAGTCTTGATACAGTTTTGTAAATGTGTTCAGTTCTTTGTACAACAATATCAGTTTTAGAGAAAATATTTCATTCAGTCAGTAATATTAATTTAAAAAACGACTAGGAATTTAATTAGAAATCTACACAGGGCTAACAAACATCAGGACAGTGCACAGAGCACACAACGTTATTTTTTTCAAATAGATATCAGCTAACACCATTAAAAATAAATAAAAACAAGGAAATAAGCTTTATTTTAATAAGTAACATATGTTGAAAATATGAAGTCATGCAAGTTTCAAAAACACTTACATTTATAAAGCTCAATAATTTAATTAAACTATATATTGTATGCTTGTTTATTCAAATACATGAATATAATGTTTGAATTAGCGATATGGTAACATATAAGATTATGGAAAAGTTAATACAATTGCCATTGTGATTGTTTTGAAAATCACACTGTTTTATATTGTTTGATCACGCAGTTTTCAAAAACATGTATTATTGCCAAAGTTTGATTACAAATCCAAATCCTACAGGTAAGTTTCTGACTTAAATTTCATCTTTTTCGGGTTATGTATGTTATACATTAAATATGTTACCTAAGTGCAAAAATTTTGAAATAAAAACTACATCAATCAACAGATAATACTTCACCCTTACATAAAAATATAAGTTTTATTAAATCGTATTTGGCATAGAGCAGAATTGGAGATTCAAAATCCATATATTTTTTCTACAAATTTTAGGGGTAACATATTGAAACCTCCGTAACACCCTTATGCCCCACTCGCCAGAGTGCAAACAAACTGCAAAATATCCAGGACATAACAGGCTTTCAGAAAAATCATGTCTACAAAATTCCCTAATGGGGAGAGCAAACATGTTCTTGGCCACCGGCCTAATATGTCTCTTACAGAAAACCAATACCTAAATATAGGCGCATACCCGTCCCTTAAGTAAAAATATAACCCAAAAATAAGCGCATATATGCATACCTAACATGCTCAGTGGTTTAAGTTTAATTAAGCTGGGGGCTAAATCGGCCTTTCAATTAAAGATATTTACAGTATATCTGTATCTGTTACAATGATCAATAAACGGTATTAGCCATACAGGTTTGAACAACTCGCATTGCTATTGCTAAAGTGAACCATTAATTATTTTGTACGAGTACAATGAAAGCAAGTATTATAATTTTCAAGATTTTCAATGTTTGGAAATATTTACGTTGTATTTACGTTAATAATTTTGTGCATACGCAGTTTTGTGTTATACAATCAATAATGGATGAAACTCCAAATATAACCCCCCCCCCCCCCAAAAAAAAAAAAAAAAAAAAAAAAAAAAATACAGCAGAGAAAAAATGGAAATTATACAATTTTACAAAATGTGTCAAAACGAGTATAATGGCAATTTTGAATAAAACCAGAAGTAGGCGTTTTCCAAAACGCCTCCTTATTCAATTTTATGTGTACATACGTATTGGTCTAAACATCAAAATGCAAAGTTTCATGCTTTTATCACAATGTGTAGTATCTTGTCATTTTTTACCGCTAACCGCTCTACTATCATATGGTTAATTACTTTGTTAGCTCGACTATTCGAATAATACTGTATAAGTGGATAATTTCGCTGGCGTAAAAGTTTGCGTTTTCTGTTTTGCCGGCGTTTCGCGTGCGGAAATGTTCGCGAAAAATTGATTTCATGAAGTTCGTAAAAAATACACGTCGTTATATTCACTCTAAATTATTTGGTTGTCAAAAAATTCCATGTAGAAACTGAAAGTAGTCTTCCCAAAACTTGGATTGTTAAATGACAAACTGTGAAAATCGTGATCCGACAAGTCAATTAGCAACCATCAATGAATTGTTTGCCCTTTTAAAAGATTACTCTATTATTAACGATAACCCGGTGTGAAATCTGAACGCAGTGTTTACCTGTTTACGTTGCAGGTGTGCTCAAACTGCGCTTGCCATTTTCGACGTGTTTAAAACATAATGTGCTGGGGAATTGACCTAATAACAATAAACATTAAGCCAATACATGCACGTTGGCTTATGAAGGCCCATGATTTACTTGCGTATCTGCATTTCACCAATGCGGGATACAGTCCTTACCGATGTACATATATACAAATTACATAGACAGTTAATAGTTTTCAAAGGAATTGTCGTTTAGTTTGTACAATTGTGTATAAGTTTTGATATTTGGTATTAATTGTACATTACATGGCTTTTAATCTGTACAGGTATACTATGTAGTCTTGTAATACAATTTAATGATCATAGTGTTTTGTTTTACCATAGTCCGGTATAAGGGTACAATTTTGCTTGTACACAAGCTCTAATTTACGCTGGCTGATAATTTCGCGATTTTAATCAAATCGCGAAATACGCGAACATTACATCCTCGCGAACATTACCACTTATACAGTATGTCGAGCTATTCTACTCACTCTGGCGTCGCCGTCGCCGTCGGCGTCCCGCTTTGGTTAAAGTTTGCGTGCAACCTACCTATATCGTAAAAACTACTCTAGCTACAGCTTTAAAACTTGGCACACTTGTTCATCATCATGTCCCGAGTGTGTATGCCAAGAACCATAACTCTAACTTTCATTTTGATCAAATTATGGCCCTTTTTCAACTTAGAATTTCAGGTTAAAGTTTTCGTGCAAGCTACTGTACAAACTCATAACTTCAATACTACTAATACTACAGCTTTGAAACTTTACACACTTGTTCACCAACATGTCTCGAGTGTGTATGCCAAGAACCATAACTCTAACTTTCATTTTGATCCAATTATGGCCCTTTTTCGACTTAGAATTTTAGTTTAAAGTTTGCGTGTAAGCTACTGTACAAACACATAACTTCAATACTGCTTATACTACAGCTTTGAAACTTGACACACTTGTTCATCATCATGTCCTGAGTGTGTATGCCAAGAACCATAACTCTAACTTTCATTTTGATCAAATTATGGCCCTTTCTCGACTAAGAATTTCAGGTTAAAGTTTGTGTGCAAGCTAGTGTACAAACCCATAACTTCCATACTACTTATACTACAGCTTTGAAACTTGACACACTTGTTCATTATCATATCCCGATTAGGTATGCCAAGAACCATAACTCTAACTTTCATTTTGCTCAAATTATGGCCCTTTTTCGACTTAGAATTTTAGGTTAAAGTTTGCGTGCAAGCTAGTTTCTTTAATACTTCTTGTACTATAGCTTTGAAACTTTCAACACTTGTTTACCATCATGACCCTGACTATGTATGCCAAGAACCATAACTCTTTCTTTAATTTTTATGCCCCCGCGGAAGGGCATATAGTGTTCACCCTGGCTGTGTGTGTGTCAGTGTGTCAGTGTGTATGTTCGAAAATCGTGTCCGCTCTGTAGCTTTGTCATTTCTTATTGGATTTTAAAATAACTTAGTATGAGTGTTCACCATATCAAGACGGTGTGTCGCGTACAGTACCCATGCCTGTAGGTCCAAGGTCAAGGTCACTGTTACTAAAATATAATTTTCTTTTCCGGGCTGTAACTTCCTTATGAATGGAGGGATTTCAAAATAACTTGGCACAAATGTTTACCATGATAAGGCGGTGTGTCGCGTACAACAACCATGCATGTAGGTCCAAGGTCAAGGTCACTGTTACTAAAAATAGAATTTTGTTGGAAAAATCATTTCTGCTCTGTAACTTTGTTATTTCTTATTGGATTTTAAAATAACTTGGTATGAATGTTCACCATATCAAGACGGTGTGTCGCGTACAATATCCATGCTTGTAGGTCCAAGGTCAAGGTCACTGTTACTAAAAATAGAATTTTCTTGTCCGGCTGTAACTTCCTTATGAATGGAGGGATTTCAAAATAACTTGGCACAAATGTTCACCATGATACGTCGGTGTGTCGCGTACAACACCCATGCATGTAGGTCCAAGGTCAAGGTCACTGTTACTAAAAATAGAATTTTTTTGGAAAAATTTTGTCCGCTCTGTAACTTTCGTATTTCTTGTTGGATTTTAAAATAACTTGGTATGAATGTTCACCATATCAAGACGGTGTGTCGCGTACAGTACAAATGCCTGTAGGTCCAAGGTCAAGGTCACTGTTACTAAAATATAATTTTCTTGTCCGGGCTGTAACTTCCTTATGAATGGAGGGCTTTCAAAATAACTTGGCACAAATGTTCACCATGATAAGGCGGTGTGTCGCGTACAACACCCATGCCTGAATTTCCAACGTCAAGGTCACTGTTACTAAAAATAGAATTTTCTTGGAAAAATCTTGTCCGCTCTGTAACTTTGTTATTTCTTATTGGATTAAAAAATAACTTGGTATGAATGTTCACCATATCAAAGGGTGTGTTGCGTACAATACCCATGCCTGTAGGTCCAAGGTCAAGGTCACTGTTACTAAAAATAAAATTTTCTTGTCCGGGCTGTAACTTCCTTATGAATGGAGGGATTTAAAAATAACTTGGCACAGATGTTCACCATGATGAGGCGGTGTGTCGCGTACAACACCCATGCCTGAAGTTCCAAGGTCAAGGTCACTGTTACTAAAAATAGAATTTTGTTGGAAAAATCTTGTCCGCTCTGTAACTTTCGTATTTCTTGTTGGATTTTAAAATAACTTGGTATGAATGTTCACCATATCAAGACGGTGTGTCGCGTACAGTACAAATGCCTGTAGGTCCAAGGTCAATGTCACTGTTACTAAAAATAGAATTTTCTTGTCCGAGCTGTAACTTCCTTATGAATGGAGGGATTTCAAAATAACTTGGCTCAAATGTTCACCATGATAAGGCGGTGTGTCGCGTACAACACCTATGCCTGTAGGTCCAAGGTCAAGGTCACTGTTACAAAAAATAGAATTTTGTTGGAAAAATCTTGTCCGCTCTGTAACTTTGTTATTTCTTATTGGATTTAAAAATAACTTGGTATGAATATTCACCATATCAAAGGGTGTGTTGCGTACAATACCCATGCCTGTAGGTCCAAGGTCAAGGTCACTGTTACTAAAAATAAAATTTTCTTGTCCGGGCTGTAACTTCCTTATGAATGGAGGGATTTAAAAATAACTTGGCACAGATGTTCACCATGATAAGGCGGTGTGTCGCGTACAACACCCATGCCTGAAGTTCCAAGGTCAAGGTCACTGTTACTAAAAATAGAATTTTGTTGGAAAAATCTTGTCCGCTCTGTAACTTTGTTATTTCTGATTGGATTTTAAAATAACTTGGTATGAATGTTCACCATATCAAGACAGTGTGTCGCGTACAATACCCATGCCTGTAGGTCCATGGTCAAGGTCACTGTTACTAAAAATATAATGTTCTTGTCCGGGCTGTAACTTCCTTAGGAATGAAGGATTTCAAAATAACTTGGCACAAATGTTCACCATGATAAGGCGGTGTGACGTGTATAGCACCCTTGACTGTAGGTCCAAGGTCAAGGTCTCTGTTACTTAACATAGAATTTTGTTGGAAAAATCTTGTCCGCTCTGTAACTTTGTTATTTATTATTGGATTTAGAAATAACTTGGTATGAATGTTCACAATATCACGACGGTGTGTCTCGTACAATACCCTTGCCTGTAGGTCCAAGGTCAAAGTCACTGTTACTAAAAATAGATTTTGTTTGTCCGGGCTGAAACTTCCTTATGAATGGAGGGATTTCAAAATAACTTGGCACAAATGTTCACCATGATAAGTCGGTGTGTCGCGTACAACACCCATGCCTAAAGGTCAAAGGTCAAGGTCAGTGTTACTAAAAATAGAATTTTGTAATAAAAACCTTTTCTGCTCTGTTTCTTTGTTATTTCTTTTTGGATTTTAAAATAACTTGCTATAAATGTTCATTATATCAAGACGATGTGTTGTTTACTATACCAATGCCTGTAGGTCCAAGGTCTAGGTCACTGTTACAAAAAATTTAAATTTCTTGTACTGGTTATAACTTCGTTAATAACAGAGTGATTTCAAAATAATTTGATGCAAATTTTCTCCATGACAAGGCGTTGTGTTGTGTACAATTCCCATGCCTGTAGGTCCTAGGTCAAGGTCACTATTACTAAAACCAAAATTTTCTTTTCTGGGCTGTGAGTTTGTTATTACTTATTGGATTTTAAAATAACTTGGTATAAATGTTCACCATGACAAACATGCATAGCGGGGGCATCCGTGTCCTATGGACACATTTCTTGTTTTATCAAATTATGGCCCTTTTTTAACTTAGAATGTCTGGTTAAAGTTTGCGTGCAAGCTAGTTACTTTCATGCTTCTTGTACCATAGCTTGTTCCTGATATGCATATGTTGCTTTTTTTTTTAAACTAAAGACACTTGTTCACCATCATGACCCTGACTATGTATGCCAAGAACCGTAACTCTTTCTTAGATTTTTATCTAATTATTGCCCTTTGGTACGTAGAATGTCAGGTTAAAGTTTGCGTGCAAGCTAGTTACTTTCATACTTCTTGTACTATAGCTTTTGAAAGTTGTTTACTATCATGACCCTGACCATGTATGCCAAGAACCATAACTCTTCCTTTGTTTTTTTATCAAAGTATTGCCCTTTTTAGACTTAGAAATTAGGGTTAAAGTTTGCATGCAAGCTGGTGAAACATCATAACTTTCGTTCCATAACTTTCATTCCACCACCTTCCCCCACCCACCAACCCACCCACCACCAACACCCACCACCATCACCATCCACCACCACCCACCACCACCACCCGCCCACCATCACCCACCACCAACCATCACAAGCTATAACCACCCACCACCACCACCCACCACCACCCACCCACCACCACCACCACCCACCACCCACCATATCCACCACCCACCACCACCACCCATCACCACCACCACCCACCTACCCACCTACCACCACCCACCCACCACCACCACCCACCACTACCAACCACCACCACTCACCACCCACCACCACCCACCCACCCACCCACCCACCCACCCACCCACCCACCCACCACCACCCACCCACCACCACCACCAACCACCACCACTCACCACCTCCACCAACCACCACCACCCACCACCAACACCCCCCATCACAACCACCACCACCCATCAACGCCAACCACCACCACCCACCACATCCACCATCCACCACCACCACCACGTAAAATTTATTGATTTCATATTTTGGATTATGAAACTTTTGTTCATGTGTGTGTTGGGTGTCATAAACTCCTGAATCACTCTCCAGTTTAAATGAAGCCCAGTTTAAAATGTGCTTAAATACGTCTGACTTCGAATAGTCGAGCTTGCAGTCGTTTCCGACTGGCTCTTGTTTCGTTTATAATTTTCGTTGAATACTACTTGGATAATCCAAGTAGAATATATTATAAAGTGTTTATCTGTTGCTATATGGTTCCATAGCTTTTTAGTGGAGCTTATTGCATTTAATTTGTTTTATGTTGACTTTTGGGTAGAACAGGAGAGAGGTGAACCTCTAGTGGTTTCATAATATTGTCACTGAAACTTTACAACGATATTTAAGATTACTTCATATTGGCGGATTCCCCTTGTTGACAATTAAATATAAATTGATTGTCATAACTGTTTGAGATAAGCATTTGCAATATTTTCCTACTGGCTTAAGTAGAAAAAAATCTATAATTGAGGATGAGATTATTCTTAGCCATTCTTTAATTCATAAAATGTGCTGTGTGGAGGCCTAATACGCTGCCTCGTGCCTGCATTCTAAACTGTAATTGGTAAAACTTCCAATTGTGTACGTACTCTGCTCGTTCAGTTTCCACATATTTCCGTTTCCCCCATACCCACTGAAATGTGTATACTAACCAAAAAGGCAAACTTTGCAATACGAAATTAATGTGCGTTGTTGATTATTCTTTTGTTAATTTCAGGAATTATAGATGACAGGAAGTTACCATTTACTTCAGGCCAAACTCTGAGTATCAACGAATCTAATTACGATGATTATCAAGAAAACATTATACTGAAGTATGGAGCAAAAACTACTTTTAGACGAGGCGTGCTAGAAGCTTTTGATCTTCCGACAGATGTGATGGTCCATGGAAAGCTAACTGCTTTTAATAATCAAATTCTGATCAATTCGAGAACAACCTATGGTAAATTTGCAGAAAAAGGAGATTCAGGTTCACTTGTTTTCATTTTGGATAACGGACATTCATTTGCCATAGGTATTGTGATGGCGGTTACAGATGATGGTGACGCATATTGTAATCCAATTAGTAAGGTTCTTGAAGTCTTTGAATGCGAGTCGTTAAAATCGTTTATTCCCAAGAGTCCTGCAGTATCGAGGAAAGCTGCCGAAAAAGTTAAATTTGATAAAGATAGCTCGGTAGATCTTGTCAGGAAAGAAAATAGCAATAATGATGCACCATTCGATGATCAATATAGAAACAATGCAGAAGACTGCTTTGATTTTCAAGGTGCGAGACCAAAATCAACGTGTAAAGCTCCAAAAGTAGTTACCAACAATTATACATCACAGCAAATTACAGAATTAACTGAAAAAAATTCTAACCAGAGGACTAGTTCGCCCGAAACACCCACAGTTAAGTCACGAGAAAGGTTCAAGAAGATCAATGAGGGAACAAAGTCTTCAGGATCAACCAATACATTAAAAGTACTTTCAAAAAGATCCACATCCTATAAAACTGGCGTCAATATGACGTCATCCCGTCTTGAAAACAACGATGTGCTGAAGAAGGCAGATTTGAACAAATCGATTGATAACGACGATGAGACAATGTAATATTTGAATTTTCTTGCATACCAGATCAGGTCATCCGGTGTTTTCACCCCTAGTGTAGGAAATTTCGATCCTACACACCCATGTAGAATGAGCCACGTGAGTGACGTCACGTCTTCAAGTATCTGACGTCATATATTCAAGTTAGTGACGTCATTTATAAAAAAGGTTTTCGTTTACGTCAATTTTTCAGCATAAGGAAAATAAGTTAGTTTGTATACTTACACAGAAATGTTATAAATAATAAAAGGTATGCAAAAAAAAGTATCTTGCATGAGACATTCGATAAAGATAGAAAAATCTGTCACCTCTGGTGAACTGTTTTTGGCGGGAACTCGGCAGAGCCTCGTTCCCGCAAAACAGTTAACCCTCGGTGACAAAGTTTTCCATCTTCACATCACACTCGTGCATGATACTTATAATCTGTATTAGTAAAAGAGTATGTCCACCGATTTGTCGGAGAAACAGCGCGATCTCAAGCTAGATCTACTATGTTCTGTGTCACCGAAGTTCTCATGTGAGTTTCTCAAATTGGAAAAAAAAATAACCGGAAAACAGGAAAGATTTTAAATAGAAATTAATGCTACAAATAAAATTTTATATATTTTACAAACTATTGACGCTTGCTTAAAGTTTATTTTTTCCTTTCTTGGTAGAGTTTATAATTTTCGAGTATTCTTTAGGGTTGTTAGATTTCAGATTTCGCAAATCGTCTGTGTTCTGGCTTTTATATCTTCCAACAGCTTTTTATGGTATTTTATATTTGTAATAATGTCTTTAAGTATCTTTCTGTTATGATTATTTTTTTATCTATTAGATCTAGATCTATAGTTTTCTTATACAAATAAATACTAATGTTGAGGTCGATATGTAGTTTTTCGGACCTGGGTAGTGTGATATCGACCGAGGACGTATAACATTGGCTGTACATTAAAATAGTCTATTGTACATTTTCCTTTACAAATTGTTTTTGGATTTGCTCCATCAGTACCAATTTCTTCATTTTTTTATGAAAATTTCATTTGTTTTTAAACAAAATTCAAATAAGTTATTTCAATATTAATTAATTTCTTTACCGATTGATTTCCTGTCTAGTGGTTTATTTGCATCAGAGTGTTTAAAACCTCATTTTGATCATAAATTAGGTCATCATTTCCTATCATATGTAAAATAAAGTGATTATGCTCGTACTTCAATATTTCATTTTGTAGTTCAAGATATGGATACGGATTTGCATATTTGCTTCTGATTAGTGGGATATAGACCACCCCAAAGATCAATTGCTTTTTCATATCATTTTTTTTAAATATCTAATGTGAAAAACAGAAGTTTTGAGTCTGTTTATAAGATTTGGACATATAGGTAGTATTTTTCTTTAATTAATATTGAAATGCCTCCTGATCTGTATCTACTCTATCTTTTTTAATATATATGTAAAGAAGCGATTTTCTGATCACATATGTTTTCTCATTAGGACTGTTTTAGAAATTAATTATTTTCAATTTTATAATGTTTATTTTATTGAACGAATGGGTACTGCAATGGGCAGCCCCATGGCACCATTGAATACATCATTATTTATAGGAAAGCTTGAGAAAGACATTTTGAGAACTGTCAAACCTACTGTTTGATATAGATTTTAGGTCACGATATTTTTATGATATTGGGTGGTTCTTCAAAAGATTTAAAAGATTTCTTGATTGACAGATTATTAAAACGCTTTTTATCCAAATATTCAATTCACGTACACTATTTCAGAACATTTGGTTTCTTTTCTGGATGTAATAATACGAAAAGGTATTGATCTAGAAGAGGGAACAAATGTATTAAATTTGTGTAAACCAAATAAATGATCATTAACACATGGGTTAAACATCGAGTCTTCCAAAATCATCTAAAGATGGTATCCGTTTTAGCCTGCTAAACGATACCGACGCACAACAAGTAACGATGAAGATTTCAAGAAGTGTAATCATGTATTACGTTAATTCTTTCTAGTCTGAGAAAGAAATTATGCAAAAAATGTAACACTGCTTTTGAAAAAGTATCATAAATGTCTCAGGAAGACGCAATCCGAACTTTTGAACGGAAAAATGAAAAAGTAATTCCATTTACTATCTTTTATAATCCTTCTGTACCTGATATTGGTCACATTATTAACTACTGTCGTTTGCTTGATTTATAAAAAAAACACGCGAATTTCAAATGTCAAAAGTGTTTGCAACCAATTCAAACCCTTGGTGGCAAATATAGACGACCAAACCATTTACAGGACTATTTTGTAAGTTCTCAATATTTAAATAATACATATATTATTTTCTCAACTAAAAAATGTAACCGGAGTAGGTGCACACACTGCGCCAATATTATTGTTAACTTGTCTTTTTCAAGTCATGCGTCTGGAGTCATTGTAATGCTGATTGTACAACTAAAACATGCTATATATTTTTTCAGTTGTAAACGTTGAAACCAACAATATGTTGGACAAACAAATCAACCAGTATCAATGCAAATGAATAGCCACAGATTCGAAATTCGCAATTTTTCTGATCAAAATTGTTTAACTAATGTAGCGACACATTTAAATACTGACAATAAGTCTACAGAAGGTTTTACATGGATGCCAATTGATATTATAAAAATGATGTAGACACATTATGAGCTAAAAACTGTACACTAATACTTTCGTTTAATTGCGAAAGTTCTTTTTGATACTAGTTGATTTTAAATGCATCATTTAATAATATCGTAATTTCCTATTACCTTTTTTGTGTCTCTCAGAACAGAACTGAACAGAACACATCTTTTATTGCAATCAGGTTCAAATACATTGAACAACACGATATATAAGTTTTACAAATATGTGGGGAAGATGGAAGAGCAATTTCTGATGAGTGGTAATATTGTTTGTTCGGGAAAGACATTGTTACATTACTACAAAAAAAAATTTGCTAAAACAAAACTCGAAACATATGGATCGCTTTGTACGTCGGTCCGTCCGTCCGTCCGTCACGAAAACTTAACGTTGGCTATAACTTTGCCATTTCTTAATATGTCTTCATGAAACTTTCAAACTATATTGCTTTATGATAGCACGCTCGTGATGATCCCAAATCTTTAGGTCAAAGTCACATTTGATGGAGTTATGCCCCGTTTTGAACTTGCATTTTTATTCCGACATAGTACCAGAGGTTCAACTGAACACTCATCTA
Source organism: Corbicula japonica (assembly GCA_038501625.1). Lineage (NCBI taxonomy): Eukaryota > Metazoa > Mollusca > Bivalvia > Venerida > Cyrenidae > Corbicula > Corbicula japonica. The sequence continues at coordinate 157,712 of JAZAYU010000609.1, forward strand.
GTTTCATAAATTTATAATTATACATCTATAGGAAGTTATGTATCTTTTAATGATTCGATATTATCTTGATTTTTGGTGTCATATAATTGTTTTAAAAATACATTTTATTTTTACTCTTATTGCCGTGGTATCCTTATGTTTTTGGGCGTATTTTGATTTTTTTGCGAATTTTACTCACGTCAATTTGCATGTGTTGAAATTCTCTCATAATTAAACTTATTAAAACGTAATAAATATATAACAAATAAATGCCCGCAGTAATATTCATAAATGTGAAATTTAGTTATACCACAGAAAATGATTAAATAAGAAATTTAAAATATATAAATTTTCTGCTATAAGGCGTTACGCTCATTAAACGTTGACGAAACGTCCGTTTTTAATTTTCTGATTTATTACCCTGATGCAGATGTTGTATACATCTACTTGAAATTTATCCGTGTTTGTAATTGTTTTTACTTCTTCTTGTTCTTTTATTTGAAATACAGAGAAACCTGGTACATAAATACTGTCAGGGTAATCTTACTTACTTTCTTTCACACCAACAATGTCAAATTTATTTATTAATTCTGTTGTGCTGTTTCAATATACTTGGACACAGAGGTAAAACTGGTTTGTCCCTAAAAAAGACACAAAGAGTTTTCTTTTCAAATATATTGTTTTAATGTTATTTACTGTGTGGAATCCAAATTGAACGTGATTCCTACTGGCAAGGAACTGCTAAATTAATTGTTGCACTGCAACTTATAACCATTCAAAATAATTGTAACAAAAATCTAAAAGATTAATTAAAATTATGACCAATCAAAATTAACCCCGAAATCCTGAGGAAAAAGTTCAGCCCCTGGACCGAATCCACAAGCGTGTGTCATAATCGCGTCTTAGGATGACATTTATGGTTTCAAAGGCCGAAATCTTCATAAGTAATTAAGTAACGAGATTATCTTTAATAATTTATCTGTCTGACATCTAAAAGTTTCTTTGTTCAATAAAGGTTTAAGCCACAGACTTAATTAGATTTTGATCTGTGTTTAACTTATGATGTTTGTCATGAATTCTGTCATCAAAATACCTTTACGAAAATTAAAATGCAAAAACATTTAAGTTATATTTTTTAACTTAAACTCGAAATACAATATACGTTACGAAAACAAAAAAATACCAAAAATGTAGTGCATAACAATTCTATAATATCATGATAGTTTCAGCTTTACCACAAACACTTATAATAAAATATACTCAACTCAGTGATTAAAGTTTTTTTGTTTGACACGTGTGTTACGAGAGGTGCCCAACTTCTATTTGAACAAAAAGAAAACATCAACAGTTTCACACATGAACCGCATTTTTTGTACCAAATGCTCAATGTGAGACCCATGACAGTTGTATATCATCCTACAACGCTTTGGCCATGATTTTAATCACAGGCGGCTTTTTCCCCCTCTGAAAAGAGTCTTGGAACATCTTTTTCCAAAAATGGCTTAAGCACTTTGTTAATATAGAAGTCAGAATTCACTTTTGTACCTTTATCTATAATACGAATTTCCGTCTTTCCTCTATACGAAACACCAGCCCATGCCATGAAGCCGCTGGCAAAAGCATCGCGTTTTACACACTTCAGTTTGTCACCAAGATTTTCACCCTTTCTAACATAGCAGACCTTTCCACGTCCATAACTTCCGCCGAAGTAAAATATAACCTCGTCAGAAGTGACAGTTTTTCCACCCGTTGCACTTAAGTTTCAGATACAACTTCCAAGATCTTGCTCTACGCTTCTTAATTTGCGCTATGTTAAGTTGATGAACTTTGCACTTTTTTCGTAATTTTGCTTTCAGAATTTTATTGATAATGTTGTATATAGTTCCCTTGGACACTCCCAATTTTGAAGCCATTTCTCTTTGAGTAGGCGGGTTCCCTTTGGCGATCATACGACCAACTTTCTGTATGACGTCAGTTGAAGCTGCCATGGGTCGTTTTTAAATGTTCCACCGGTAACATTAGGAGAAATCGCACTGCGTTGTAATCCTAATCCGTAGCGAATATTCTTTATGGAGCCCAAAGAAATGGTATAACCCATGGTTTTAAGCTCTTTCTGAATACTTCTGTAGCTGTGGTTAGTCCTCAAAAGTCCTAAAACTATACCCTCCACTTTGTCATTATTTTTTTACGTACCATGTTGATACTTAATTTAAAATATGTGAACATGAATGTATAGGCTAGCCACACACCCGATAACACACTAAAAAATCGGCTAACTCGTGCATGTACTTTACAGTGCACGGGTTTCTTTTGTTCAAATATAAGTTGGGCACCTCTCGTAGTGTTGTTCTCTTGCCTATCATATTGATATGTTTCATCTTGGTTTTTTCCCTCTTTGTCTGTTGCCATTTTTTCAATTGATCGTTCTTGATTCACTGTGTCTGTGTTACTAACAACAATTATGTTTTGAGTTGTTTCTTTTGGTTTTTAATTTGCACATGGTTCTTTATCATCAGGTGATATGACCTGCCTTTTACCATTTTTTAATATTAAATATAAAGGTCTGTAAACAAGCGATCTATGCGATTTAAGGACGTGAACAAAGCAAGGTCTGTTTTATGTTGCAATGGTCAAAAAACTCTTTGGAACTTTGTAGCGAGGAACGAATATACAATTTTAAAAATATATGCTTTTTTTACGTTTAATCAGGAAGACCATTCCTAGACCATTCCTAGGTGAATACAGTATGATCGTCGGCGAAGCTTCTTACAGAACTCGATCCCATTGATATCTAAAAGAATCCGGCAACCCATTGCCACTATGTTTGTGCAGTTGTTGTGAATGTTCTCAGAAGTTACCGAAACATTGGCGAATTTGCGATAACCATCGTTTAAAGTTTATATGGGAGATCAGCATAGGCTATATCTGTATGTGATATATGCATTTTCAAAGAAATGCGAGACGATATACTAACAACAGTACCCACTTCCCTCCAGAAAAAGCGGTCTATCCATGCATTCTCCTCCTGTGACCTATAGTGAACGATTGGACTCGGTGTAATGGTTAAGCTTAATTAAGAATATTTTTACAATCAGGCACCGGTCGAAAAAGCAATAGCTGTATCACTGCCAATATTACTTTTTTATTTTGACACAAACGATTTTTGTCCTACCTGCTAAAAGAACTAAATGAAAAAATACGCAAGCCGGGAGTTTTTTCGTTGGCAGGTGAATGGACAACTGAACAAGGCGAAGTTCAGAGAAATGGATCAAAACAGTGCATGTTTTAAGCCGGAATTTGATATTGAGGAGTCTCCCAAATGTTACATTTTATTTCTTCAATTGATTGCGTGTCGGACATGTGTTTATATGTTCATATTAGTCAGGGGAAGACGACGGCGATGTTTTATGTTTAGTTGGGGAAAAAAGTCAACTGCACTTTATCATTTATTTTTCAGAACTGCACTTTACCATAAGGGATATTTGCTAATTTTCCTGCGCAATAGTGTTTTACTTGACAAAACATGTGTCTTGGGACATGAAATTTAAAATGGAATTCAATTTTTAGTGTGATTACAGACAAAACTACCTTGGCGAAAAACATACAAAATGACAAATTTCCCTGCACTTTACCCTGAAAAGTCTTGCTTATTTCTCACCTATTCAGTTTCCATGACCGAGGTAACTTCTGTTCCACTAAGAGTTTATATTCCATAGGTACCAAAAAGATTCGGAAAAATGTGTAGCAGGTTCATAGCTATATCTCAATTTTAAAAGTTATTTATTAAATGAGTAAACGTAAAAACTTACCAATTTTCAGCCAAAATGGCGGACTTTTGTTTACAAAATGCATGGTAAGGTGCAGTTTGATTGCCCACCCTGAGAACTCAATTAACAAAATGTTGAAGCAGATCTTCTGAAAAAAAAAATTAGTTGTGATTGAAAAACGGTGTACTATCAACAACTTAATGTATGGTTATTGGTACAAGACAAAAACTGAAAAAGTCAGCCCCACTTCATCTCACAGTATCCGAAAAATACATTCAGAATGTTAAAAACCGAAAAAAACTTTTCGGGTATAAATAGAAAATAGTATGTCTTGGAAAACTCAGACAAACAAAATGTTTTTGAAACTTAACTCTGAGATTGCATTTTTAGAAGAGGTTCATATTATCTCACAAATGACACAAAAATTGCATATTGCAATGCTTACATTTTGTCGACTTTTGATTATTCTTGTACTGTCTGGGGTAAATGAAAAAAAAGTGACATATGCATATATCAGGAATTGTCAAAGCCAGCAGAAACAGCCTCCCCACACAGCAAAAATGTAGAGAGGAAAAGAAAGCATGGTATTTAAATAATCAGTTTCACAATGGACGCCACAAAACAAATGTGAGAACCCGAGGGGTTACCGCCTTTAAACGATCAGTGGCAAAACAATTTGCCAATGGGGGTTCAAACCAGGTTCTAGGGTGCACCAACCTCACACTTGTCCCAGCAGGTTCTCATATCACAAAACAAGCACAAGTTGTCTTATTGAAATAACTCCAAGCCACCCATGTTGCATGCAAATCACACACATATAAAACATAAGAAGCTAATAGCAGTGAAAAGCCAAAGGGACGTGTATTCAATGACCTTAAGGAGACCAGAGCACCTGGAGTCAAATCAGCAAGAACGCGATGACTGACAGGGATAAAAGAAACAAACCGAGCTTTTTGGTTCTTTAAAAAAAAAGATTTCCCTATAAACCTTCATAAACTTTTAAATCCCTGCCACCGTCGTGCAACCAAAGAGGTAAGCACGATGATCACTGTAGATGGGTTAACAGTCAGGCCTGCAGAGCGCTGCAGAATATCATGTTGTTAACCTTTCTTTGTGAATTTATTGATTACAGGTGTTTACGAATAACCGTTAGAAATGAACACTGACTGTTATTTTCAAGTTGATAAATTAAATTTCCATTTAAAAAAACTGGCTGTGAAAAACCTTGTTACAAAAGTGATTTTAAACTTCACCTGTATTATCTTGAATTAAATCTGGGTATCTGGGTATCGGCGATAAAACTTTCAAAAGGTTTTCTTAATTTGTGATACAGATAACCTTGTTTTCAAAAATTTTCTATTGTGCAAAGATTACGTTTATTGAAATCAATAACATCATTGAACATAGGAACATCGCCATCTAAAAACGGAAAAGTCACTATATTAAAATTAAAATCATCTCTTTTATCAAGTATTTTAGTGGTGACGTATCCATTTTGAATAAAAAGATTAGGATCAAGAAAATTAGCTTGCTTATCTGATGTGTTTGCTTAATTCAGTTTAGTTCATTAGGATAAATTTTATTAACCAGAGGTGGAAAATGGTTATTATCCATTTTCAACAAATCATCAAGGTACCTGGAGGTGTTGTTAAAGGATGTAATTATGTCTAGAAAGGAGATAACATAAAATCTCTTTCATAACAGTATAAAAATTTTTCAAGAAAAGCAAACAAGCTGCGAGATATAAACCCCGTAGGATGTTGCATGAGGAACATCGGCGTCTAAACGGAGGTTCGGTAGAAAGAGACAACATAAATATCTTTTATGACAGTATAAAACAGATCAGCAACAAGGGGTGCACAATTAGTACCCAGGCTGGGATTAATAAATTAGTAAATATTCAGAAAGGAGCTGCTCGTATTTTTTCACGCAAAACTTACAGAACACCGTCATCCTCTCTTTTCAAAGAAGTGAAGAGGGTTTATTCCAATAAAGATTTTAATATCACGCGACACTTCTGGTTTTCAAATCCATCAACAATCAAACCTAGCTATATATCTGACTTGCTGAAATTCTATACAAATAATAACAATGCCATGCAACAGCTGCCCTGTACCTAGTGTTATGTACCCTGTGGCAGATCTCAAGATAGCGACCAAACAAGAAGGAAAAGTGCATGTGCATGCGTTGTGTTGTTTCCAAGTTGTATTCATATTGTTCGAAAAAGAAAGGTAAACTTGGTTCATTTGATGAAAATTTGTTGTTGATTCAGCAATGATTTGCTTCCTTTACGGCCAGCGTATCCGTTTGACACTGTAATTGATAGAAATAATGACCTTGTTTGCTTTTTCAAAATTGAAGCGGGAACGACTACTGTTTTTTTTTCAATTTATTTTCTGACAACTGTTTTGTTATAATAATATGTGATATCCCATTAAAGCACCTTTAAATACCTATCTTGTGGTATAACTTTTATTTGGAAATAATATTTTTTTAAAGAAAATGCGATTCGAACAAATTGTTGTTGTTACCCTGTACAATGCATTTCGGAATATAGGAGGGTGCCTTGTATAACTGTATGATTATTGAAGAAAAAGATACCATGCATGATCTACGTTTTTATGAAAACGGCTATCCCGTAGAACTCTTTTCTTCTTCTTTATCATTTTACAGCATTATTATAAATAATTTGCCACAACGATGCAGGTTCTAGGGTGCACCTACCTCACACTTGCCCCAACAGGCATGTACTTGGAGATAATTGTTTTAAACTAAGTGCCCATTGTTAATTATAGTCGAGTGAGTCTTATCGAAAATATTTACGTGGTGCATATTGCTTTTAGAAAAGGGACAACTATTTTTTATGTTGACTTATGTCATTATCTAATACCAGGATCTAGGTTAAACTATTTTTGGGGAATCAAAAATCATGGTATAATTTTGATAATAAATGAACCAGAAAATTAAATCCTTTTTGTTTCAGTACCCATAAAAGCAAAAAACAAAAACAAAAAAAAACTCGCAATTGATTCTCTCTAATCACTAATTTACTGACAAGGGCAGTGAATCAGTCTAAGCAGTATCCATTTCGCAATTACTACATACCTTCCATCGGTGATTCATTTCCGGGGAAGCATTCTTGATTTTAATCAGGTTCCCTTGGGTAATACCGTACCGTTGTTTACTATACGGATATTACCCCATATATAAATAGAACATGGTACCCGTTCATCTTGATTTCGTCAGCTCGATTGGACAAATATCAGAAGAATAGTGGAAAACAAAGTGGTATATTCTGTTTGTTGCTTCAGATTAAATATATATTTTGTAACTGTTCCTAATTACTGATCAAAGTTATTGACTGTCATTTGTCCAATCTTCCTAATTCCAATGTGTTCATCTTACTTAAGTTTTAAACAGTTAAAGATGAATTTTTATCTACATCAAACACAAAATCTAACAACACAAAACACTATTTATCCTCGATTGCCGGAAAATGTATTTTATTACATGACAACAGACAGACTATTGGCACAGTTCTTGGAATATAGCATCAACCTAGGGTCCATCAACCTATTGCTGAAAACCACATGGGCTTTGAGAGATGGACCCCATTTTCTCCAAAAGTTATATAAACTGGCTGCCCCCACAGCCACCCTACCCCATCCAAAATAATTTGAGGATCAAGATTAGATAAACAAGTTGTTTTGTTTTGATAGACTGGGACCATAATCAGTCTATTCAAACCAAATTTACTATCAAATAGTGAAATACCGAGTTCTCTGAAAATTCGTGTCCCGAATGTATAGGCCATGAAAGTGTCATAACAAAACATTTGTAAAGCCAAATGTAAACACAGCTTTTAAAAAGTCAGCATCTCAAATATTTCACTAATCTTACCAAATTTAGTAAACATTTTAAGAGCTGGTCTGCCGGACCACCATAAAAGTCCATAATTAGTTGCCCGGGGTGGTAATTATATCAAGTTGCCAAATAAACCAAATATCTCACTGCAAAAAACGATGTTCGCTAATCATCTGATTATCAGCGAATCGTATGATTTAGCTCCTCCTATGTGTCAATAAATTGTCCAATCAACGCAAATCCTGGTTTAATTTAAAAGCCTATGTACATGTACTACAACAATCGGTACTGCGAGATTATGCTACAGCAGGGCTTTTTTTCACCATTTTGGGAATATTACCCATACCCCTGGAATTGTGAAATTTATCGTCGTTTTGCCAGAAATTAGTATTTTTTTTTAGCATCATTGAGGAATAAGAAGTGTTACTGCTATCTGTTTTTTTTTAATAATTGCCATCCAGACATGGGGCGAATTATTTTTAAAAGTAATGCATTAAATTAGCATTATTTGTCAAATTTGTGCATTAAATTAAATTAGCATTACTACATTTTGAGAAAGTAATGCATTAAATTAGCATTATATCAAAAAGTAATGCATTAAATTAATCATTATTTTATTCACAAGTGAACTGACAATAAAAGTCAACAATCAGTATAATATTATGTACAAAAGGGACATTTAGCTCCTCTATGTGTCAATAAATTGTCCAATCAACGCGAATCCTGGTTTAATTTAAAAGCCTATGTACATGTACTACAACAATCGGTACTGCGAGATTATGCTACAGCAGGGCTTTTTTTCACCATTTTGGGAATATTACCCATACCCCTGGAATTGGGAAATTTATCGTCGTTTTGCCAGAAATTAGTATTTTTTTAGCATCATTGAGGAATAAGAAGTGTTACTGCTATCTGTTTTTTAATAATTGCCATCCAGACATGGGGCGAATTATTTTTAAAAGTAATGCATTAAATTAGCATTATTTGTCAAATTTGTGCATTAAATTAAATTAGCATTACTACATTTTGAGAAAGTAATGCATTAAATTAGCATTATATCAAAAAGTAATGCATTAAATTAATCATTATTTTATTCACAAGTGAACTGACAATAAAAGTCAACAATCAGTATAATATTATGTACAAAAGGGATCATCTTCCAAAAACAACTGTTGAACCCAAAGTTTACACAGTATCAATCTGAAAGTGTGAAGACCTAAAGTGACACCTCCGGAACTTACAACAAAACTTTTCTCAGTACACATAGATTAGTGCATCTTTAGCTTTTTAACACACTTTTGTTATCTTGCTATCTTTGATTTATTGCTGTTTTTCACACATTTAGATTGTAGCATTGACAAAGGACTACACTGTCAACTTATGAAACTATTACATGTATGTCACCTGCATCTGCATTACATGCCGATTTCCTGAAATCTGTCATAACCTCAAATAACTTTACAATGACACTGAATCAGTAATAGTGTCTCTAGCTGGGAGCGAACCCGCACCGTCACGGCGACAGCGCCTGGCCATGCAATTCCTGCGACGTAACCAACTGAGCTAACCGGGACAACGCCAAAAAACGTAGATCGGATAGCCCTGATATACGTAACAATCACTGCATGACATCGGTAACGGGTTTATTTACTGATAACAGTACTGACTAAATGTACGGGGAGACTTTTTACGGCCGCCACACTGCACAAATAGCGCTACTGTGAATTTCAAATTATAGTGTCTCTAGCTGGGAGCGAACCCGCACCGTCACGGCGACAGCGCCTAGCCATGCAATTCCTGCGACGTAACCAACTAAGCTAACCGGGACAACGCCAAAAAAACGTTGATCGGATAACCCTGATCTACGTAACAATCACTGCATGACATCGGTAACGGGTTTATTTACTGATAACAGTACTGACACATTACTTCATGTGAGTGTATGTAAGAGTTTTGTACAAGGCTCAAAGTTGATTTCAATGCTATCTTATTTCGGAACAACATTTTGGGGTATTTTGTACTGAACTTCAAATGTCTACCAGTAACATTTTCAGGAATATTTAAGTGTTTGACAATTAATGGAAATACCTTGACCAAATGAATGTGTACAGTAAAGAAATGTGGTGTATTTTTTGACAGAGCTTTATAGATTTCTAGCTATTCGTTTGTTTTAAATAGAGCATTTTCTAAGACAACTCAGCTTAAGAACTTGTGGCTTCATCATAGAAAAATGTTCAAACTTTACAACATCCAGATGAAAAGGCTTGACTCTTATAGTCTGTACCTTGTTTTACTAATAGTGAACATATATCAAACTACTAATAAATGTTACAACCATGTTTTTCTCTTGCTATAAATAAGATAATATGTAATAGACTAATAACATATTAAATATTTAGAGAATGTTTGCATTAAAAAGTAACTTTTAATATATATAAGTAAATGAATCAACAAAATCTAATAGTTACACAAAATCCAATTAATGCTCAATAATGCTAAGCATTACAGCATTTTGGTATAGGTAATGCATTAAATTAGCATTAAAATAATGCTAAATCGGTTGCATTAATCATTACCTTTCATTACTGACAAAAAGTAATGCATTATTAATGCATTAGCATTAAAATTTAATTTGCCCCATGTCTGTTGCCATCCATATTTACTAATGTCAGTAATTCCTGGCTTAAAGAGCAAAAGATGCAGTGCTGATGCTGTTGTTTTTCATCAGAAATGTTTGTTTTTTATTCAATTGGGATTTTTTCTTCTCCAATTGGGAAAAAAATATATGTTTTGCCATTGGGAACATGACCGAATAACGTCTATAAAATCAACTGAAAAAAAGCCCTGTACAGCCTGATTGCACAAACTGTCAAAGCTGTCAAAATATGCTTTTGTCAATTAAAACATATATATTTAGTCATTTGTCGGCACTTTTTTTTTACAAGGCGCAATAAGGTAAGTTGATTGCTCATGATTGAATCAATTAGATCACAGTTGTTTCTTTAATCGACTTATGCCAAAACCTGATCGATTATCTTACAGGACTTACTGTTGCTCTCATTCTTCCTCGTTGAATTTTGAAGAAATGCTTCAATTTGTTGATTCATTGACTATAGTGGGTTCAGTTATAGATTTAGAATGGATCATTTTGTGATACGAAGGTAAATATACGTTTTGCGATAGATGTTGTCTAAAGTAAAAAGGGAGATACTAAGTTTGTTTTTTAAATTGATTAAAATACATAGTCTCCAAAAATTATTTTGAGAATGCTAAAATATAACTAAATAAATATGATGTATGCAAACAAGATATGAAAACAGCAAACATTTTAGACATCTAGTATTATATAGTGGTACAATGATTTACCACATCTGAGACATTGAAGTGTTCCCCCTGAACTGTGAACAGACAGCTTTTAAGACATCTAGTATTATATAGTGGTACAATGATTAACCACATCTGAGACATTGAAGTGTTCCACCTTGAACTGTAAATAGACAGCTTTTAAGACATCTAGTATTATATAGTGGTACAATGATTAACCACATCTGAGACATTGAAGTGTTCCACCTTGAACTGTAAATAGACAGCTTTTAAGACATCTAGTATTATATAGTGGTACAATAACCAACCACATCTGAGACATTGCAGTGTTCCACCCTGAACAGTGAATAGACAGCTTTTAAGACATCTAGTATTATATAGTGTTACAATGATTAACCACATCTGAGACATTGAAGTGTTCCATCCCGAACCGTGAACAGACAGCTTTTAAGACAGCTAGTACAGCTAAGCCTGCGATTCGGTTCCCCGATTTTGCGTGAGAAACCTTGCGACGAACGATAACGCTCGCGCAGCGTGTAACGTGAAGCGTGGACCGTGAATCGTGAACCGTGATACTACAGCGCATGCGCACCGTGAAACCGCTCATGTAATTGCGCATGCGCACCGTGAAACCGTGAGATCTCAATACGCATGCGCACCGTGAAGCGTTAATTCATCAAAACAAAACTTAATAATGGCCATTTCTCGAATACATCCAAACAATTGCCATTCCTCAATCAATGTCTACTGTTTATTTGTCATATCTTATATGAAAATCGAAACAAGTCTACGAAAATAACACTTGCATATAAGGCAATCTGTATTTGGTTTTTAAAAAGGTCGCAGGACGAAACGTACAGAGTTCAATATTGAAATGATTTTTTTGATTATATCCCTTATGATTATTATTAAAGTCTATTCCCCGAAATCAGTTAATACTGGAGAAGAAGGATATAATTTAATTTACCGAACTTAATTGGTACCCGACATTTTTAAATCGGGTGAATTTTGCGGAGATTCAACACATCCTGCACCATTCGCCCAATATATTAAGGTTAATTTTGTCCTGAATTAAAGTGATCAAGACAACAAACACATCGGTCTTATCAGGATCTATGCAAGCCCTCTCTAGTTTAATAATTATTGACTAAATGTGGATGGTGCAAATTCTGATCAGACAACCTAAAGTACAGAGTGATCTGGATCTACGACATGTTTTTGACTTCCTTGCAGCTTGGTCAGCTAGGCTGTGCACAACAGTCGCATTTCATCTCATTGCCTTATTTCTAGCCAAAAAAATGGAGCAGTACGTGGATCCTTATCAGACAGCATGTATGTGCATGCTGATCTGGATCTACACTAGCTGCAATGAGATTGATTGGGGCTTTTCTAGATGCTTTTAAAAATTCACAAGATAATTCTTGACCAAGATTTGTCTAGATTTATATATAAAGTTTTATTCCTGACCAATCAATAAATGGATGGTGTAAATCCTGATCAGACTGCACAAAGCACAGGCAGACCTGGATCTACAGTAGACTCCCATCTGTGTTGCTTGATGAGCTAGGAAATAAACTAGTCACTTTCTTGTCACAAAGGTTATTTTTTACCAAAAAATAGAACAGTACGAGGATCCTTATCAGTCGGCATGGATGTGCATGCTAATCTAGATCTACACTGACACATAATTGAGTCTGATTGGGGTTTCATTCAATGCTTCTAGATTTATAAGATTATTCTTGACAAGCCCATGTCTACATTCATAAGTTTATAACTGACCAATAGACTTCCTGACTTCATGAATGTACAGGCAGACTTGGGTCTGTGGTGCGCAGATCGCTGTGGTTAATCAGCTAGGATACAAACTAGTCGCTTCTCGTCCCATAAGGTTATTTCTGACTTAGAATGAATCAGTGTGGATTCTTAACAGATGGCACAGATGTGCAGGCTGATGTGGATCTACATTGATGGCCACTAGATATAATCTGTTAATTCCTTCTTTTTATTTCTTTCCTGAATTATGTTCAGGTTTATGTAAGATGGGGACAAATTTGCTGCATCTGAATTGGCTTTTCAATATATATAAGAACCTTTTTAAATAAGACCAGATCATGCAGTCTTACTGTAAATTATACATTACACAACTATGTTTAACCATTAACTTCACATACTGGTTTACAGGCTTTAAAGAGTTTGCAGTGTTGATCCAGATCCGCCTGCACATATATGTGGTCGGATCTGGATCTGCACTGATCACATCTTGATTAGAAATAAACTAAGAAATGCGAACAGTGTTGATCCAAATCAAATGTGCTCGCTGATAGTGATCTACTATGTTGGTTCATGCAACAAAGGCGTATCTATGGAGTAAAAGGTTAAATCCCATTTTTATGTAAAAAAATCAGGATTACATATAGATTTAGATTTGTTTCATATTCAATCTTGATATAGAAAATAACAATACAAACAGTAGTTAGAAAAAAAAAATTAATATCACAAAAACAACAGAGAAGTACATGTCAACATATCAGAAATACCTTACTTATAGCATTGCAGGTTGCCTAGAGTCACTGTCCTATTGAAAGTACATAGTACAAAGTTGTATCTATGAAGTAAATGCACAGGGTTAACCCTTTCCTCAATAGATACACCTTTATTGCTTGGGCGAACAGTTTAGATCCAGATCAGCGAGCACATATGTGCCGTCTGATCAGGATCTAAACTGTTCGCTTTTTGATTCATTAGGTTATTTCTGACAAGAATGCGACTAATGCAGATCCTGATAAGATTGCACAGAATGTTCCGGCTGATCTGGATCTAGTGTCTTTAAAATGTTTCAAAGACGATTCATTGGCTGCTGATTGCCATTGGATGAAGACTTGCTGTTTGCTGCTAGACTCGCAAATCTGGATCTCTGGATCCTTAACGGTTGCTGCTTTGATGAGGAGACATTACAGGAAAGTGCTGACTGCCATGTATGTGAAACACAAACATTTTGCTCGAGACAGAATTCTTGCTTTATTTTTGCTGGCAACTATGTTTCAGTGAAAGACTGTGAGGTTCCTGTCCTGCTTGGGAAGTAGTATTCTTTAGAGGAGTCTTCAATCAGTAGCTTAAATTAAGTAGTTTCTTGCTGAATGGAGAATATGCCTTGATGTGTGCATAATAATAATGCTTTAGACTGTTTGATGTACAAGGCTCCACTGGATGGTTTGCTTGTGGAAATATTCTTGACAACTTCACAAATTTTTAATATTTTATCCAGTATCTTCAAAAATGCTTTGTTAATTTCAAAGTCTTTCACTTTCTCAAGATTTAAAACAAAATACTTTCACAGGATAAGTCAGCGTAGCGACATTCACTTTATGTTTTGATAATAATCAAATCTGTTGTACAACACAGTCCATCTCGACAGTTGCAAGATGTTTTGACATACTGGATTTCTTTTTGGGTGATGTGTCGAAATAGAAGTTTCCATATCCCCATCATAAAACTCTACAAGGTCTCATTCTTGTTGCCCTGAAAAAGAAGTAAGGTGTTTAAAAAGTGTGAAAAGACCATGTTGATGCATGAATATATATATTTGCTGTCTGCTGGCAACAAAAGTTGAAAAGTTTGCCTATGCTTTATAATGTATGATAAAAAAGGTGTAATATTAACAAATATAACATATCCTCGCTATCTGTTCTGGATCTACACTTTTATTTTCTTAGAAATTATCTATTGAATCAAAAAGTGAAGTGTAGATCCTGACAAGATGGCACAGCTGTGCTGGTTGTTCTGGATCTACATTGTTCACCTATAGATAACAGCCTTATTCCATTGAGTAGCGAGGCTGGGAATAGCTTAGGTTGTGAGAACAGAGAGGTTTCTAGTTTAGGGAGAAGTCATGGACCTGCTCACCAATTAAATAAAAAAACATACAAGAAAAAAACTTCTGCATTGTCTCTGCATGTATGCACAAGTCTATAAGTGACCTGAGACCGGAATGAGAGAGATTGTTGTTGTTGTTTGTCAGGGGTCTACAATGGGTCTACTTCAGCATAATAGGCTGACCAGGAAGTTGGGAAATTAATTAGCTCAATGCACATGTGTAGACACACCTCTTTAACATTCACTCAGTCCAGGGGTCCACTCTGCCAGTTACTTAGCAGAGGGCAACAGCAGTACTTTCCATAAATACTTTATTAAGTCAAATACAACACAGCAAAATAGTTCTTTTTTTTCTTTATGTATCCAGTATTTTAAAATTCCATATTATCCCAATATAATTCTCCAAGTAATATTTCAATATTTTTTCTGAAGACTTAGAATGAAGTTACAAATTTCTAAGTTGATTTTCCTACTTTTCATGCTTATGTTCTATAAAGACTGACTAAATTCTACAAAATTATTCTATAAAAAAATAAAGGTTTTCTTAAACAACAAATAAAATTCTATGTACCAAATAAGCAAAAATAAAACCCCCAAAACCCTAATCAGTCTGTGGCTTGACACTTAATCATATACCTGTCATTTTGCAGCCAAGCTGATAAAACCATAAAAGTAACAAAAAGAAATTTCTTTGTATATTAATTGCAATATTAGTTCCACAGATAATTTACTTAGTCTGTCAAAAATTAAGAAGTTTGATAAACTTAAATTTTTACCAACAACATATAGGTAAATATTAATAAGACAAAATCTATAAAATTTGCATTTCTTTAACTCTTGAAACTTTTATTATGTGATAATAAGTGGGGTCCACTTATTAAACGGTGCCAGACCTAAGTGCCGCTTTTGGGGATAAAAGTGCCATAAATAAGAACATAAGTATTTAAATGAAAATTAAACATGTATCAGTAATTCTCATTTCAGAATTAGGCCATTAAGCATGCGATTATTTACTTTCACTGTTTTGTCATTCTGTTTAACCCTTTCCTCAATAGACACAGTGTCATTTTTATTGCGCGGGTGAACAGTGTAGATCCAGATTAGCCAGCACATCCATGCCATCTGATCAGGATCTGAACTGTTGGCTGTAAGATTCGTTAGGTTATTTCTGACCAAAATGAGACCAGTGCAGATCCTGATAAGACTGCACAGATGTGCCGGCTGATCTGGATCTATACAGGTCGCTCATGCATAAAACTGCTTAAAGATAGAGGAATGGGTTAAATCATATACATTTATTTCCTATTATTTTTACAATTAAATAAAGAATTATGCATAAGTCATGAATGTGAAGAATTATATTATGTTTTAAGCACTTATTTATCTATGATGCAGTAGTCACAACATCTATTTTAGTAACATGTAATAATGCCATAATGATGCTTTTTACACAAACCAATAGCACTGGTACATTTACAAATTAAATATTAAATAACTTTTGATATTTCCTGAATGATAAACAATCAGATAATCAAATTGTAAAACCTGTACAAAAGCAATGGATTCCTGGATTCTTTTCAAAATATTAAACCTTCAGCTCAAAAATACAGCTTAAATCACATGGGTGAACACTATAGATCCAGATCAGCCAGGATATTACCGATCAAGGTCTTAAATGTTTGTTTTCAGAATAAAAAACAACAAGATCAGATGAACAAGAAGCCATCAGTCTAGATTCAGATCAGACTCCTTGGATGTGCTGTCTGATCTGCATCCATCCTGGTTGCACATGGAATATGAGCCATATCCCATTGATTGAAGTAATAGAGATAATTAACCCTTGATGTCATATAATTATATGACATAAAGGATGTCATATAATTATATGACATAAAGGGTTAATCATCTTTAATATCATCTTTAATATTTGCCTTTTGTTACATGTGTTACTGAAGTAGATCCAGATCAGCTGGCTCATTCTGTTTGATCTGGACCGACTCTGGTCACATCTCAATCAAAAACTCAATTACCCAGTAATCAAAAAACAAACAGTGCAGATCCTGATCAGCTGGATTTTTATTTTTGTTCTGTTTTAATGTTAAAGTCTTTTTCTGCAAATTTTGTGCAATAACTTACATTGTTGATATACATGTGTGACATGTTTGCTTTGACACAAATCACTAAAGAATAAAATTTGTTCTGTCAACTTGGAGTGAAAAGTGCATTATATTATAGAAATTCAAACTTATATTCTTTAAATATTCTCTCTTTTTCATCTTAGTTTGTTTTTCTTTTACCACTTATACCAAAACTATAAAATAAAAGTAAACCAGTATGCTAAATCAACATCTTCAAATATACAGGAAGGAATTTTGTTACAAAATAATCAATTGTTCTATTGAAATAATGTTTTATTTTTAGATTTCTGCTTCTTGAAGTTTCTTTACAATTAACATGAATCATTAGAAAATAATATCATTTTAATCTGTTTTCAACTTTCCTCTGGCTTGAAAAAAAACAACATTTTACTTGCACTTATTTCAGTTGAGAAAATAAATTAATTAATTGTCTATTACTACACTGATAGCATCAACTCGTATAATTAATCCCAAGTCAGTTCCTTAAAACAACACTTTTACCCTAAATAAGCACATCTTTAATCTCTCAGAAAGTAAACTACTTATCTTCAAAGGGATATTTATGACACCCCCTGCTGCCCTATTCTGATAAGATCAGTGTCTTGCTGATTAGATTATGTAACATGGTCATAAAACACAAGGCTCTTTAAGTAATTAGCATTATGTGAAAAAAGAACAGTGGCTGGTTAAAAATAATTGGATGGGAGTGTTAAAACTAGGTATATTATCATCCCAAACAACTGTCCAAAGAGTGTAGTTATGAAAATAAGAAAGGCTGCACTTAAAGAACTTTAATCAGACACTTTTCATGATTTAATCTATTTGTTGTACTTAAAATTTCAGTAAATTATAACACTGATTTTTGTTTTCAGTCCCCAAGTCTTAGGTTCTAACCAGTTTTTATTAACAATACATGGACACTTATTTAAAAATTTAAATAGCAAATTAAATTCCTACTAATTGTATGAGACCCTAATGATTAAAATTAATTTGCTTAAAAAGTGTTAGTGGTAAGTGTAACACAGCTTTACATTTTGTGCAGCTTTACAAAAAAAGAAAGATTTTATGAGCTGACAATACCGGTATTTAATAGGTGTGATAGCAGACCTCCAAATGATATTTGATGCAATAGGTATGGGTATTTATCCATTGAAGTTTGAATTTAAAGGGTATTTTACCAAATTAAAGGAGTACTGAGTTAACATACAACTGTTTCACCATAATAAATGTTTAAAACAAGAAATAACAACATGAATATTACCATACTTAATATGTATATAATCTGTAGCTTGAATATCTTTAGTATGTGAAGAAAATAAATATAAAGCACTTAACCATATTCTTAAAATAAAAGCATACCCGTACCAGTACTTATAAAATTCAAATACAATTTTCCAATTTATCAAAATAGTTTTCGGAAATTTCCCCTCTGATCTAGAGCTTTGCGTGGTGGTATTGACAGACAAGTACCAATCAGTTTGGTGTGATCTCTAAGTGATGATTATTTTAGAATATGAAAATAATTAAATTCAGACACATCTATCAGAAATGAAATTATAAATCTAACAATCAGAGTAGATCCTGATGTGACTACTTGGGTGTGACTACAAAGCTGATCAGGCACTACACTTGTTACAAATGGGATAGAATGAGACCTAGTTAACAGATCAAAAGATTTGATTACTGAAGCAAATTTCCTGCAGAACTGATTTATAGTATCATTTTGTCAGGTAATTAAATTCATTATTATTATGTGCATGCATGTCCTGATTTTTTAAGAACCCATTGCAAACCACTACTTCTGAGTCTTGTGGTAAATTTAATTAACCATGGTCCAGCATATTATCTTCTGGGTGCAGGTTTGCTCCCAGGTATAGGAATTATCATTCTGAATCCAGTTTTTTGTTTGTTTTTTGGGAGGGGGGATTATTTAAGGCCCACTTCTTAAGCCTTTACTCCATACCGTTTGTATATACACATTCTACACATGTGCAACCAGTGTAGATCCAGATCATCTGGCACAACTGTGCCATCTGAAATGGATAAGCACTGGTCACAACTTGGTCAGAAATAACCTTATGAACCTACATGATAGAGAACAGAGTAGATCCTGATCAGATGGCATGGATGTGCTTGCTGATCTGGATCTTCTCTTTTTCCTTAAATATATTTTGAAATCAACAAAGGATGCCCATGTGTTTTGCACCAGAAAGTGCCTTATTTTAGAAATGTGTTACTCATATTATTTACCTTGTCCATGTCTTAAAAAAAGTTCAAGCATGAGCTTCAACATAGCAATTTCTTGGTAACAAAGCAGCATCAAAGCTTCAGAGAGGTTAGGGAACTTTTCAATAAATAACTTCAATTAAAATTTGCTGTACTGCAAGCTATTTTTAATTGAATTCTTTGATTTTATAAAAGTGGAATATAATATAGTGAGACATATTCAAACCTCAGGAAATATGGAATTTTATGTAAAAATAATTTAGGAAATACCAAACCTATTAATTACTTTTACAGATTTACAACTGAAGTCTTTCTGATTTACCTCAGATTATTAAATCACTGATTCTTAACATGTATATTTTCAATTCAATTTCAAATTTTAATTCAAAATGGATAATTTCTGTAATTATTCACTATAATTAATTAAATTATTGATTACACTGAGGTTTTCACATTCTTGTCTGCAGAATCTGCTCTATTCCAAAATGATGCAAATAAGGTTACTTGTTTTGATGGTCAACATTTTATTTACCTGATTTTTATTTAGATCACACATAATATGTACAAACACATACAGACGTTTTGCTAACATTCAAGTTTACGCCAATATTAACGTTTTTTTAACCTGGCTAGACTAAAAACTTCCATAAAAGAGCTTGGTTCACGAACGTTCATATTTGGCACCGTTTTTGGGTGAAAAATTAAAATTTGAAATCCAAGTCAATAAGCATGTTTTGATGTTATACATACTTTGTTGTTTACTTAAAACTAATAATTCGGCAATAGTTTGTTTGTTTTTAGTATTTATTATAGTCAAAAGATACCCTTATGTGGCCTAAAATGTTTGTTTTTGTGTTTTTCTTGGTTTTCTATTGTTGTTTTTGCTGTGGCGGCATCCTCTACCATCTAAGATATTTTAACTATGTATTACTATCCATAAGAGAAATAAACTATAAAAATATGAAAGTTGGTAAATGTTGCCGCCACTTCCAAAAATAACTAAATTTATATCTGTGTTCATTAGCTTTTTCTGTCATATTAAAGGGATAAGGGTATTCTGAATGCAATACAAGAGAAAGATTCCGCCTTGGATAGCTTTTTTTGTTATTCTAAGTAGTACTTTACGAAATATTTCTTAAACAAACGTATTTTATTTTCAGAACTGATCTTCAAAATTTTAAGTCTTTTCACAGCGTCGCCCGATTTACCGAAAGCGACCTAATTACCGAAAACTACCGAAAGCGACTTGGATTTACCGAAAGCGACTTAAAAATTTGTAATTCATTTTGCCTAGTAAGTAATGATTGTTTTTAATTAATTGTGATGTTTTAATGAATGCTGATTAACGTATTGATGATTTCATACAAACATTTGATTAGTTAATACAAAAAAACTTATTTGAAATTGACAAAAATACGGTACAGTATATGTGCGGACTTGTAGTTAACGTTGCATGTCGCAAACCGAAATCGCCTAATAAACTTCATATTTATAAATATATCTAGCGTTTATCTGTAATTATATTGCTATAATTCAATAATATAGTCATACAAACTCCTAAATACTTTAATGTTTATGTTTTTAGAAAGATCGTTAATATATTTAATGAGCGAATATTTGAAAGTGTGCCGCCGAAAGATACAGAAAGCTAGCAGAAAAAGGATCTCCGGTCATGTATCCTCACGTGCGTCCGGAAAGCTTTATTTCGCTGTTCAAGGAACATTAAGTACAATTCACTCCGCATTAATTTAAATATCTGAGTAAGATGCAAAGGCTATGAGCAACTGATTTTTTTTTGTTTTTCAAGCATGCATGCGTATTCGGTAAGTAGTTCGTTTAGAACTGAAGCTTTTCAAACCAAAATGTTTAAGACTCAAGCTCATGTAAATTAAATGCTGTAATACTATAAAGTTATTAACTTGAGTAGCATTTGATACATGTACGTATTTGTTCAGTATAAACAGAATAAAAGAATAGTGCAGTGTCAAGGGAGGTAACCTGTTCTTGACCAACGCGAAAGTGCCTATTGTCGTTAAGGCAAAGGGAGATCACTTTTTCCAAACTTGCTATTGCTGTATATTAAGACGAAACGAATGGTATAATATAAATAATAATTATTTATATATAAATATTTGACCAGAAGTCGGATAAAATGCTGTAATTCGCATGTGCTGTACACTCATTAAGAAGGTCAAAATAAACAACAAGCGCAGTAAAAATGTCAAAGATCACCACCGGTATAATCTGATGTAAAAGTTCGTGCATTTTTCAATTTTAATTTTTGATAGTTGAAAGCCTTTTCGGTGCGGAAAGGATGCGACAGTCTTAATTTAAATGTTCATTTTCAGAACAAGACGTACAGTAATATTTGTAAAATAATTAAATGTTATTCAGCCTGCCATTCATGCGAAACTTTGCTAGACCAGAAATTAAACAGATTTTACCACCCACGACGAAAACTTTACACATGCAGCGTGCAAGAAGCGTGTATTTCGTGCAAATCAAGGCTTTTTCATTGCATGTCTGACGTGTTGTAAGCGTTTACTTGTACGTCATATGTTTATGATGTATGCGGCGGACAAAAAGCGTGCATTTCGTGCAAATCATATTTTTACCGCCAAATATCCAGAACGTCATCTGAATCATATAATTACAGCGTTTAATTGTAAGTCATATGTTTAGGGATATGGGAAACATCACGCTTCGGTCGTTAAGCATGTGCGTTATTTTCACTTTTGGAACTCTTTATAAAATTAACTAATAAATAATAACGATGCATTTAAATGAAATTTTAACTATGCATTCTGCTAAAAATAACGTTTTTTACGTGTCGGTACGCGCTTATGAAACAAATTCGTCCAATTTTTCATGAATAACTATAAAATACAATGCAAAGTATGTGGATAAAAAGATAAAGATATTTCTATTTTCTACATAACACAGTCTACAGACCAAAAATCGGATGACAGACAATAAAGTTATATGCAAATAAGCAACCGAAGTGCTATGCTGAAACGTCACTTTTTTACCCGCATTGGCGTTTGTCGAGCTTTTTTTGCAAGAAAACTAGAACTTTTAGGTATGTTTTTTATTTTGTCATTCTGTTAATTTCCACATCAACAGTAACATATCAAAAATTGACAAAAAATCACCGTACCGTTTTCTTATTTTAACAAAATTATGAAAACCGCGTTTGCAATAAGTTAACGTTTTACACGCCGCTCCGGGCATACGGAACAAATATGGCTCATTTATCATGAATCAAACACTAAGAATAAGATATGGACGGAAAGATAAATTAATTCTCTACACAACAAAATTTACAAAATAAATATCAGATAACAGACAATAAAGCTATATGCAAATAAGTGACCGGCGTGATGATTCCAGAAAAACGCCGCAAGGGGGCGCGTTTACTGTGATAAACGTGACGTCAGAGTAAAACAGACGTTGCTATGCAACTCGGGACGTCAAACTCTATCAACATGTCTAATTTAAAATGATCGGACAACTTTTATATTTAACCGTCAAAGGTATCGATCCACCTTAATTGTAAAAAGTTTACTAATAAAAATACAGTAACTATAAATATTTGCGGACGTTTACGTTATTATTCTTCATTTACATTGAGTAACGGAGCAAGCTGAAATATCGTAATAAAATAGAATTTATTTTAGCTACCATGGTAAAACTTTTGACTCCAGAGATGAATCATAACTTGAAGGAATGTGATTTTATTTATTATAAAAATACATATTTGTTTATATTGAAAACTGTTTTGCTTATTCTTTCGCATGAAAAAGTATTATTTTTGTTCATTTTTTCACGTTTCCATGGAAACAATAACACCATGATTATTGAATCTGTACCCTTTTTAAGGAAAAATGTTGTTTTTTATTTTGTTGTATGTTTGAACAGTATTTTTTGCGGTATTTGTATTATAAAGGTCATTTTAAGCGTATACATGATGATTTTTCCCATATATGGAGTGTTTTGGTTGCTATGGTAACGGTTGCCAAAATTAATGTTCTGAACTTAAATTTTAAACCAGCATAGCTGCATTATTGAAAATAACATGTTTTTCAAAAAAATTGAAATGGTGCCAAAAGTGATCATTTGTGAACCAAGCCCTTTGATAACAGATTTGGATTTTCTCCACTCATAGGAAATTTATGTTTCCTTACTGGTTTCACAGGAAAGATTAACAAAAGGATCTATCAACAACAATCAACATTTGATTGGTAAGTTATGATTTTGTTTTCCAAATCGATGTGCAAGTGGATGATGCATTTTTCTGTGATCTGTTTTCCACGTTATCTTAACAGTAGAGTCAGGTTACCTATGCTGGGCCAGTTCCATAACTTATTCTCTACATCTATTTTATGCACCGACCGAACTTGAATTTTCAATGTTATTATGAAGTCACCATATATTTACAACATTACGTAATACATGCAAGCGCCTGGATAATGTCAGTTTACGGGTAAAATCGGTGCGGTTTTCAACAGAACTAAATTTCAGTAGATTTGGTCCAATGCTCAGGCCAGGTAGTTTACCAGCTAATTAATGGTAAACTTGATAATTTAGGTTATAAAAATGTAGATCAATAATTAAATATCTTAAATAATGGGAGTCATTGAGATCTTACATCCACTAAGTGTTTATTTTGTTCTATAGATTTTTACATAGCTTCCTTGATACTGATGTTTTCTTATTTCATCACTGCTGAATGAACAATAAAGAAGGTGCAATTATTATCCATCTAACTAGCTAATAAACAAGTGATTTTAAGCATTAAACATGTTAAAAGATCTTTAAGTAATATTTGAGTCTAACAATTTTCACGTAGTACTCTTGTGGTGCGGTTTTGGTCTTACCCCAGATTATTAGGTGGGTGGGGTGTTGATTTAGATGTCATTTTAAGAAATCATTTTATAATTTTTTAAGGTGATATCATTTGTCACAATATACTGTTAAAGTGGGGAGGAGTGTGGTGTCCTGTTTTCATAAAATTTCATTTATTTAATAATTATAAATCTTCTTATTACTTCAGATATCAATTATAGTGCATATAAATGTTACAGGTCAATCAGGAATTATAAAAAATTAAACATATGAAACAATTTCGCTCACTAAAAGTAGCCTTATTGCCGGGAGTCCAAACTTCCAAATTAACCACCATTGTATTAAACTACAGTCACAGGAAGGTTGCCTATATCAAGGTTAACAATGTCTTAGAATTTAGTTCAATAATCTTTACTACAACAATAGTTATAAACAATGTCAAATTTTCCTTTTGTAGTCACTGGGAGAAACATGTTTTGCTTTTGTTCTAGTAACATTTATTGAAGTTTGGACTCCCGGCAATAAGATTACACTCAGTGAGAGAAATTGTTTAATATTTCTATTTTTTTATAATGACAGGGTTAGAACTGATGTACAAGGTGCGTGTGTGGTGCATAACAGCGACACTGTTATCTCAACCTCGTTACAATCCGTCTGCGATTTGATTGGTCGCACGGTTCACGGTTAAACCGCTCTGTGATTTGATTGGTCACACGGTTCTAACCGTGAAGCGCTTAAGCGTGCATCGTGAAACGTGAACCGCTCAGCGTGTACCGTGAAGCGTTTTGCGTGCGTGTCACGCCGATCAAAACCGATTTTACACGGATCCGAATCGCAGGCTTAGCTGTATTATATAGTGGTGCAATGTTTAACACATCTGAGACATTGAAGTGTTCCACCCCGAACTGTGAACAGACAGCGTTTAAGACATCTAGTATTATATAGTGGTACAATGATTAACCACTGTTGAGACATTGAAGTGTTTCACTCTGAACTGTGAACAGACAGCATTTAAGACATCTAGTATTATATAGTGGTACAATGATTAACCACATCTGAGAGATTGAAGTGTTCCACCTTGAACTGTAAATAGACAGCTTTTAAGACATCTAGTATTATATAGTGGTACAATAACCAACCACATCTGAGACATTGCAGTGTTCCAACCTGAACGGTGAATAGACAGCTTTTAAGACATCTAGTATTTTATAGTGGTACAATGATTTACCACATCTGAGACATTGAAGTGTTCCACCCCGAACTGTGAATAGACAGCTTTTAAGACAGCTAGTATTATATAGTGGTGCAATGATTAACCACATCTGAGACATTGAAGTGTTCCACCCTGAACTGTGAACAGAGAGCTTTTAAGACATCTAGAATTATATAGTGGTACAATGATTAACCACATCTGAGACATTGAAGTGTTCCCACCTGAACTGTGAACAGACAGCTTTTAACACATCTAGTATTATATAGTGGTACAATGATTAACCACATCTGAGACATTGAAGTATTCCACACTGAACTGTGAACAGACAGCTTTTAGGACATCTAGTATTATATAGTGGTACAATGATTTACCACATATGAGACATTGAAGTTTTCCCACCTGAACTGTGAACAGACAGTTTTTAAGACATCTAGTATTATATAGTAGTACAATGATTAACCACATCTGAGACATTGAAGTATTCCACACTGAACTGTGAACAGACAGCTTTTAAGACATCTAGTATTATATAGTGGTACAATGATTAACCACATCTGAGACATTATAGTGTTCCACCCTGAACGGTGAATAGACAGCTTTTAAGACATCTAGTATTATATAGTAGTACAATGATTAACAACATCTGAGACATTGAAGTGTTCCACGTTGAACTGTAAATAGACAGCTTTTAAGACATCTAGTATTATATAGTGGTATAATAACCAACCACATCTGAGACATTGCAGTGTTCCACCCTGAACAGTGAATAGACAGCTTTTAAGACATCTAGTATTATATAGTGGTACAATGATTAAACACATCTGAGACATTGAAGTGTTCCACCTTGAACTGTAAATAGACAGCTTTTAAGACATCTAGTATTATATAGTGGTACAATAACCAACCACATCTGAGAAATTGCAGTGTTCCACCCTGAACAGTGAATAGACAGCTTTTAAGACATCTAGTATTATATAGTGGTACAATGATTAACCACATCTGAGACATTGAAGTATTCCACCCCGAACTGTGAACAGTCAGCTTTTAAGACAGCTAGTATTATATAGTGGTGCAATGATTAACTACATCTGAGACATTGAAGTGTTCCACCCCGAACTGTGAACAGACAGCTTTTAAGACATCTAGTATTATATAGTGGTACAATGATTACCCACTGTTGAGACATTGAAGTGTTTCACTCTGAACTGTGAACAGACAGCTTTTAAGACATCTAGTATTATATAGTGGTACAATGATTAACCACATCTGAGAGATTGAAGTGTTCCACCTTGAACTGTAAATAGACAGCTTTTAAGACATCTTGTAGTATATAGTGGTACAATAACCAACCACATCTGAGACATTGCAGTGTTCAACCCTGAACAGTGAATAGACAGCTTTTAAGACATCTAGTATTTTATAGTGGTACAATGATTAACCACATCTGAGACATTGAAGTGTTCCACCCCGAACTGTGAACAGACAGCTTCTAAGACAGCTAGTATTATATAGTGGTGCAATGATTAACCACATCTGAGACATTGAAGTATTCCACCCTGAACTGTGAACAGACAGCTTTTAAGACATCTAGTATTATATCGTGGTGCAATGATTTACCACATCTGAGACATTGAAGTGTTCCCACCTGAACTGTGAACAGACAGCTTTTAAGACATCTTATATTATATAGTGGTACAATGATTAACCACATCTGAGACATTGAAGTATTCCACACTGAACTGTGAACAGACAGCTTTTAAGACATCTAGTATTATATAGTGGTACAATGATTTACCACATCTGAGACATTGAAGTGTTCCCACCTGAACTGTGAACAGACAGCTTTTAAGACATCTAGTATTATATAGTGGTACAATGATTAACCCCATCTGAGACATTGAAGTATTCCACACTGAACTGTGAACAGACAGCTTTTAAGACATCTAGTATTATATAGTGGTACAATTATTAACCACATCTGAGACATTGAAGTGTTCCACCTTGAACTGTAAATAGACAGCTTTTAAGACATTTAGTATTATATAGTGGTGCAATGATTAACCACATCTGAGACATTGAAGTGTTCCACCTTGAACTGTAAATAGACAGCTTTTAAGACATCTAGTATTATATAGTGGTACAATAACCAACCACATCTGAGACATTGCAGTGTTCCACCCTGAACAGTGAATAGACAGCTTTTAAGACATCTAGTATTATAAAGTGGTACAATGATTAACCACATCTGAGACATTAAAGTGTTTCACCCCGAACTGTGAACAGACAGCTTTTAAGACAGCTAGTAGTATTTAGTGGTGCAATGATTAACCACATCTGAGACATTGAAGTGTTCTACCCCGAACTGTGAACAGACAGCTTTTAAGACATCTAGTATTATATAGAGGTACAATGATTAACCTCTGTTGAGACATTGAAGTGTTTCACTCTGAACTGTGAACAGACAGCTTTTAAGACATCTAGTATTATATAGTGGTACAATGATTAACCACATCTGAGAGATTGAAGTGTTCCACCTTGAACTGTAAATAGACAGCTTTTAAGACATCTAGTATTATATAGTGGTAAAATAACCAACCACATATAAGACATTGCAGTGTTCCACCCTGAACAGTGAATAGACAGCTTTTAAGACATCTAGTATTATATAGTGGTACAATGATTAACCACATCTGAGACATTGAAGTGTTCCACCCTGAACAGTGAACAGACAGCTTTTAAGACATCTACTATTATATAGTGTTAAATGATTATTATATAGTGGTACAATGATTTACCACATCTAAGACATTGAAGTGTTCACACCTGAACTGTGAACAGACAGCTTTTAAGACATCTAGTATTATATAGTGGTACAATGATTAACCACATCTGAGACACTGAAGTATTCTACACTGAACTGTGAACAGACAGCTTTTAAGACATCTAGTATTATATAGTGGTACAATGATTTACCACATCTGAGACATTGAAGTGTTCCCACCTGAACTGTGAACAGACAGCTTTTAAGACATCTAGTATTATATAGTGGTACAATGATTAACCACATCTGGGACATTGAAGTATTCCACACTGAACTGTGAACAGACAGCTTTTAAGACATCTAGTATTATATAGTGGTACAATGATTAACCACATCTGAGACATTGAAGTATTCCACACTGAACTGTGAGCAGACAGCTTTTAAGACATCTATTACTATATAGTGGTACAATGATTTACCACATCTGAGACATTGAATTGTTCCCACCTGAACTGTGAACAGACAGCTTTTAAGACATCTAGTATTATATAGTGGTACAATGATTAACCACATCTGAGACATTGAAGTATTCCACACTGAACTGTGAACAGACAGCTTTTAAGACATCTAGTATTATATAGTGGTACAATGATTAACCACATCTGAGACATTGACGTGTTCCCACCTGAACTGTGAACAGACAGCTTTTAAGACATATAGTATTATATAGTGGTACAATGATTAACCACATCTGAGACATTGAAGTGTTCCACCCCGAACTTTGAACAGACAGCTTTTAAGACATCTAGTATTATATAGTGGTACAATGTTTTACCACATCTGAGACATTGAAGTGTTCCACCCCGAACTGTGAACAGACAGCTTTTAAGACATCTAGTATTATATTGTGGTACAATGATTTACCACATCTAAGACATTGAAGTGTTCCCACCTGAACTGTGAACAGGCAGCTTTTAAGACATCTAGTATTATATAGTGGTACAATGATTAACCACATCTGAGACATTGAAGTGTTCCACCCTGAACGGTGAACAGACAGCTTTTAAGACATCTAGTATTATATAGTGGTACAATGATTTACCACATCTGAGACATTGAAGTGTCCCCACCTGAACTGTGAATAGAAAGCTTTTAAGGCATTTAGTATTATATAGTGGTACAATGATTTACCACATCTGAGACATTGAAGTGTTCCACACTGAACTGTGAACAGACAGCTTTTAAGACATCTAGTATTATATAGTGGTACAATCATTAACCACATCTAAGACATTGAAGTGTTCCACACTGAACTGTGAACAGGCAGCTTTTAAGAAATGTAGTATTATATAGTGGTACAATGATTAACCACTGTTGAGACATTGAAGTGTTCCACACTGAACTGTGAATAGACAGCTTTTAAGACATCTAGTATTATATAGTGGTACGATGATTAACCACTGTTGAGACATTGAAGTGTTCCACACTGAACTGTGAATAGACAACTTTTAAGACATCTAGTATTATATAGTGGTACAATGATTAACCACATCTGAGACATTGAAGTGTTCCACACTGAACTGTGAACAGACAGCTTTTAAGACAGCTAGTATTATATAGTGGTGCAATGATTAACCACATCTGAGACATTGAAGTGTTCCCCCTGAACTGTGAACAGACAGCTTTTTAGACATCTAGTATTATATAGTGGTACAATCATTAACCACATCTGAGATATTGAAGTGTTCCACACTGAACTGTGAACAAGCTGCTTTTAAGACATCTAGTATTATTAAGTGGTACAATCATTAACCACATCTAAAACATTGAAGTGTTCCACACTGAACTGTGAACAGGCAGCTTTTAAGAAATGTAGTATTATATAGTGGTACAATGATTAACCACTGTTGATACATTGAAGTGTTCCACACTGAACTGTGAATAGACAGCTTTTAAGACATCTAGTATTATATAGTGGTACAATGATTAACCACTGTTGAGACATTGAAGTGTTCCACACTGAACTGTGAATAGACAACTTTTAAGACATCTTGTAATATATAGTGGTACAATGATTAACCACATCTGAGACATTGAAGTGTTCCACCTTGAACTGTAAATAGACAGCTTTTAAGAAATGTAGTATTATATAGTGATACAATGATTAACCAAATCTGAGACATTTCAGTGTTCCACACTGATCTGTGAACAGACAGCTTTTAAGACATCTAGTATTATATAGTGGTGCAATGATTAACCACATCTGAGACATTGAAGTGTTCCATCCCGAACTGTGAACAGACAGCTTTTAAGACATCTAGTATTATATAGTTGTACAATGATTAACCACATCTGAGACATTGAAGTGTTCCACCTTGAACTGTAAATAGACAGCTTTTAAGACATCTAGTATTATATAGTGGTACAATAACCAACCACATCTGAGACATTGCAGTGTTCCACCCTGAACAGTGAACAGAGAGCTTTTAAGACATCTAGTATTATATAGTCGTACAATGATTAACCACATCTGAGACATTGAAGTGTTCAACCCCGATCTGTGAACAGACAACTTTTAAGACAGCTAGTATTATATAGTGGTGCAATAATTAACCACATCTGAGACATTGAAGTGTTTAACCCCGAACTGTGAACAGACAGCTTTTAAGACATCTAGTATTATATAGTGGTACAATGATTAACCACATCTGAGACATTGAAGTGTTTCACTCTGAACTGTGAACAGACAGCTTTTAAGACATCTAGTATTATATAGTGGTACAATGATTAACCACATCTGAGAGATTGAAGTGTTCCACCTTGAACTGTAAATAGACAGCTTTTAAGACATCTAGTATTATATAGTGGTACAATAACCAACCACATCTGAGACATTGCAGTGTTCCACCCTGAACAGTGAATAGACAGCTTTTAAGACATCTAGTATTTTATAGTGGTACAATGATTTACCACATCTGAGACATTGAAGTGTTCCACCCCGAACTGTGAACAGACAGCTTTTAAGACAGCTAGTATTATATAGTGGTGCAATAATTAACCACATCTGAGACATTGAAGTGTTCCACCCTGAACTGTGAACAGACAGCTTTTAAGACATCTACTATTATATAGTGGTGCAATGATTAACCACATCTGAGACATTGAAGTGTTCCACCCTGATTTGTGAACAGACAGCTTTTAAGACATCTAGTATTAGATAGTGGTACAATGATTTACCACATCTGAGACATTGAAGTGTTCCCACCTGAACTGTGAACAGACAGCTTTTAAGACATCTAGTATTATATAGTGGTACAATGATTAACCACATCTGAGACATTGAAGTATTCCACACTGAACTGTGAAAAGACAGCTTTTAAGACATCTAGTATTATATAGTGGTGCAATGATTAACCACATCTGAGACATTGAAGTATTCCACACTGAACTGTGAACAGACAGCTTTTAAGACATCTAGTATTATATAGTGGTACAATGATTAACCACATCTGAGAGATTGAAGTGTTCCCACCTGAACTGTAAACAGACAGCTTTTAAGACATCTAGTATTATATAGTGGTACAATAACCAACCACATCTGAGAAATTGCAGTGTTCCACCCTGAACAGTGAATAGACAGCTTTTAAGACATCTAGTATTATATATTGGTAAAATGATTTACCACATCTGAGACATTGAAGTGTTCCACCCCGAACTGTGAACAGTCAGCTTTTAAGACAGCTAGTATTATATAGTGGTGCAATGATTAACCACATCTGAGACATTGAAGTGTTCCACCCCGAACTGTGAACAGACAGCTTTTAAGACATCTAGTATTATATAGTGGTACAATGATTACGCACTGTTGAGACATTGAAGTGTTTCACTCTGAACTGTGAACAGACAGCTTTTAAGACATCTAGTATTATATAGTGGTACAATGATTAACCACATCTGAGAGATTGAAGTGTTCCACCTTGAACTGTAAATAGACAGCTTTTAAGACATCTTGTATTATATAGTGGTACAATAACCAACCACATCTGAGACATTGCAGTGTTCAACCCTGAACAGTGAATACACAGCTTTTAAGACATCTAGTATTTTATAGTGTTACAATGATTTACCACATCTGAGACATTGAAGTGTTCCACCCCGAACTGTGAACAGACAGCTTTTAAGACAGCTAGTATTATATAGTGGTGCAATGATTAACCACATCTGAGACATTGAAGTATTCCACCCTGAACTGTGAACAGACAGCTTTTAAGACATCTAGTATTATATCGTGGTGCAATGATTTACCACATCTGAGACATTGAAGTGTTCCCACCTGAACTGTGAACAGACAGCTTTTAAGACATCGTATATTATATAGTGGTACAATGATTAACCACATCTGAGACATTGAAGTATTCCACACTGAACTGTGAACAGACAGCTTTTAAGACATCTAGTATTATATAGTGGTACAATGATTTACCACATCTGAGACATTGAAGTGTTCCCACCTGAACTGTGAACAGACAGCTTTTAAGACATCTAGTATTATATAGTGGTACAATGATTAACCCCATCTGAGACATTGAAGTGTTCCACCTTGAACTGTAAATAGGCAGCTTTTAAGACATCTAGTATTATATAGTGGTACAATGATTAACCACATCTGAGACATTGAAGTGTTCCACCTTGAACTGTAAATAGACAGCTTTTAAGACATCTAGTATTATATAGTGGTACAATAACCAACCACATCTGAGACATTGCAGTGTTCCACCCTGAACAGTGAACAGACAGCTTTTAAGACATCTAGTATTATATAGTGGTACAATGATTAACCACATCTGAGACATTAAAGTGTTCCACCCCGAACTGTGAACAGACAGCTTTTAAGACAGATAGTATTATATAGTGGTGCAATGATTAACCACATCTGAGACATTGAAGTGTTCCACCCCGAACTGTGAACAGACAGCTTTTAAGACATCTAGTATTATATAGAGGTACAATGATTAAACTCTGTTGAGACATTGAAGTGTTTCACTCTGAACTGTGAACAGACAGCTTTTAAGACGTCTAGTATTATATAGTGGTACAATGATTAACCACATCTGAGAGATTAAAGTGTTCCACCGTGAACTGTAAATAGACAGCTTTTAAGACATCTAGTATTATATAGTGGTAAAATAACCAACCACATCTGAGACATTGCAGTGTTCCACCCTGAACAGTGAATAGACAGCTTTTAAGACATCTAGTATTATATAGTGGTACAATGATTTACCACATCTGAGACATTGAAGTGTTCCACCCTGAACAGTGAACAGACAGCTTTTAAGACATCTACTATTATATAGTGTTAAATGATTATTATATAGTGGTACAATGATTTACCACATCTAAGACATTGAAGTGTTCACACCTGAACTGTGAACAGACAGCTTTTAAGACATCTAGTATTATATAGTGGTACAATGATTAACCACATCTGAGACATTGAATTATTCTACACTGAACTGTGAACAGACAGCTTTTAAGACATCTAGTATTATATAGTGGTACAATGATTTACCACATCTGAGACATTGAAGTGTTCCCACCTGAACTGTGAACAGACAGCTTTTAAGACATCTAGTATTATATAGTGGTACAATGATTAACCACATCTGGGACATTGAAGTATTCCACACTGAACTGTGAACAGACAGCTTTTAAGACATCTAGTATTATATAGTGGTACAATGATTAACCACATCTGAGACATTGAAGTATTCCACACTGAACTGTGAGCAGACAGCTTTTAAGACATCTAGTATTATATAGTGGTACAATGATTTACCACATCTGAGACATTGAAGTGTTCCCACCTGAACTGTGAACAGAAAGCTTTTAAGACATCTAGTATTATATAGTGGTACAATGATTAACCACATCTGTCACATTGAAGTATTCCACACTGAACTGTGAACAGACAGCTTTTAAGACATCTAGTATAATATAGTGGAACAATGATTTACCACATCTGAGACATTGAAGTGTTCCCACCTGAACTGTGAACAGTCAGCTTTTAAGACATCTGGTATTATATAGTGGTACAATGATTAACCACATCTGAGACATTGAAGTATTCCACACTGAACTGTGAACAGACAGCTTTTAAGACATCTAGTATTATATAGTGGTACAATGATTAACCACATCTGAGACATTGACTTGTTCCCACCTGAACTGTGAACAGACAGCTTTTAAGACATCTAGTATTATATAGTGGTACAATGATTAACCACATCTGAGACATGGAAGTGTTCCACCCCGAACTTTGAACAGACAGCTTTTAAGACATCTAGTATTATATAGTGGTACAATGTTTTACCACATCTGATACATCGAAGTGTTCCACCCCGAACTGTGAACAGACAGCTTTTAAGACATCTAGTATTATATAGTGGTACAATGATTTACCACATCTAAGACATTGAAGTGTTCCCACCTGAACTGTGAACAGGCAGCTTTTAAGACATCTAGTATTATATAGTGGTACAATGATTAACCACATCTGAGACATTGAAGTGTTCCACCCTGAACGGTGAACAGACAGCTTTTAAGACATCTAGTATTATATAGTGGTACAATGATTTACCACATCTGAGACATTGAAGTGTTCCCACCTGAACTGTGAATAGACAGCTTTTAAGGCATTTAGTATTATATAGT
The DNA here is from genome assembly GCA_038501625.1 of Corbicula japonica. Lineage (NCBI taxonomy): Eukaryota > Metazoa > Mollusca > Bivalvia > Venerida > Cyrenidae > Corbicula > Corbicula japonica. The sequence goes on from JAZAYU010000609.1 coordinate 192,416, forward strand.
GGTACAATGATTTACCACATCTGAGACATTGAAGTGTTCCACACTGAACTGTGAACAGACAGCTTTTAAGACATCTAGTATTATATAGTGGTACAATCATTAACCACATCTAAGACATTGAAGTGTTCCACACTGAACTGTGAACAGGCAGCTTTTAAGAAATGTAGTATTATATAGTGGTACAATGATTAACCACTGTTGAGACATTGAAGTGTTCCACACTGAACTGTGAATAGACAGCTTTTAAGACATCTAGTATTATATAGTGGTACAATTATTAACCACTGTTGAGACATTGAAGTGTTCCACACTGAACTGTGAATAGACAACTTTTAAGACAGCTAGTATTATATAGTGGTGCAATGATTAACCACATCTGAGACATTGAAGTGTTCCACACTGAACTGTGAACAGACAGCTTTTAAGACAGCTAGTATAAGACACTGAACTGTGAACAGGCAGCTTTTAAGAAATGTAGTATTATATAGTGGTACAATGATTAACCACTGTTGAGACATTGAAGTGTTCCACACTGAACTGTGAATAGACAGCTTTTAAGACATCTAGTATTATATAGTGGTACAATGATTAACCACTGTTGAGACATTGAAGTGTTCCACACTGAACTGTGAATAGACAACTTTTAAGACATCTTGTATTATATAGTGGTACAATGATTTACCACATCTGAGACATTGAAGTGTTCCACACTGAACTGTGAACAGGCAGCTTTTAAGAAATGTAGTATTATATAGTGTTACAATGATTAACCACATCTGAGACATTGAAGTGTTCCACACTGAACTGTGAACAGACAGCTTTTAAGACATCTAGTATTATATAGTGGTGCAATGATTAACCACATCTGAGACATTGAAGTGTTCCATCCCGAACTGTGAACAGACAGCTTTTAAGACATCTAGTATTATATAGTTGTACAATGATTAACCACATCTGAGACATTGAAGTGTTCCACCTTGAACTGTAAATAGACAGTTTTTAAGACATCTAGTATTATATAGTGGAACAATGATTAACCACATCTGAGACATTGAAGTGTTCCACCTTGAACTGTAAATAGACAGCTTTTAAGACATCTAGTATTATATAGTGGTACAGTAACCAACCACATCTGAGACATTGCAGTGTTCCACCCTGAACAGTGAATAGAGAGCTTTTAAGACAACTAGTATTATATAGTCGTACAATGATTAACCACATCTGAGACATTGAAGTGTTCCACCCCGATCTGTGAACAGACAGCTTTTAAGACAGCTAGTATTATATAGTGGTGCAATAATTAACCACATCTGAGACATTGAAGTGTTTAACCCCGAACTGTGAACAGACAGCTTTTAAGACATCTAGTATTATATAGTGGTACAATGATTAACCACATCTGAGACATTGAAGTGTTTCACTCTGAACTGTGAACAGACAGCTTTTAAGACATCTAGTATTATATAGTGGTACAATGATTAACCACATCTGAGAGATTGAAGTGTTCCATCTTGAACTGTAAATAGACAGCTTTTAAGACATCTAGTATTTTATAGTGGTACAATGATTTACCACATCTCAGACATTGAAGTGTTCCACCCCGAACTGTGAACAGACAGCTTTTAAGACAGCTAGTATTATATAGTGGTGCAACGATTAACCACATCTGAGACATTGAAGTGTTCCACCCTGAACTGTGAACAGACAGCTTTTAAGACATCTAGTATTATATAGTGTTGCAATGATTAACCACATCTGAGACATTGAAGTGTTCCACCCTGATTTGTGAACAGAAAGCTTTTAAGACATCTAGTATTAGATAGTGGTACAATGATTTACCACATCTGAGACATTGAAGTGTTCCCACCTGAACTGTGAACAGACAGCTTTTAAGACATCTAGTATTATATAGTGGTACAATGATTAACCACATCTGTGACATTGAAGTATTCCACACTGAACTGTGAACAGACAGCTTTTAAGACATCTAGTATTTTATAGTGGTACAATGATTAACCACATCTGAGAGATTGAAGTGTTCCCACCTGAACTGTAAACAGACAGCTTTTAAGACATCTAGTATTATATAGTGGTACAATGATTAACCACATCTGAGACATTGAAGTGTTCCACACTGAACTGTGAACAGACAGCTTTTAAGACATCTAGTATTATATAGTGGTACAATGATTTACCACATCTGAGACATTAAAGTGTTCCCACCTGAACTGTGAACAGACAGCTTTTACGACATCTAGTATTATATAGTGGTGCAATGATTAACCACATCTGAGACATTGAAGTGTTCCACCCTGAACTGTGAACAGACAGCTTTTAAGACATCTAGTATTAGATAGTGGTACAATGATTTACCACATCTGAGACATTGAAGTGTTCCCACCTGAACTGTGAACAGACAGCTTTTAAGACATCTAGTATTATATAGTGGTACAATGATTAACCACATCTGAGACATTGAAGTATTCCACACTGAACTGTGAAAAGACAGCTTTTAAGACATCTAGTATTATATAGTGGTACAATGATTTACCACATCTGAGACATTGAAGTATTCCACACTGAACTGTGAACAGACAGCTTTTAAGACATCTAGTATTATATAGTGGTACAATGATTAACCACATCTGAGAGATTGAAGTGTTCCCACCTGAACTGTAAACAGACAGCTTTTAAGACATCTAGTATTATATAGATGTACAATAACCAACCACATCTGAGACATTGCAGTGTTCCACCCTGAACAGTGAATAGACAGCTTTTACGACATCTAGTATTTTATAGTGGTACAATGATTTACCACATCTGAGACATTGAAGTGTTCCACCCCGAACTGTGAACAGACAGCTTTAAAGACAGCTAGTATTATATAGTGGTGCAATGATTAACCACATCTGAGACATTGAAGTGTTCCACCCTGAACTGTGAACAGACAGCTTTTAAGACATATAGTGGTACAATGATTAACCACATCTGAGACATTGACGTAATCCCACCTGAACTGTGAACAGACAGCTTTTAAGACATCTAGTATTATATAGTGGTACAATGATTAACCACATCTGAGACATTGAAGTGTTCCACCCCGAACTTTGAACAGACAGCTTTTAAGTCATCTAGTATTATATAGTGGTACAATGATTTACCACATCTGAGACATTTAAGTGTTCCACCCCGAACTGTGAACAGACAGCTTTTAAGACATCTAGTATTATATAGTGGTACAATGATTTACCACATCTGAGACATTGAAGTGTTCCCACCTGAACTGTGAACAGGCAGCTTTTAAGACATCTAGTATTATATAGTGGTACAATGATTAACCATATCTGAGACATTGAAGTGTTCCACACTGAACGGTGAATAGACAGCTTTTAAGACATCTAGTATTATATAGTGGTACAATGATTTACCACATCTAAAACATTGAAATGTTCCACCCTGAACTGTGAACAGACAGCTTTTAAGAAATGTAGTATTATATAGTGGAACAATGATTAACCACTGTTGTGACATTGAAGTGTTCCACGCTGAACTGTGAATAGACAGCTTTTAAGACATCTAGTATTATATAGTGGTACAATGATTAACCACTGTTGAGACATTGAAGTGTTCCACACTAAACTGTAAATAGACAAATTTTAAGACATCTTGTATTATATAGTGGTACAATGACTAACCACATCTGAGACATTGAAGTGTTCCACACTGAACTGTGAACAGACAGCTTTTAATACAGCTAGTATTATATGGCGGTGCAATGATTTACCACATCTGAGACATTGAAGTGTTCCCCCTGAACTATGAACAGACAGCTTTTAAGACATCTAGTATTATATAGTGGTACAATGATTTACCACATCTGAGACATTATAGTGTTTCACCTTGAACTGTAAATAGACAGCTTTTAAGACATCTAGTATTATATAGTGGTACAATGATTAACCACATCTGAGACATTGAAGTGTTCCACCCCGAACTGTGAACAGACAGCTTTTAAGACAGCTAGTATTATATAGTGGTGCAATGATTAACCACATCTGAGACATTGAAGTGTTCCACCTTGAACTGTGAACAGACAGCTTTTAAGACATCTAGTATTATATAGTGGTACAATGATTAACTACTGTTGAGACATTGAAGTGTTTCACTCTGAACTGTGAACAGACAGCTTTTAAGACATCTAGTATTATATAGTGGTACAATGATTAACTACTGTTGAGACATTGAAGTGTTTCACTCTGAACTGTGAACAGACAGCTTTTAAGACATCTAGTATTATATAGTGGTACAATGATTAACCACATCTGAGGTTCCACCTTGAACTGTAAATAGACAGCTTTTAAGACATCTAGTATTATATAGTGGTACAATAACCAACCACATCTGAGACATTGCAGTGTTCCACCCTGAACAGTGAATAGACAGCTTTTAAGACATCTAGTATTTTATAGTGGTACAATGATTTACCACATCTGAGACATTGAAGTGTTCCATCCCGAACTGTGAACACACAGCTTTTAAGACAGCTAGTATTATATAGTGGTGCAATGATTAACCACATCTGAGACATTGAAGTGTTCCACCCTGAACTGTGAACAGACAGCTTTTAAGACATCTAGTATTATATAGTGGTGCAATGATTTACCACATCTGAGACATTGAAGTGTTTCACCCTGAACTGTAAACAGACAGCTTTTAAGACATCTAGTATTATATAGTGGTACAATGATTTACCACATCTGAGACATTGAAGTGTTCCACACTGAACTGTGAACAGACAGCTTTTAAGACATCTAGTATTATATAGTGGTACAATGATTAACAACATCTGAGACATTGAAGTGTTCCACACTGAACTGTGAACAGACAGCTTTTAAGACATCTAGTATTATATAGTGGTACAATGATTTACCACATCTGAGACATTGAAGGGTTCCCACGTGAACTGTGAACAGACAGCTTTTAAGACATCTAGTATTATATAGTGGTACAATGATTAACCACATCTGAGACATTGAAGTATTCCACACTGAACTGTGAACAGACAGCTTTAAAGACATCTAGTATTATATAGTGGTACAATAATTAACCACATATGAGACATTGAAGTGTTCCACATTGAACTGTAAATAGACAGCTTTTAAGACATCTAGTATTATATAGTGGTACAATGATTAACCACGTCTGAGACATTGAAGTGTTCTACCTTGAACTGTAAATAGAGAGCTTTTAAGACATCTAGTATTATATAGTGGTACAATAACCAACCACATCTGAGACATAGCAGTGTTCCACCCTGAACAGTGAATAGACAGCTTTTAAGACATCTAGTATTATATAGTGGTACAATGATTAACCACATCTGAGACATTGAAGTGTTCCACCCCGAACTGTGAACAGACAGCTTTTAAGACAGCTAGTATTATATAGTGGTGCAATGATTAACCACATCTGAGACATTGAAGTGTTCCACCCCGAACTGTGAACAGACAGCTTTTAAGACATCTAGTATTATATAGTGGTACAATGATTAACCACTGTTGAGACATTGAAGTGTTTCACTCTGAACTGTGAACAGACAGCTTTTAAGACATCTAGTATTATATAGTGGTACAATGATTAACCACATCTGAGAGATTGAAGTGTTTCACCTTGAACTGTAAATAGACAGCCTTTAAGACATCTAGTATTATATAGTGGTACAATAACCAACCACATCTGAGACATTGCAGTGTTCCACCCTGAACAGTGAATAGACAGCTTTTAAGACATCTAGTATTTTATAGTGGTACAATGATTTACCACATCTGAGACATTGAAGTGTTCCACCCCGAACTGTGAGCAGACAGCTTTTAAGACAGCTAGTATTATATAGTGGTGCAATGATTAACCACATCTGAGACATTGAAGTGTTCCACACTGAACTGTGAACAGACAACTTTTAAGACATCTAGTATTATATAGTGGTACAATGATTTACCACATCTGAGACATTGAAGTGTTATCACCTGAACTGTAAACAGACAGCTTTTAAGACATCTAGTATTATATAGTGGTACAATGATTAACCACATCTGAGACATTGAAGTGTTCCACACTGAACTGTGAACAGACAGCTTTTAAGACATCTAGTATTATATAGTGGTACAATGATTTACCACATCTGAGACATTAAAGTGTTCCCACCTGAACTGTGAACAGACAGCTTTTAAGACATCTAGTATTATATAGTGGTACAATCATTAACCACATCTGAGACATTGAAGTGTTCCACACTGAACTGTGAACAGACAGCTTTTAAGACATCTAGTATTATATAGTGGTACAATGATTAACACATCTGAGACATTGAAGTGTTCCCACCTGAACTGTGAACAGACAGCTTTTAAGACCTCTAGTATTATATAGTGGTACAATGATTAACCACATCTGAGACATTGAAGTATTCCACACTGAACTGTGAACAGACAGCTTTTAAGACATCTAGTATTATATAGTGGTACAATGATTTACCACATCTGAGACATTGAAGTGTTCCCACCTGAACTGTGAACAGACAGCTTTTAAGACATCTAGTATTATACAGTGGTTCAATGATTTACCACATCTGAGAAATTGAAGTATTCCACACTGAACTGTGAACAGGCAGCTTTTAAGACATCTAGTATTATATAGTGGTACAATGATTAACCACATCTGAGACATTGAAGTATTCCACACTGAACTGTGAACAGACAGCTTTTAAGACATCTAGTATTATATATTGGTACAATGATTAACCACTGTTGAGACATTGAAGTGTTCCCACACTGAACTGTGAACAGACAGCTTTTAAGACATCTAGTATTATATAGTGGTACAATGATTTACCACATCAGAGACATTGAAGTGTTCCACACTGAACTGTGAACAGACAGCTTTTAAGACATCTAGTATTATAAAGTGGTACAATCATTAACCACATCTAAGACATTGAAGTGTTCCACACTGAACTGTGAACAGGCAGCTTTTAAGAAATGTAGTATTATATAGTGGTACAATGATTAACCACTGTTGAGACATTGAAGTGTTCCACACTGAACTGTGAATAGACAGCTTTTAAGACATCTAGTATTATACAGTGGTACAATGATTAACCACATCTGAGACATTGAAGTGTTCCACACTGAACTGTGAACAGGCAGCTTTTAAGACATCTAGTATTATATAGTGGTACAATGATTAACCACATCTGAGACATTGAAGTGTTCCACACTGAACTGTGAACAGGCAGCTTTTAAGACATCTAGTATTATATAGTGGTGCAATGATTAACCACATCTGAGACATTGAAGTGTTCCACACTGAACTGTGAACAGACAACTTTTAAGACATCTAGTATTATATAGTGGTACAATGATTTACCACATCTGAGACATTGAAGTGTTATCACCTGAACTGTAAACAGACAGCTTTTAAGACATCTAGTATTATATAGTGGTACAATGATTAACCACATCTGAGACATTGAAGTGTTCCACACTGAACTGTGAACAGACAGCTTTTAAGACATCTAGTATTATATAGTGGTACAATGATTTACCACATCTGAGACATTAAAGTGTTCCCACCTGAACTGTGAACAGACAGCTTTTAAGACATCTAGTATTATATAGTGGTACAATCATTAACCACATCTGAGACATTGAAGTGTTCCACACTGAACTGTGAACAGACAGCTTTTAAGACATCTAGTATTATATAGTGGTACAATGATTAACACATCTGAGACATTGAAGTGTTCCCACCTGAACTGTGAACAGACAGCTTTTAAGACCTCTAGTATTATATAGTGGTACAATGATTAACCACATCTGAGACATTGAAGTATTCCACACTGAACTGTGAACAGACAGCTTTTAAGACATCTAGTATTATATAGTGGTACAATGATTTACCACATCTGAGACATTGAAGTGTTCCCACCTGAACTGTGAACAGACAGCTTTTAAGACATCTAGTATTATATAGTGGTACAATGATTTACCACATCTGAGAAATTGAAGTATTCCACACTGAACTGTGAACAGGCAGCTTTTAAGACATCTAGTATTATATAGTGGTACAATGATTAACCACATCTGAGACATTGAAGTATTCCACACTGAACTGTGAACAGACAGCTTTTAAGACATCTAGTATTATATATTGGTACAATGATTAACCACTGTTGAGACATTGAAGTGTTCCCACCTGAACTGTGAACAGACAGCTTTTAAGACATCTAGTATTATATAGTGGTACAATGATTTACCACATCTGAGACATTGAAGTGTTCCACACTGAACTGTGAACAGACAGCTTTTAAGACATCTAGTATTATAAAGTGGTACAATCATTAACCACATCTAAGACATTGAAGTGTTCCACACTGAACTGTGAACAGGACAGCTTTTAAGACATCTAGTATTATATAGTGGTACAATGATTAACCACATCTGAGACATTGAAGTGTTCCACACTAAACTGTGAACAGGACAGCTTTTAAGACATCTAGTATTATATAGTGGTACAATGATTAACCACATCTGAGACATTGAAGTGTTCCACACTGAACTGTGAACAGACAACTTTTAAGACATCTAGTATTATATAGTGGTACAATGATTTACCACATCTGAGACATTGAAGTGTTATCACCTGAACTGTAAACAGACAGCTTTTAAGACATCTAGTATTATATAGTGGTACAATGATTAACCACATCTGAGACATTGAAGTGTTCCACACTGAACTGTGAACAGACAGCTTTTAAGACATCTAGTATTATATAGTGGTACAATGATTTACCACATCTGAGACATTAAAGTGTTCCCACCTGAACTGTGAACAGACAGCTTTTAAGACATCTAGTATTATATAGTGGTACAATCATTAACCACATCTGAGACATTGAAGTGTTCCACACTGAACTGTGAACAGACAGCTTTTAAGACATCTAGTATTATATAGTGGTACAATGATTAACACATCTGAGACATTGAAGTGTTCCCACCTGAACTGTGAACAGACAGCTTTTAAGACCTCTAGTATTATATAGTGGTACAATGATTAACCACATCTGAGACATTGAAGTATTCCACACTGAACTGTGAACAGACAGCTTTTAAGACATCTAGTATTATATAGTGGTACAATGATTTACCACATCTGAGACATTGAAGTGTTCCCACCTGAACTGTGAACAGACAGCTTTTAAGACATCTAGTATTATATAGTGGTACAATGATTTACCACATCTGAGAAATTGAAGTATTCCACACTGAACTGTGAACAGGCAGCTTTTAAGACATCTAGTATTATATAGTGGTACAATGATTAACCACATCTGAGACATTGAAGTATTCCACACTGAACTGTGAACAGACAGCTTTTAAGACATCTAGTATTATATATTGGTACAATGATTAACCACTGTTGAGACATTGAAGTGTTCCCACCTGAACTGTGAACAGACAGCTTTTAAGACATCTAGTATTATATAGTGGTACAATGATTTACCACATCTGAGACATTGAAGTGTTCCACACTGAACTGTGAACAGACAGCTTTTAAGACATCTAGTATTATAAAGTGGTACAATCATTAACCACATCTAAGACATTGAAGTGTTCCACACTGAACTGTGAACAGGCAGCTTTTAAGAAATGTAGTATTATATAGTGGTACAATGATTAACCACTGTTGAGACATTGAAGTGTTCCACACTGAACTGTGAATAGACAGCTTTTAAGACATCTAGTATTATACAGTGGTACAATGATTAACCACTGTTGAGACATTGAAGTGTTCCACACTGAACTGTGAATAGACAACTTTTAAGACATCTAGTATTATATAGTGGTACAATGATTAACCACATCTGAGACATTGAAGTGTTCCACACTGAACTGTGAACAGGCAGCTTTTAAGACATCTAGTATTATATAGTGGTACAATGATTAACCACATCTGAGACATTGAAGTGTTCCACACTGAACTGTGAACAGGCAGCTTTTAAGACATCTAGTATTATATAGTGGTACAATGATTAACCACATCTGAGATATTGAAGTGTTCCACCCAGAAGTGTGAACAGGCAGCTTTTAAGACATCTAGTATTATATAGTGGTACAATGATTTACCACATCTGAGACATTGAAGTGTTCCACCCAGAAGTGTGAACAGGCAGCTTTTAAGACATCTAGTATTATATAGTGGTACAGTGATTAACCACATCTAAGACATTGAAGTGTTCCACCCAGAAGTGTGAACAGGCAGCTTTTAAGACATCTAGTATTATATAGTGGTACAATGATTAACCACATCTGAGACAGTGAAGTTTTCCACCCTGAACTGTGAATAGGCAGCTTTTGAGACATCAAGATTCCGTGTACAAAAGCTCCCATTTCTTTCTATAATTGACGACAAAAAGAAAGGTAATAAATATTCTTAAAACTTGATGTGTTCTATAGATAACTTCCCATTATACGTTGCACTCAATCATGTTCAGTTTATTTAAGGTAAGAGCTGTGTAATAGGCACTATTAAGAATCCATCATCTGATTATATTTTCATCAACTGCTTCATACCACTGACTTGTATGCAAAATTTTAATGATTTTCACCGCGTAGTTTTTGAGATTTTTAGCTTTTTTTATTTTAAAAAGTGAGAAAAAACGTGAAAGTATCCAAATTCTTTAATCGGTGACAATTTTTTTTGTTATTGATAAATTCAACCCTAATTTTTTACAGTTTATCCAAAATATGTTATATTTTACTAAACCAATTTTAGATATAATATATAAATACAGAATTTATCTTAAAATGACATTTTTTGACCAAATAAATTTTTAAAAATGCATTTTTTTTATATTTCACGAGACTAAATTAATGAAAATTGTGCAAAATCCTGATTGGTGCAATATACCAAACATTACCAGTTTTTAACTATATACCTTAAACAAAATTTAAACAAAATTTCAGAGAAGTTTACCGTCCAGTTTTAGAAATTTTCAAATTGATGACTTGAATAAACACTATTCTGATAGCGAAAACCCCTTTAATCTTGATTATTTTGCTTATTTTAGTTTAAGTCATGAGAATTTTATATTCAATGACAGAATTACACAGGAAAAAAAGAAATATGCCAATTATTTAAGCTATAGGCTTACAAAAAAAAATAGTTTCCAGTGGGATTTGAACCCTGGTCCTCTTGCATGACAGAAATCTACACTAATTTACTACTATAGTTACCTCCCTTGGATACTCTTCTGGATATAGGTATTCATTACACAGCTCTTACCTTAATGTGTGAATAGTTAGTCTTTATACCAATGCAATATTTTTACTACATGTACTAGTGATGAAAATAGTTAGCTTACAAAACATAGTATATGTTTTAATGATTTGCCGCGTATTTTGGAAGCACAACAACACAGACCAATTGAAATGCTGCAGGCAGGTGTGTCAACGACATCAGTTAAAGGAATGTCGGTTGCAGTCGTCAGTCATAGGATTTTGCGCAAGCAGGCGTAGTTTACGATCGTCCTTGGTTATGTAGAGATGCCGGTTCTATCGTATCAGTGCACCTATGTTTACGTATTTTAATATGTTGCATGTCAAAAAGATTAAAATAGATGAAAAGGGAACTTTAAAAGTAATCGAACACGACAAATATGAAAATATTGCAGGCTCGGTTTGATTGAGCCTGTTCTATGACAGTAATGGAAATGCTTATTAATGTCCACGACGCCTAGCCCAGGGTTGAGCGCAATTTACACCAATAAACTGTACAATTTTGACCATCCCAAACGATGGTGTGCATACGGAGGTAAACATGGAAACTTCAATGCGGTATTTTCAGATTAACACCATTCCATGTTAAGCTACGTATGGTCTCAAATATTTGCGGTTGATTATGTTATTTATGCAGGTTAGAATAACTTGAAAACTGGACTTGCTGAAGAGTGAAGACATATTATAATCTCGACATCGCATTATTAAATATACATCCTTCGTATGGGTTATATTTCAGTGCATGCTTTGTTTGTGCATGACTAAATGAATGGTAAAACAGTTTACTTTTGGAGTTAGGTGATTTATAAATCATAGTTAGATGACTGAAAGCTCAAAAGGCTGGTTAATAATTAGGCCTAATAGATTTTTCCAAAATAAATATTTAGAGAATTATAAGGACTTGTATTTGCACAAGTACACGACTACTATGTCGGTGTTGTATGCAACAGGTATTGACTTATTCGGCATTCTTCGAGAAAATTATTTCTTCTTTAATATTCCAAACTTCTTTGTAGTATACCTGCAAAATAGCTAACAAAGTACGGTTATCTGACACAATATTATAAGTGCTTCCTTGTTTCTTTGTAAAGTGTTATCCGCTGTTGAGTTCAAGTTATTAGATAACCTTAAAATCTCAAAAACGAATATGTTTTACAAATAAAGTGTTGGTTAAACAAAAAAAAAAACAAGACATGAACAAAGATTCTTCAATAGTTATGATAAGCGGTGACCTATCCCAATAATAGCAACAAGAACAGACGTCGTATCTTCAATTATCGGTATGAAATTATGTTACCACTTTTACCGCTATATTTAAGGTTCCTTGTGGGACTCAATTATCATTACATTTTAACTCCCCATAGCACATACCCTTAAATTAAGATTACCATTTCACTACCACACTGTATAGAATAGCTCTATTCCATCCCAACTGTTAAGACCAATTTTAACAATCCCTAGTAATAGCGGTGTTTTTTTTTTTTACTCACTTTAAAACTGTTGTACCGATTTCTAAAGGATATTTCTTACTGTATTATGCCTATGGACTACCACCTATCTTTCTATCTGCGAGTAGTGTCAAACCACTGATGAGGACCTAGAAATTCCAGCTATTTATTGGTGGAGAAAGACCCAGGTGCCCCTCCAGGCATTGTTTCAGGCATGGGCGGGACCTGTGTAGAACCACCGAACTTTCGTAAGCTAGCTGGACAGCGTCCTTACATGAAAGATTTCAACTCAGGGAGGACTCGAACCCTAAGCGGTGAGGGGCGTGTGGTTGCTAACCAATGACCTTTACCACTCGGCCACCGACTGTTGACACTATACGAGGGGTGATTAATAAATTCGCGGAAAAGTATTTATGAAAGTACATTTATGAAATTTCTTCATGAACCCAATCCATATTTTGTCTATTGATACGTAAAATAATAGACCAGAGACCCTATTTATGTTTGAGGAATGGATTCCTATCAACAAAGGTACGAATCATGGCGTCTCATTCTTCGAGTAGCTAACGCACGTCAACCAAATTATCAGTGAAGATTCCGACAATATCAGGCATGACGTTCATGAAGTCACAATCATTTATGACGTTGTGAAGGTACACAAAAGCGGTATTCTTTGATGAAAGGTGTTAAAATGAGTGTCGAACAGCGATGAGCTATCAAATTTTGCGTTTTAAATGGAATTTCGCGAAAGAAAAATATTGAAATGCTGCAATATGCTTATTGAGATTCATCAGTGAAAAAGACGGCGGTTTATAAATGGTATAACAGTTTCAAGGAGGGTCGACAAGGCACTGGTGATGACGAGCGCAGCGGCCGCCCAGTGACGAAGACGTCATCGTACGTCGCTGACGTTAAGGATCTGCTGGACAAAGATAGAAGCCTTATGATTCACGAGATAAATGAAAGAGTTGACTGTAGTTACGGAATAGTGTCCAACATCATTCATGACAAACTTATCATGCGACGAGTCTGTGCACGCTGGATTCCAAAACAACTGCCTAATGAGCAGAAGCGGCTAAAAACTGAGTCTTGTAAACGGATGATACAGCGGTATGAGCGCGAAGGGTATGCCTTCATGGAAAAGATATTGACTGCCGACGAGACCTGGATCAGCATGTACACACCGGAAACCAAGTCCCAATCGACTATGTGGATGACGCTGGGCTCCCCTTCCCCTAAAAAGTTCAAGGTGAACCAGTCAGCGAAGAAGCACATGTTTGTGGTGTTCTTCGACGCAAGAGGTGTGATCCTGTCTCACGGCGTGCCAACTGGATAAACAGTCGACGCTCCCTATTATACGAAGGTGAGTGATAACTTTCGTAATATTTATACAAATAATATTGTTATTTCTTTTACAGGTAAATATACTTATTTTAGTTTTTCAGATAGACCTGAGTCCTTTAATGTTTTTTTTATCGTTTTCAGGTTTTGAAGCGCGATTTCCTGCGGGCCATGCGGAAGAAAAGGGCCGAGCACCTGCCATCCATTATCTTCCATCATGACAATACCCCGTGTCATCGTGCAGCAATTACACCGTCAGCTATACAGGAGCTGGGATTCGAACTTTTAGGGCACCCGCCGTACACCCCCGACCTGTCACCATGCGAATTTTTCCTTTCTCCTCTGGTCAAGAGTTACCTCCGGGGAATCCACTTCGACAGCATTGACGAACTTTCCTTTGCAGTGAAGGTCGCAATCTCGAATATTCAGACTGAGTCATTTAGAAGAAGTTTTGTAGATGCCTGGATAGCCAGGTGTAGGAAGTGCGTATCTTTTAGGGGTGAATATTTTGAAAAGGACTGGACATACTGTACAATACTTAACGGTAAGTTGTCATGGGCAGTTTCGACGTCATTGTTGTCAATATTACGTTGGGCCGGGATTCGCTAGGTGATGTTACTATAGTAACAATAATTCGGTAAGTATATAAGCAATCGCCGTGAAATTTTCGGATCTTAGCAGAATTAAATGTTGTTGAAATGTGTAATAATAATTACTGAAAACGCACGCATGCTAAATAAACGAGAACACTTTTCCGCGAATTTATTGATCACCCCTCGTACAGATCACATATCTGCTAAATAGCATCCACAAATCAAAAAATACAAATTGTATTTCACACACATAGGAACTGGTAAGCCATGTAATTACTGTACAACTCTAAGGATTGGTAATCCTTAAAGTTGAAGGAAAGTTTACATGTTACATGTATCGAGAAGCATTACGTGACTAACGTTTACTCGGGTACAACTGTTTATAATCGGTATTATTTAATTTAAATTTAAATTTATTGCTTTTTTGAGCGAAAGAAGGATCAATTAAGGATCAATTAATATGCAAATACGGCAGTTAGTTTACAAAGGATACTCAAATTTGCCAACTTCGACAAACATCGGCCTGCGCTAGGATGAAATAAATCCTTGATTACACATTTGAAGTCGAATGATTGTACTCAAGGATAAGCTTAAATAATATAGATTGGTCATTATTGCACAAAACATATACATGTATGGTCGCTATTTGCGGTTAAGATAAAATTTGCCAATTAAATGTATAGTTACAAGTGCCAAAATCAAAAACAGCTATTGTTAAATTAAACAAAATTAATATATAAACTAAGTAAGGTTGGTGTACTAAAAAAACTTCTTAAAATCCCCAGTGAGAAAATGTTTTGCTAATGACTAATCAAGTGCTCAGGATCTTTTTTTCATTAATTGTTTGTTAAGTTTTTTAATGTATTTTAAATGATATCATGATGAAAAACAAATGCTCTATTTATATACCTGATTTTTGGCATTGAGTTTTAGTTGTGTTTTCTAAATGTATCTTTTTATTTTACTTTCTTTTAAATTTCGATTAATTTGCAACACCAAAAATGTCGAGCACATATCATATGAATGGATTTTGTATGTGCATACATTTATCAACAATTATGGATATATATATACCAAACAGCATCAAAAGATAGTGTACATGACAAATCCCTAATTAAATATAAATCTATTTCAAACAACATCGCATGGCGTCCTGTGCATGTAAAATCCCCGGTTATGCAAATATAATTATGTCAATCGATATAAAATATGCTCACAGTACAGGTTCAGTCTCCATTATAATCAACACTTGTTTATCAAAATAAACATATCCATTATTTATAGGAATTATTGCAGCCATAAAAAGTTATGAGTTAATGTCATCGAGTCATTACATCTGACGGTGATATTAGCTATTTGTGTTATTTTGTGTGTTTTGTGCCTTTGAACAGAACATTGCTGAGTAGTAGGTGGGCTGGAGTTAATTCACCATGGCAACTTGACATGTTCTGTTTATTTGAGATCTTGAAGAGAAGGCAAATGGAAAAAACGCGGATATGCTAGATGAAATCTGTTTTAATTGTATTGACAAGGTGCTTGCAACCGCTTAAACTAACAATGACAGGTTTATGACTGAAATACTGTTGTGTGTTTTTTACACAAAAAGATTTTATTAATTTTTATACTTTGCATGTATAAAGATATAGAGA
Organism: Corbicula japonica; assembly: GCA_038501625.1. Classification (NCBI taxonomy): domain Eukaryota; kingdom Metazoa; phylum Mollusca; class Bivalvia; order Venerida; family Cyrenidae; genus Corbicula; species Corbicula japonica. The sequence continues at coordinate 208,783 of JAZAYU010000609.1, forward strand.
TATAAATTAAAATAACCGAAAGACATAAGTCATATTGCAAAAAATTATTAGCCGAAAGTTGATTTGCCACATGCATACTGTAATGCAATCGGAAGAAAATGGTTAAGATTATCAACATTTTAATTAATTTATAAATATTTGTCCGCTTTCATACTTTTATTAGTTATCATAAATGTAAATATTCACATGTATATGTTTAAAATCGCGACTATCTTATCCAGTTCACAATTTTCAGACGTATACTTGCGTCCATAAAAACAAAATACTGTAAAGCAAATCTTTAATACGTTACCGAAATGACAGACTCGCTAAAACATGTAAGAAATGTGCGTAAAACATATTGAACATGAAACAGTTTTAGGATATCAGGAAATGTCAAAAAGCTCAATTTTAAGATGCGCCGGCTGATAAAACATCAATTATAGATAGATAACATACACATTTAAAGACATTTATCTTAAGTTAAGTAGTGAAAAACCAGCTAGGCTATTATTTGAAGTGCATCGTCGAATTGTTTTGATATTACTAATATAAACAGAGACCTTTATCTCATTCCACTGGCTGAAAATAGCTTTATAAGTCAAGATGTACCTGCAGGCATTGAACTAAATAAGGCATTCATATCGTGGTTCGCTTGATTTTGCAAACATAGCGAGATATCAAACGGTTTTGAAAAACAAGCCCACTTAAATACATCATTTCTGCCGAGGTAATATTAAATCTCGCTTCAAGCACAAGTGGTAGAACATCGTATAAATCCACTTTATTAGAGCATGCAGATACTGCGATATATCCTGCTTAACTTAGATTTTGCAGCACAATGAGTAACAGTAACATTTAAACAAGTATCGGATTGTGCATTAATACGTATAGATAAAACAACTGCTTTTTTTCAAAGCTTTATAAAAAAGTATTCATTAGCAACGCATCAAACGAACCAAAAACGTCCATGTAGACAATCACAGATCGACTATATTCTGAAGTTAAGATGACAGTCAATTGCAGTTAAAAATAAAAATAAAATAAAATAAAATAAACTTATACATTACTCGACAGTCTAGAACTTGTGAACATTATTATGACAACTCGTCGACAGATATTATGTATACTTGTCATATTATTACACACTGTTTTTAAACTCTCCAAGATATATTTCAGTATTTTCATTCTTTCAAAGTATCTAATTTCTTTAAAGGTGTGGTAAATCTCCAATAAAATTGAGGATGTCATTAACTGAGTTGAAGAACTCTTCAATTGTTTGAGTATTTGCAGATTTGGCGTTCCGAGAAATGAATGTGCAAAATCCAAATCCAAACGTTATAGATCGGATCGCTAGTGCTGCGTTAAAACCTATATGTAAGTATATCTTCAAGGACATAGGTTACCGAGCAAAGGAATCACCAAACTGAAACTGCATTCGAGATTTGCGCAACTTGTTATCATCCTGTAAGTAAGACGCTAATATTTTTCAGTGCGGTCTTCTTTGTGTGGATCATGTCAATAGCCGATTCACATTCGTCTTTTGGTGAACTAGTTGGTTGTTGCCTTTAACATGTATCTAACATTTTTATCAAATTAAAGATATCAATGTGTGATATAACAGTTTTTGATCATTCATGTCAGAAGTTATCTTATAATTGATGGTCTTCATCTTGACAATGTATAAACTAAATTGAAATAAAGAAGTGATCCTGCTTCTACATGTTGGTATCATTCATTTGTTGAATGTAATACACTGTCGGTCAATTAGTTTTCTGTGAATACAAATTCACGGAATAAACCATTGTACGGTTTCAGAGAAATAGAAAGAAAAATTATGTATGTATCTATATTGATCAGATTTGAAGAAAATAGGGTTTAACTTACAGTTTAAACAAATTAAAGATTTAAAAAAAATAATGTACATGTTCATGTTTTGTTGTGACACAGTTGTAATATAATTGAAGCATGGTTATAAATAAACTGAAGACTGACTGACAAGAAGCTCTGCACGTATCAAGTATTGAAACATCACAAAAGACTACATCCCCAAGTATTCATAGTGCAAGAGTTTAGGACAAGTCCTTTAAATGCTACACCTAAACTATCCAAGATTATTTTCATGAATTTCAAAGGTCATTAAAAAGCAACCCAAAGGATCCATAGTGCAATATTTTATGAACAGCGCTTATAATGCAACACTAAAAGTATCCACAGTGCTAGATTTCATTAGGAGGCCTTAAACTGCAGCTTCAGCAGGTATCCACAATGCTAATATCAGGACTGGTCCCTAAAATGCAACAGAAAACTAACTTAAATGCAACTTCAATAAGTATGCCTTTAGTCGGACACTGCAGCCCATGTATTTTTTCAAGATTTAATTTGTTATCCTTAAAATCCAACAAAATGAAGGTAAAAGGGGTATATAGTACAATAACCTTAAGCATGCAAAGGCCCTGGATTTCATGACATTTAATTAAATGCATGAAAATACAGCATTCTTTGTTCTGTATTTCACGACAGGTCCTTAACATGCAACACGCTTAAGCATGCATATGAAATGATTTTCTTGTTGTTTTTTCAGTTGCATTACCTTCCTTCATCATGCATTGCGGCAGATAATACATTACGAGGCTGTAACATTAAATGCAACCATCTTAAGCATGCAGAACACCAGAGAGGTTCATTACACCCAGGTATCCGGTTTTTAACAGGACCTACAAATGCAACACTTTCGAACATCGACAGCGTTATGTGTTTACATTTTTTCTGTAAACTGTAGCACTGTTTGCAAGTTTCCGGATATAATAATATAAAAACATCTACAAGCAGCAAACAATAGGTCATTTAAATGCAACACGTTCTGTTCTAACATTCATTACGGCAGATTGTATAGTGTGTTCTTAAATGACATAACCCAAGTATGTAGAATTGGAGGAATTTAATGGCAGATCCTTAAAATAAAACGCTCTCTAGCATTATTAGCATCTGTACACGTATAACATAATACGTCTATAAATGCATAACCTCAAGTATTCAAAGCACCGGATTTCATGAGAGTCAGCCAAACTGAGGTGCTGGCTTAGAAATTTGCGTGTCGTTACATTTCAATACCTTAAAGAATCTAGAAGCCAGAAGCCAGAGTTCATGATATGTCCTTAAAGTGCAACACAAGCATCCTTAGCACAAGCTTTAACACAGGATCTAAACCTGCAGCACCCACGTAATACTATCACCAGATGTCACCTTAAATGCGAAACAAACAAGCACACATTAAGACAGCTTTAATGGCGTTTCCTTTCAACACTTTCTAGATTTGATTAGCATCCGTATCAAATTGCTTATGGGAGGTCCTGAAACGCAATACCATTTGGTTATATTGTTTGTACTTAGATATAATAAAATAAAATAATAATAATCACATAAAATAAACATACACCAATAAATAAATACTAGCATGTCATATAATGAATCGGAAAACAACTTTAAAACTTATATACACACAATGCAATGCAACAGGGAGAAATATGAAGAGTGTCATTCTAACAAGAGTTGTTCCCACAGTTAGAGAATATAGGGTCGTGAAATGTAATCCTCTCTGTTTTGAAAACAATCGACATTTCAAGAGATAATGGTCGGTTATTTCGGGCTCAGCTCAAGTACATTAGGAGGAATCAGTTACAGCGGATGTAAAGGCAGTTTGTTATGGTGCATTTGAGGGCTATATGATAGTTGTAGTATTTGGGTGCATTTACCTTTGCAGTTTGACCACGCATGTAATACTAAGTAGCTACCTGCTTTATTCTTATTCTATTAAGAAACTTGTATTGTCTAAATGAATATATTCTTTTTATGTTGTTGATGTGACTAATTAAAGACACGCTAGAACTGTAAAGAAAAAGAGGTTATAAAATTCCCTAAAATTTTATTTACATAAATTCACAATACATACTGAAAATCCTATCTATTCATGCGTTCTTCTCCTGGTATCTATAGTGAACGATTGGACTCTGAAATACTTTTTATGTTACTATTAAAATATGTTTACCAATTGTTAAGGTTATTTATCAAACCAAACACCAAATGTAATTCGGGTACATGTAGGCCTACTATATTGTAACAGTCATGGACACACACCAAACACCTTATGAAATACAAATGTACTGGTGAGTAGATTTAGGCCATTGTTACGGTAATTAATAAAAACAAACACTAATAAGGGTAGGTCTACCTCATTGTAAAAACAACACCGGTTGTAATATGACTGTAAACTGTGAAATAAACTTATTTTGGTTTATGATTGGAAGTTAAATGAAATTAACGCACCCGATGTGACAGTTTGATATTTCGAAACGCATTTACAGGTAGCTTTTACCGCCATATATGACTGCTATTTATATTGTTTATCAGATACATACTTGGATCATCTGTTGGGTTTCTTTCTATACGTCACGGCTTTGACAGAAGGCGGGTCGTCATGCGCATTGGTATCAACTTCTTAACTATATATTACACTCTGGAAAGGAACGTGTGCTCGGTATTACAAATAACATCGTGAAACTTACTTACTAACAATAACTAACGCTAAACAAATTAAGAGAAAATACCGAAAAACTAAACACTCTGTTTAAAGTTCTTGCAGTAAATGTATGACTGGAATAAGTTGATGTTGGGAATAGAAGTAGACTCACCTCATATTTGTGAACAGTACACAAATTTCAAGTGGTGATACGCAAAATGTACTCATATTTTGTTTATTTACTTTTCTTTTATTTGATATAAAGTGTTAGTTCTTTTCGGGATAGGATTTCATAGTTCGGTACGTACATCTTTTCATAGCAATTTATCTTCTTTATCGTATTTTGTCTGATCTTTATGATTAAATATAAATAAGTTGTAAATCAGCCGCGGATCCATCTTTAGGAGATTCCTAAAATTGCGGGGGCATTGCAACTTTGCTTCTGATGGTGTATGTGGACCCCTAGCCATTAAAAGATTTAGGGGAAGGGGGAATCTTGTACGTACATTTCAGTTAAGGTTCTGCAAACAACATAATCTATGGGTGGGGTAATAAAGAACAAAAAGGGAACATTGTCGTAAAAATGAGTTTTTTTCTAAATTAAAAATTAAACCATATCAGTACAAACACTATTCTGAATAACACGTTGCATATATTATGAAAAACACAAAACAAAAGAAAACACAAATGAATATTTGCATTCATTCGCAATACTGAAGATCATTTTAGCAAATGTAACGTTTGCAAAATTTGATCAATGTTGAATTAGTGTATAAGAAGTCTCACAATCGAGTATTACATGTATCGTTTCTATTTAGAAATAATTGGGAAAAACGGAGCGGCGCCGACGTAATCTCCGTAGAACATCAAGTATGTTACGGTTCTCCGTAAGACATCAAGTATGTTACGATTCTCCGTAGGACATCAAGTATGTTACGGTCTAGGATTGTTCGAAATCTAAATGCATTATTTTATTACTATATGACCGGCATGAAATTCAGTCCCTACTGACGCACTTTTATGTAAGAAACCGATTTTAAGAAGAAACGAGTGTGTAAATATTTTGGCGCTAAAGAAACCTGGAACGGCCATCTCTTACATACGCATTTGCTCCTTGGTGCGTCGGGCATATTTTGGCGGATATATTTTCCATTTCTACGAGAAATTATTCAAAATATGATGAGATTTATGGAGTTGTGCACGACTGTACACGATTTCAGTAAAATACTCTTAGCGGACATACAGTACTTGTGCTCATTGTAATTACTCTTTGATAATTGACGTAAAACCAAAAAAATGAATGTGCAATTTTCTTCTATTCTGTTATGTATTACAAATACAGCATCTGAATGAATTTTACATTTTACAACACTTATGTAACTTCAAATGTTAATAAAATGTAAACTGTCGAAGTTTTCTGTCAGTTACCAAATGCCCATGACGAGAGATCGAGGGACGCAGGAATCAGGCAATACACAGTTATCATTTGATCAACAATTTCCCGCTGTGTTGTTTTTTGTGAAAAGCAGATTACCCGCAGCAATAATCGTAGATACATGGTTTGGAAATTGTTGTTCAATTTCTTCGCCGCTTAAAGCGAGCTCCGTTTTGCACACGTACATTTAGCACTGTTTTATTTCAAGAGGACGTCAAATATCTGCCTTAGCTGATATTTCGCTATTGCGACGGCAAATTTAGATTGAGAGCACGCAATATGAGTTACGGTATGTATAGTCTAGATTCTGAAGCTGAAAATTTTGTCGAGGTAGGGCCGACAAGATATACTTTTTATTTTACAATTTTATTGAAGTTTATGGTATGTCTCAATGAAATTAGGTGGCCTGCAAAAATTATTTTATTGCGAACCCTGAAAAAATAAGGGAGATAACTCTGATATAGAATTATAAGTTAACTTTAAAATATTTAGATATAATGACGAGTTGCATTGATATCAGTCCAAATTTTAGTATCAACATTAGTTTTTATATGATCTAGCAACCATTATTTATTTAAGATGTATTATTAGCACATAATATTGGACTAATATGTAATTTAAGACATTTTTGTTGGTAAAATATACAAAGAAAACAGAACTATTTACGATTTTCCCTATTTTATGAGTTAAGAAAATTATCTGTTCATATCACTTGTAAATCTTTATACAGATATTTCACATAACTCTTCTAAACTTTAATTTTGATGTTTTAGAAGACATTTTATATTAAAGAATATGCGTTATTGATGATAAAACCTTAAAATTGTGTATACAGTTACCCCACCCACACCATTATAGCAAGTATTCTTTTAATAAAACCTTAAATGGATAATCAACACATTTTATGTTAGTTTATTTTGTTATTTACAATGTATATAGAGTATGATCTGCTTCAGTTAAAGAAGCAAACCGGAAAGGAAATGCTTTGCAAAACACCAAATAAAAAAGAGTTAATTCAAGAAAATATAATAATATTTTCTAATATGATAATTTGATGACACATTTTGTCGAAGTTCAGATGTCTCCAATAGATCTGTTTTATTCTTACTTTCACCAAGACAACTTGTACTTGTTTTGTGATACGAGAACATGTTGGGGCAAGTGTGATGTTGGTGCACCCTAGAATCTGGTTTAAAACCTCCAGTGGCAATTTGTTTTGCCACTGACCGTTCCAAGGTGGTATCGCCAAAGGTTATCTTTTTCGTTAGTTGTTTGTTGCGTCCTTTTTGAATTGACATACTTATAACAAACATGCTCTCTCTCTTCCTCTCTTCTTTTTCGCTGCGTTGGGAGGCTGTGTTTTGTGAGTGTGCAATTCCTGATATGCATTTATTCATTTTTTTACATGTTTTAATGTCTTGTACTTCTTGGAAGTAATCCCCCATACTCATAAAAAGGCTATTCTGAAATAACAGCATCAACACATTTGTATTCTAATATGATTTGAACATCCTAACAAGTTATGCAAATCAGAGTGCCTGTTGTAGTTTTTGTTAAGTGACATAATGACGTATAACAGCATAATGGTAAATAAGCTAGTTTATTAACTGAATACAGATGGTAACTAATTTCTTGAAAAAAAAGTGAAGTAATTAAACATTAGATAAATATTACTGTTATTTTGAAACACATGTTTAATGATGCTTTTTCTTATGTTTAGTTAACTTTTACTAAATTACAGGAAAATTGCGGGTATGTATCTTTAAATAATGAAATACAATGAGATCTGGCATACTTAACTTCTTTTCCTCCAGGTAACAGTTTATAACTTCATTACATATTGTGGCATTGACAAATGGTTCCCATAATGAGGGTTGCATTAATCTTAGAATAAGTCTGGGTAATTTTGTTTCATATTGAAAGGTGACGCAACATTTAAGAAGCTAGGCATAAATTTATAAAAGTCTATACATTGTTCTCACCTCATCATGCGAAAACAGAAGTAAGATTACTATCTTGTTGGTTGTAAGTAAAACATAATATTGTATTGCCTGTAAATGTTTTCATTATTACATATTTTGAAATAGAATGGCACATTTTGAAATTTCTAGCTTAAACTAGTAAAGGAAAGAGTAAAATCCCAAATATTGCAAGTCTTTTAAGGATAGTAAGTAAAGTAGTTTTCCTGCATATGTCAAAATATACATGTATATATTGTCCGAGCTTAGAGAAATAGGACTGCTTATGTAAAATGGAGAAACAGTCACTTTTGGATGCTAGCGTTGCCCCAATATAGAATATGGGTGTCTTATAAACGCGAGCAGAGTCATTAAAATATGACACGGTCTTGCTTCATACACCACAGAAAAGTGTAAACACCTTCTTGACGCCAGTTAATTGCCATGAGACGTATGGTAACAATATCCAGAAGTTTAAGAATGGTTACTACCCAGTTCTATGTTATAGCAACCGCTTTTTGAGATAGGTAAAAATATTCAAAAGTTGTTCTTAGTCTAGACTTATAGAAAAGAAAACAAAACTGTTTAATTAATTAGGCAATTATACTCTTTCTTAAGTCTAACTAGAGATATGTCCATATGACAGAGATGCCCCCCACCCTCAGTTGTCATTGTGAAACACGCCAATATTGTGCTCAAAGTACATATAATGGTGAAAACTTTCAGGAAAAAAAAAGCAGATGAATTTGCAGTTCACAATATTAAATATGAGTGCAGTTTGATGGTCAACATGCCTGTAAAGTTTTATGACTGTCACTGATACTTTTGGACTTACCTACGACACAAGATTACACACTGAATGCATTATATTGAAATGCATAAGGGGCCATAACTATGGTCTTAACAGGTGTGGTCCAAAAACAAAACCCCAGGTGCACAACTACACATGACTGTCAACATGCCTGTAAAGTTTCACGACTGCGACTCTTTTACTTTTGGAATTACATACAACGAAATTACTTGCTGAATGCATTATATTGAAATGCATAAGTAACATCACTCTGGTCTTAACAGGCGTGGCCCAAAACAAAACCCAAGGTGCACAATTAAACATGATGGTCAACATACCTGTTAAGGTTCATGATTGTGACTCTCATACTTTTTGAGTTATGTACGACACAGGTTTTGTAAGTACGGAGGGGCGGATAGACAAAAGCATCCTATAAGGCCCTCCTCGTTCAGAGTTGGGGCATAAAAAGGATGCAGGATCCAAGAATTAGAATAAGGTAACCCTACGAAGGAATCTGGACCATTTGTTCTGATGAAAATGCTTTCCCTTCTAGGATCCTCAACCCTATTATTAGAGTTAATAGGCTACTTGTATTGTTAAAGAATAATATCTTTCAGACCCAGGCCCTCACTCAATTACAAGGGAAGTGCTAGTATTCAGAAGGGACTGCAACAATTTGAGAGGAGCTGGAATAAGTTTAAAATACTGTTATCAACTACAAGCTGATAGTATAACCCATAGGACCTATATATTATTTTTTTATATCGCTGTTCTAGACTGCCTTTCAGTCAATTTCAAAGAATATTAAAAACCAACTTGCAACGTTTCTATACAGGCTCAGCAGGGGTTAAGCATTTTTTCTAGGACTGACACTTCCCTTTCACGAAGACTAAGGCCATATTTAAAGCAAAGCGACTGTTGAGACAATAACTGGTTTCAGAAACACATAGTCTCCATGAGGTTCCTCAACCAGTTTCAAGCTTAGTATTATTAAAACCAGTTCCATGTGAAGAAAAATGGATTCATTGTTTAAAGCAAAAAAAAGAATGATCAAGATAAAGCTGTAATAATTAAACATAACAAACCATAGTTATGAAGGGGTTTTTTTGTTGTTCACTTATTGTAATACTCTTGAGACTTCTGTCCAAATGGAACCATCCTTATTTATTGGAAGTACTACCCGTAGATGGACACAGGGCCGCCTTACTCTTAGACTGTCGTTCAGAAGCTTGAAAATTTTGTCAAGGACAAGTGCGAGTATGTCTGACTATAGTTTAAGTGTAGCACTAGCCACAAGCATATTTATCAATAGCCATAACAAACATGTATTAAAGACTCCCTTGTGCTATTTCAAATGAGCTCTAAAGCAGAAGCAGTCAATGGAACACTTTAAAAATATTATTTAGGAATTTCCAAAATAATCTTTCAACCAAATGTTAACTTAAAAAAAAATTTAGTTTGATGTCGTCATATTTTTACTGCTCATTTATTTGTATTTGTTTTTGATTTACATTTTTGTTTAATTTCGTGTGCATTGATTGCACTTAGAAAGTAGAAAAAATAAATGAGTTTTAACACACATATTGTTTAACTCAACATGTACGAATGATTTAATAGAATGATTAATACAACTAATAAAAACAAGATTTCAAACTGCTACAAAACCGTCAGGGAGCAAAAAATGTTTATTTGTTTAAGTTTTGGAAATTAAAGACCCATAACACCTCAATGACTTGACTAATGTAATCTTGCTTGTAACCATACATAGCCGAGATCTTATTGTCCCCTTAAACAGTCGGGCGAATTTTAGTGATAGTAAATATAGGTATTGTTTTGTATAGATGTAACTTGTTAAATATTTCCAGTTGAAGGGCATAACTCAAATGTGACAAGAGCAATCTGACTGGCTATCAAAGTCTAAGATATTATGTACATAGTATGACATGTTCTTACTAAGTTTGATGAAGATTGTCATTTTAATTAAGAAAGCATCCATTGCTTATTTGATTTCAAAAATGGCAATGAAATATCAATGAATCCAACGCCATTGTTGCAATCTAGATTATCTTGTTAAGATATTAGCAGACAGATTATGCCCACAACATTTTGACAAACTGGGGCCTTGGGCAGTCCTAATTTGATTAAAACAGCCATTAGAGGACACTATCTATCAAAGCTATCTGCAAGTTACTGAACTGGATATGTTTACTTTAAACATTCTAAGCAAGTTTGTTGAAGATTGTCGAGTTAAAATGTGGAGGATGTAACCCGTCAGATTGCTTCAGTCACTATAGAGTTATTGCCGTTTAATTACTAATTTGGTCAAAATTAGTAATTAAAGGGCAATAACTCCAGTCTAACTGAAGTAATCTGACGGGTTATTAAATATGTTAGTGTCGTAATCACTCAAACCAAGTTTAGCGAATACCTTGAATAAGTTTCCTGCCACCGATGAGTCTTTTATACGTCTTGTTTGTCAAACTGGCTTGTAATAAATGGCTTGCTCTTAAGTATGAAATTAAATGTATATAATCTGACCTGGATGGTTATTGGTGTTTAAGCTTTTTCAGAGAATTTGTGCTATAATTCCTTTCTATAAGTTAAAAAATCACTAGAAATATCACTTTCTAGCAAAAGAAAATGGGACATAAGTGATTTACATTATCTTTCAATAAAATAAAGGGGAATAACTCTTGTTTTTCACACATAATATACATAAGTTGTTCACCTTGGACTTTACATTGCATCTTGCAACTTATTTGACAAAGTTTTCATGAAGACAGAAAAAAGTCTTATAATATATGTCATTACATTGAGTTTGTCAGTTTTTGTTGTTGATTTTTTGTATGAGTTGGCATGAGTTATCTCCCCTTATTTTCCGACGATTCGCAATAAAATTTTCTTTGCAGGCCAGTCCAGATTGTTT